>WFKH01006014.1:10681828-10696450 GCA_016163765.1 Magallana hongkongensis | reverse complement strand
TCTGGATAGGTAGTGTTTATCGATTCAGGGTTGTAAATGGATTATGGATACTGTTCACACAAAAGAAAACCCGATTTGCTGTCACATTAACAGCTTTTCTCTTGTTTATAGAAATATATACCATTTAAAACATAAAATTTAATTTTACTCTTTGTACGGGCACATCTAATTGGTAGCTATCATATAAATTGATTGCTTTACCTGTACATGCTTAACTTTACAAGTATTATAAAGATAAGAACCAAAACTACTCAGAGGAATTTTAATATCCTAAAGTACAGCAGTTTTTTCCGTAAGGCATGCCAAATTGTCTATCAAAAATACTAAGAAGAATAGTCACAATCTTGTTCAAAATTTATTTTTTCCGTTTTTATTGTCTACAATGCTTTAGTAAGACATTTCTAATTGTCAACCAAAGTTTGAGTGTCAGTCGTCAAGTTATAAGCGAGAAACAGAGCTCACAATATTTTGTTATGTAAACAAAGCTCGGCTTTTTGTTTACATTTTGAATGTTGACAAAATAATTCCAACTTTAGACCTAAAATGAATGTGTCAAATGGTAAGAACTGTTAATGTTCAAAACGAATTAGCGGATAGAAAAATCAGCTTGAAAAAGAACTTTTACGGTATATTGAACCAATGTGAAAAAAAACATGGCACGAACCTTGTTTACATAACAAAGAATTGTGGGCTCTGTATCTTGCTTATTTAAGAAATAAACAGCAATTTAAAAAGTTCACCGGGATATGAAGTTGGTTGGTCACGTGATCAAATCCTGTGAAGCCCGAAGGGCTTCTCAGTAGATTTGATCACGTACCAACCAACTTCATATCCCGGTGAACTTCTTAACATTGCTGTTTATTACTTATATTTACGTTTGAAAAAGACAAATCGTTCAGAACTGTTAAAATAACCGAGATTTTATGTTTACAATAATCCAAGCGACAAGCGATAAGCGCGTGCTCTGATCATTGTGACGTCACGAAAACGTTCATACAGAATTGAACGTTTTCGCTATTCTATATGTTCATATAAGGAAGCATATTTGCAAATGTAAATATAACTCTATGACTGACACTCAAATATTGGTTGATCATTAGAAATGTATTACTAAAGCATTGTAAACAATGATGATAGAAAAATAAAATTTGACTAAAATCGTGACCATGCCCCTTTAAATGAATCTTCTAACAGTTTGTTGCTTTGATTTTTTTTAAAAAATATTATTAAGTCTAAGCTGTAACTTGAATAACCAATTGAATTACATTTTGAAGACATGAAAGACGTGTATAATAATAATAATAATAGTTTTATTTCCAATTTTGGGCCCATAGGGCATACAAGATTATAGTTATTAGAGAGAAATGTCTAAAAGAGAGATTCTACATACAAAATAGTCCATACACATACACGAACATGTAACAGCCGGGCAAATGTACATCAGTATGTCATAACATATTAACAATATACATATAATATGTAGTCATAAAAGTAGCTAATACAAATACAAAGATGGTATCATGATCTGTGTAAGTGTTATACAAGTAATAAAGTTCATTTAGATCTCAAAGTATTCTGTCTTTTTTTGAAAGCATTCATTAAAAATTCACTAAACTTTATAAGTATTGTTTTGTCTTCATTGGACATTAACCAGATAAATTTGTCTTTCTTCGTTAAAAGTATAAAATGTTTGTTAAGTATTGAGACATAATGGAAAAATGAATTTCTTTCTTCTTTATATAATGGACAGTCAGTAAGAAAGTGACATTCATCTTCAACAAAATTTTGGTTACATAATAAACATGTCCTTTTGTTTCTTTCTAAAGGTATTCTTTGACCAGTATTATTTTTTATAAATTCATATCTACCTCTTTCAACTCGTAAGTCGTGTTCACTTATTCTGAATCTACATAGTGTTTTTCTTAATTCATGAGATTAAATAGACATATACGATTCCATTGTAAAATTTTCTTTATACAAAAAATAAGTATCAAGTTTTCCAGAGTTCAGTCCCTCTTCACGTTTTATTGTCCAGTAATTTAAGAAGTGATTTCTTAGATGTTTTTTAACTTGTTGTTTAAAACATGTGGTTTTATACTTTTTACATACAGATAGTGAAATGTAAATTTTCTTACTAAAATAGACTACACTTTTGTACCAAGAGTTTACATTGGATTTACTAAGATTAATAGTTTCTTTATATGCATTGTGCAACAGGGAAGATTCTTCACATAATTCTAATCTATGCCAGTATGATAAGATGCTTTGAATCAATGAAAAATACAAAGGATATCGTCCCAGTTCAGAGATAATTGCAATACTTGTGCTTTTTTCCCAGCGCCTAATATATATTTATAAAATTTAATATTTAAGTTTTCCATCTCCCAAGTTTTAAAGATATCATATAAATGTTTGTCTTTTTCCTATAAGCGTGATGTAAGGGTTCCCCAAATTTCACAGCCATATAATGCAATAGGTTTTATCATATGATCAAAGAGATGTAGAAATGTTTTGATAGGGGGTTGAGTAGAGTTTAGGTCTTTGAATAGTTTGAAAGAGGCCTTGAGAGCTTTATTATATAGATCAGATCTTGCTTCTTTGAATGAGCCACAGGAGGACATGATTATACCTAAATATTTATATTTGTTAACACATTCTAAATGTGAATTTTCAAGAGTGAACTTCTCATTAATAAGGTGACAACTTTTGTTGAAAATAACAATTTTAGTCTTGTTTGTATTAATTTCTAAGTACCAGTCTTTGCAGTATTTATTAAGTATATCTAGTTTGTTTTGCTATTCTTTTTGGTCATCTGATAATAGTACGAGGTCAACAGCGTATAGCAGTGAATTAATGTTCTTTCCAGAAAGGTTGACAGATCTTATACATTCTTCATCAAGCAATTTTGAAAAATCGTTTAAAAATATCTTTAAAATATTTGGGCTTATGACATCTCCTTGTCGAGCTCCTATTTCTGGTCTATATGGGGGAGTTAACTTGTTACCTACTTTTACATAATTGTTGCTATGTCTGTACATAAAACACAGTATATTAAAGAAAAGGCCCTTTATATTTAACTGTAAAAGTTTTAGTTTAATACACCTTCATGTATAACTGTGTTGAAGTCTTTACGAAAATCTACAAAACATGCATATAATTTCTTATTACCAGTATTGATATATTTATCGACTAAGCATTTTAATACAAATAAGTGGTCTGATGTTCTGGATTTTTTTGAGAAGCCAATTTGAGTTTCATGTATTATTTTGTTATCTATTAAGTATGTATCAAGTCTGTTATTTAAAATGATATTAAAAAGTTTTCCTATGCTATTGTTTATAGTTATTCCTCTATAGTTTTGAGGTAACTAAGGATTATCTGATTTCAAGGTGGGTGAAGTATAACCCTCTAGCCATTTCTCTGGATAAATTCCTGACGTAAATACAATATTAAACAGTTTGAGAATACAAGGATTAACAAAAATTTGAGATGCTTTTATCATTTCATTTGAGATATTATCTAGGCCAGGGCTTTTGCCAGATTTCAAAGAAGTAATGGCCTTTTGGATTTCAAGAGCTGTTATCCTAAAATCTAATTTGTTAAAAGAATTTACAGTTTTACTATTTAATAATTCATTGATTTGTGTTTCAATCGTAGTGATTCTGTATTTATACTTTTCTGGCATTTTGGATAAGGTAGTGAAATAACTGGACCATGTATCTATGAGATTTTCTATGTTGTTTTTATTACTATCAGTTTCTCTAAGAGATTTAACTAAGTTCCAATATTCTTTTGGGTTAGTTTCATTAAGTTGATCCAATTTATCAATAATACTTTGTCTAAATTCTCGTTTTTTATATTTCCGTAGCTTAGCATATTCCTTATTTAATAAGGGATTATTAGGGAATTTAGAAAGTAATGTTGCTCTTTCACATAGGCGTTTTCGCATTTTTGCAAGGTCAAAATCGAACCATTTTTTGTTAGTGGAAGTTTTATGTTGTGATTTTTTATATAGAGATAGTTTGGCTACTTTATTAAAAATATTCTGGATTTCATCAGTTGCTTCATTTACACTTTGTTCATTATATTCAATAGTTTTATCTAGAAAAAGTTTAATATCACTTTGAACTGTTGGATGTAAGAAAACATGTTGAAAATTAGTAACCGATAGCTCGTCCCATTTGAACCGTATTGGCATCTCTTGCATGTTCTTACTTGTATACTCTCTTTTAAAAGTTGATAACAATTTTAGGGATATCTTACAATTAAAGTCAGATAAAGGTAAAAAATCAGATACATATACATACAAAATGTCATGAAGTAGTTGTTCAGATACAATAAAATAGTCTACCACACTAGAACCAGCGTAATTATGGAAAGTAAATTTCCCATGTGTATCGCCAAAAGTTCTGCCATTTGTTATTCTAAGTTTGTTCGCAACACATAATTCTAATAGATCTCTTCCTCTACTATCAACAGTATTGTCTCTACTATGTGTTTGCCCGACTGCTGTATCTATAATATAGGCATCATTTTTTACTGGAATGTGTGAGGTAGAGTCTCCAGTTACATAGTCAAACTCATTGCCTGTTCTTGCATTGAAATCACCTGTGAGGATTATATCTCCAAGATTTCCATACTTATTGATAATATCTTGTTCTATATGTTCTATATTTATTTATTATATTTATTTTGTGTATATTTAGTTTGGAGAGTTATCCATCTTGGTCCATGGTGTCCTTTAACCAGCACTCGTGTATTATAATATGTACATAAATAAACGTACATTTGAGCATACTGATCATGGTTTTATCATCTTCCAATCCAATTTTCTTAGCAAGTTTTTCACCCCACCCCATTTTTAAACCATTGTAATTATTACTGTTGTTTTTATTTTAATTTATTTATGAGTACCCACTGTACGTATAGTTTTGCAATATTTTGTATTTTTTTTGCTGTCAGACTTTAAATATCTTTATTTATAGCTATATACTAAAAACGGAACTAAAGAGTTAGGAAAGTGGTTCATTCTTGCTTTGACACCTCGACACTGTATCATTCAACACGTCTTCTTTTAGAATGGCAGGACATTCACATTAATGGTATCTCATTCTTAAGAATGGCTTCATTAGACATTCACTAAAATTAATTTATTTCGTTGTCATAAATGATATTGTTTTTTTTAATTTTCACAGTTATTTTTAAAGTACAATAAATTGCAAATATTTATTTATAAAACGCAAACTACTTTACATATCACATGAGATGTAGGCCAAAAAGTAATCAATTGTTGATGGTGTGATTTCCTGTATGTGTATCAAGTGTTCTCCTGCTAATACCGGAACCATTGAACACATCCTCTTTCTACACGAGGTTACGTGGTCTTCCCATACAGAAATACTTTGCATGGTCAAATGACTTCTCTTAAAAATCATGAGAAATTCACAGGGAACAGATGAAATAGTTGATTCACCAGCCCTTTGTTTTTTCATATAGTTTTTCACAAGTATATATTATGCATTTTAAGAAACTTGTTACATAATAATGCCCAGTTATTGAGCCTATTATTGCTGCTATATAGTTTTTTTTTCTAATTTGCATTTCATTGTTAACTAGTTTCTTTATTTCTGTATTCTCTATAAATTATTAAAGAGGTCTATGTAAAACTTAAAATATACACTATTACTATATATATACCTTGATCTCTAATGGAGAGAACTAATATAGACTATTTTTACCTGCTGTTCAATCCATATTCATTTATATACTTGTATGTATATTCTTTATAAAATACTTCTTTAAACAAAGTTAACAATTATACTTTTTCTTGTCTTTTGACGTGAAAATCCATAGTTTTTACTGGCAATAAAAATTACGTGTTTGTTAAAAAAAAACCCATATAATATCAATTTGTAGTTTCCTAAAACTAATGAAACCTGTTAATTATTTCAAACTTCCTTTCTTGGTGCTTCTATACAAGTAAATATGATTACCAAAAAAGTGTAACAAATTTATTTTAAAAATATTGTAGAACGCGAGTCTTTTCACAAAACGAAATCCCAACAGTATATATTTAAAGTCTTTATATTCATTATTTCTACAAACTAAATCAATATGAATTACGTTGTGAATGATCATTATTTTATCTTTTTTTTTCAACTATCTTCTCCCATTTGTTATGACCTAAATATATTTTCGAGGAAACTTGCTTTGAGACCTTTCACCGGTATCCTTTCCAGAACGGCTGATTGTCTCGTTTGGTGGGTATACCATCTGATAACGCGACTAAAATAAAAGGATATTTTGCTAAGGCGAAGCACATTCATAAATGTTTGCTGTCAAACCTGAAAGTTTTTGATATAACAAAGAACAAGATGTTCCCGTGATGGCATAAAGTGTTATTTGCCGTGGTCGAGTCGATCAAAATACAAGTAGTCATTTTGGTTTTATTCAATATTGTTGAACAAAAATTACATATTTTCGAAGAAAAAAAACTGCGTTCTTTTACTCTTGTCAAAAATGTCCACTGTTTTAGCAAAAATTATTATTATACTTGACCAGCATGTATTCTTGTTGATGGATGTGCCTCAACCTTTTAGATTTGATAAGGTATGTTATTGTATTCCCATATACATGTTGTCAACTTCATTTACTGGGTCTCGGATATGAATTATCTGATTTAATAATAAAAATTAAGAAGCTTTTAATTGTATTTTCCTATGCATGTATATTCAACCTGACAAGAGTAATCTGCAGTTAACAGTGAAAAACTTGGAAGCTTTCGCCATCCGTTGCATTCATGGAGAACTAAAAAAAGGGAAAGCTAGTCTGTTTATTAATAGTATTTAATTAATGTTTCTAAATCAATTCTTTATACCAGAAATTCTATGTGCCAGCTACTGTCTAAATTTAACATGAATACAGTTTTAAAAATTATGTAACCATGTATGAAAATATATGTACATCCTTAATTTGAAAAAAAAATAACAGTAATTCTGAATATACATTATGTTTTAAATTGGTGTAATTTCCCTGCATTTTCTATACGTTTTTCCATGCATATCATCGAAAAGCTTCCCCTCTTGATTAAAATAAATTTTAAAACAAAAAACAATGTATAAAAAATATAAATAATCAAAAATCGTGCTGACATAATTTCCTTGTAATTCACGACTATTAGTACATCTCTCCTCATCTTCCTACGAGATTCAACTTCTTCATGCTATGGTCCGGGATCCGGTTTACGTTCACATGTACTTAATAAAAATAAACAAAGATCTCTATTTTACGGATATTAAGGAGTGAGGGGAAAATTAGTGGTCAGATCAAACTGTAGGTGGTTAAAGTAGAAAATCCAACAAAAAATAAATCAAACTGAATATACTGGGTAAGTTTAGTGACAATAAACCTATTCTTATATACACCCACCATTTTATGCAAATTTTACCACAGAACCTGATCTATTTGCTCATTCAAGTAAAAAAATAATATCCTACAGAGACCAAATAATTAATTACAACCACACTGCACATTGTTAGATTGTTTAAGAAAGAAAGTTTTCTTTTCTGAATTTTACCAATTGGGTTCACGAAGACAGTAATTTAGTATTTTACACGTTGAAAACATTATTATACATGTATTTCATGAAGATGTACTTTTTTATTATAAATTAATTTTTTTTCATTTTCAGCATTGAGTGCGATACTATAGATAAATAAAAACAAGAGAGATTTTTCAAAAGCTCAATATTCATCACAAAAGAATAATTATGTTAATACATGGCAATTTTCTGCGGGTTGTTTGATCTAAAGCTATATGCTAAGCTAAATGATAAAAAGTACATTAAAACTATTTTAACTGGCAAGTTTTCTAATTTCATCCTTTGTTTTTACATTTCTTCATCTCGAGAACTTTTAACTAAATTTGAATTCCACGAATCCAATGTATGTGCGGTTGATACGTTACAATTCTATGCTTTGCTATGTGTTGACAAGGCCAACGCCATTTTTTTTATTTAGATAAGAATTATATATTTTGTTATTTAAATTATATTTTTTCTATTTTTTATTATGAAAAAAAATAACACATTTCAGCGTGTTTATCACAAGTCGTTTAAAATGCGAAATTTTCTGTTCATATTTTTTGTAAACAAAAACATGTCACAAGTCTCCTTTACACAAAACATCGTGATCTGTAACATTCAATTTTAATTATGCATTAAATATACACTTAATACAGTATTGTAAACATCGAGGTTGAAATTGAAAGTTTTCAGAATAAATGGTGATTGTCCCTTTAAAATACATTTTTTTTGTTACATGTTGTTATAAGATTACAGCTGGAATTCAAACAATATTGGTTCTTACGATAAAAATGTTTTTAGCATGCATCATCAGGATTTAAATTGTTGATAAAAGAATTCATTGTAATTTGAAACATGTGGTTGTGCAATAGAATTAAAGTACTAATACTTTTTTCTTTAAACATGAAATTGACCTTGCAAATATATACCATACTTCACATTCTATGTTTAACCAAAGCATTGTTGACTTCTATAAATATAAGCAGTCTAGTTTATATTATGATATTTGATAATATACATCTCACAGCTCATGACATTTTTGTTGACAATTGCATGGCATAACACAGGTATCCATCCTTGTAAATATACAATTATAAACCTTTTTTAATCAAAGAATAAAAAAAATGTTCACTATTCCCTCACAGTAATAAATATCATGGTAGCAAAATACATCACTTGGTGGATATATAGAGTTGTGTTAATACATCAAGAAAACATCCAAATGGACAATGGATGTCACAACTTGTATCAGATCTTTAGATATTATACCGAAATTTGTCCAAAAAAATGTTGTGATTTATTTGAGCACCTGTTGAGTGTGTTGATTATGCTGATGTTTCTTTCGATTTTCAAGTCGATAAGTCATAACTTGGGATAAAAGACTTTTCAGGAGGGGAAATGGTCAGGGATTGGGTTAAAATGCGGTAAATATAGGCCGACGAAAAAGTAAGTAGATATTCCTGAATCGAGTACTGAAAATCAATTGTTTTGTTAGAATAAAGAAGAGGAAGCATATCTATTTTTCTTGACCTTTACAAACATCGTCGTAAACACACAAGTCTCGTCATAATCTGAATTTTCTCGTTCTTGTGAATAATTCGTGCCTTCTTTCAAATGGTTTCTTCATACTTTTCTGAAGGAAATCTCACTGGTTAATTGGGTTGATTCTGACAAGATTGTGATTTTTGTTTTCATGTCAATAATATATAAAGAGTTTTGTTTTCTGATTGGTGAGTTAAAAATAAAAAATTAATGGTTTGGCCCACAGTCGGTAAGCGTATGCAAGACGTTACCATGGATTTCCGACGGTGCATTGCAAAAAACAAACACAACTCTATTTACTTTGTTGGAAATGTGAATTAAATGAAATTATTTAAATTTATTTAGTTCTTGATAACGTTTTAGTTAAAGCGTTTATCCTATATTTAATACTATCTTGCAAACTTTGCATGCTTTTCCCTTCTCCTTTATAGATTTCAAAGTGTTATTTACAGATAAGAATGCTTTTGTTTATTTGACTGACCAACAGTTTTTGTTTTACATTAAAGTGTAAATATTGACAGCTTTCAAAATTTCACTGTACAGTAATTAAGGTGGTATGGGACACCTGTCGATATTAATGGGGATAAAAGTCCATTATAATCAAAATACAATCACCGTTTTAAAATTTTCAAATTTACAATATTTCACCAAAAAATCTGTTTTAAAGTTTTTTAAAAAAGGTAAAAACTGTAAAAGCCCCAGCGTGATTTGAACTCATGATTTACAGATTCGTAGTTAACGCTCTAACCCATTGCGCTACGCTGTTAGGTAACAATTTCGAGAAAGAAAAAGTTTATAAAATATTGATTTTATTGTTTATTTCGATCGGAAGTACGTCACAATATGGAGGTGTCCCATACCACCTTAAAAAGAAAAAATGTAGAGACACGAATGTTTCAAAATGATTGTTGAAACCAAAAAAAATTCACTTGAAATTCATCGTAAGTGTCGCCTACATTATTGTAAAATTATATAAGACTCTGGTTTCTTGGTATTGTATTGACAGTAAACATCCGTAATGCCCCTTGATGCGGTTTTATCTATTATTCAATTTTGCCCGCCTGACCTCAAATTATGCACACATATGAGCGTGTCAGCAATTATATGAAAGATAATCAATTCTGTTTTAAAATAGTCAGAGATAAATTAAGATTGGAGATAAACTACACAAATAATGAATAAAAATTCAGTCACTTTGTCAAAATACCATAATTATGATCATCGGAACATGTTGTTTATAATGAGTTATCAATGACTTATCATAAAACAAGATTTTTTAAGATAAGAAACCTTCCACTCTTATACATGTAATTTACAATTAATTTTTTTACATAACGTGTGTTTGTCTTAAACGCCACTACATTTAATCCGTTTAATTCCTTTGACACTTCAGGCTTTTCAAACTTTAAGGTATTTTTAACTTTATTTCTTTATTTATTTCTAACTTTATTTTTTGTAACACTCAAAGTGTTATTCTTTTCAATGTGTATCTGAGAGCCTGTAAATAAATAATATTATTCCTGTCATACTTTGATTTTGGTCCATTTTTTATCGTTATTAAAAGAGTCAATCATATATTGGTTGATACATGTTATAAAACAACTATAGAAATGAAAATTGACAAAATTATTACTCTATATCAGTTTTGGTTTCAAACACCTTTTAAACACGTGAGTAAACTTTCACCAAACGAGATTGGAAAAGAAATTTCCTTGTCGTGAAAGAGTAAATATTGTAAATATCAAACCATAACGAACAAATAACCCTGTAGCGATGTGATTAGATGGGTTAAATGTATTTTCAAGCTTAAATTGGTACTTAGGTTGTGTTAAGAGGTTTTCATAATTTTTCAATAGGAGAATAAAAAATGTTACATCATGGTGTGTAGTATAACTAACAACACACTTTAGAATTGTCATATAAAAAGTCAAAGAGGAGAGAATACTTTGTAAATTGACAAGTATCACTAAACAATTGAAAAAGAACACACCGGTGATTACAATGATATACATGTTTAAGTAGCTACGGTCCTGTTTATCATATCTGTTCCAGGGTTGACAATGTTTGGTCACTATCAATTAGATGCCTTATATAAATGCTTTAATGACAAATTTTGAAATGCACAGTGGTATTTCCTGTAGGAAATTATATAAAACAAAACAAAGATTATTTTCTCCATAATATTTCAAGATCAAGGAAAGAGCATAACCTGCTGATGTTTGATTAAATAATGCAAAAAACATTCACCATTGTTTTGAATTTGCAAACTTTTGGCCATTACATGTATAAAACCTCGCTAATCAAGGAATGAGTGCTTGCAAATTGATATCATAACAAACGGAAGCTACTACATCAGCCCAAGTGTTTCAGAAACAGCTGTTCATGTACGATTTTTGCAAAGTCATTACTGTTTTTTCCACAATTGTCCGGCAAAACTGCGATATGATTTCTTCTCACTTAATAGATGTTACGTCTTAAATATCCATGAATAAAGGAGACAAGATGGTCGAATCGGCTATCAGATCTATACCTAAAAGCAATACTTCATTTTTCAAGCCAAGAATTATGTTTATGTAAAGAAAAATATACAAATATATATATATTGTAAATCAATTTGTATATTTTCTGTATTTCTGTAAAGAGCTCTTTTTCTTTGAAGGTTTAAGGGGGCTGGGTGGTCAACAAATTTCCCAGCAGATCTACCTTAAATTAAACATGATTTGTTTAGCCATAAAGTAATTTTTAGAAGAGAAAAATTTTATATATATTATAAAGTTAAAATTTGAATGTTTTCTTACATTTTTATACTCGAGACCTTCCTCTTATACGGATGATGAAAGATAAAGAGAGATCGGGAGGGGGGGGGGGGGGGGTGGCACTCATGGTCCTTATGTGATTTGGTATTTGTAGTTTCTCTTTTCTAGTTGTTTTGCAATATAGATTATTTATTTGTCTAAAAGTCATGTAAGGTATATCTGAAGCCAGAAGGAGGTAGTGAAAGATTTTCTGTGAATCAGTTTGTCCTCAATAGGGGTACGGGTCCTGAAAATGAAACTCCGGTCGAATTTGATACTATACTGTCTTACACTATACATGGAAGGAATGTTCAGACACAATTCGTATTCTCATAAATTCGAGTTGCATATATAAAAACTTACCGGTATAGGGTAGAAAATATTTTAGAACATAAAAGCAAAATGCGTAAATATATATATCAGAATATGAGGAAAGTGGTATGTTTCACCTTTTGCACAGATTTGCTGTAATATTACCTTATTTTCCTCACCAGAAACGTTACACACCTGAATATATACACTAACGCTTAAGAGGAAACAAACAATTAAAACACATATATTATAATTATTCTACATAAAATGATATGATATATGTTAGTATATTAATAGCTTTTTAAAAACGGTTTATTTTTTAAAAAATTACATGCAAATTACACTTGACGTTTAAGTATACTGATGGTTGCAGTTACTTCATGTACTTATTGGCAAATTGTAAACTCTCTTTTTGGAAAAGGGAAGAGAATTAAGGAAATACCGACAAAATTCAGTTAATGTGTACCGAAGAACCTGCGACTTTCTGCTGACGCAATAAAGTGGGCATAGTATGTCGTATTCACCTTTTGCAATAAGTATGCATTGTGTTGGACACAACCAAACAGATGCAACCATCGCCATCGTTCAAACACCAGATATAATGGGGCTGATTGTGAGTGGAAATCAGTGATATCAGCAGAGATAAGACACCACCTATCTGATAAGTAGGTAGAGTACTGCTGTTCAGGGCTGCTTTTAGCCGGCGCTGCATCCTGTTGGTGTTGTGGTCTCAATCCACTTAATGTCAGGGTGTTAGAGATGAGGATGGCGACTTCTCAACCCTCCAATCTCCATCGCGCAATTGCTAATCGGTTAATTTCAAACGTCCGTCTTTAAAAGAACAACTTCCCCTGAAAACTTGAGAGCGCTTCCGGATTTTCTTGTTAATTTGGATTTGTGCCAACATTATGTAGTATTATCCTGTGTCTATATGATAGAGAATTGAAGTCAATCAAAACAAAATTAATTGTTAAACATTATTCTTCACTTTTCCTCAATAAGCTGCCTGTGTATAGCTTTTCTCAAATCTGGCTGCAGCAGATATTTCCAAAAAAGCGATGTCATTGGCTTTTCGTAAATTGTTTGCATTTTGACTATTCATGTTTAAGTGTTTGAAAACATGAACTGATATTATAATAGTAGTACCTACCTAGTGTTTGATATTTTTTTATTAAAGCAAGCCGAAAGTTAATTTTCTTCTCTATAAGAAGAATGTATTTGAAAAGTTTTGTATCCAAATGGTTTAAAAATACATGAGTACCAGTATTCACAACCCGATGACCACTGTGACCAGCTATTCAAAATTTTAAATGAAAATGTAATATGTGAATATTGGTCGACATTGATTATCATTGATATACTGTATATTCTATACAAGTATTATGAAAATATTAACTCTCGCAAAATAAATGTTAAATAGTTATTTTTGTATTATCATTTATCCGTTTTGCATGTGGCTGTTCTTTGACTATAGGGTGGTATTTCATTATTTGGTCTTTGTTTCACCCAGCCCTGTTTTGATATTTGTAATACTTTATAGGGCACATAAAAACTTGAATTGAATATGTAGAATTTCGGAATATAGAATAACTCTTTGTAATTGTTATGTGAACAAACCAAATCGACACAAAAAGAACGATTTAAAGTAATGTTTGCTGTAACTTTTTTGTCAAAAAAAATTCAGATAATTTATTATATTTCTTGTACAAGAGTCTTTTAAGCAACAGATGGATGAAATAAAATCTGATTTACTATTTGTTGTCAGTTAAAAGTTAAAACACGTCAATTAACACTAAAATTCTGTTTTGCGTGGGGTTTTTTTCAAGGGTATGATAGGCTGGTGGGTTGTTTTTTTTTTAAATTTAATTGTTTTTGTTTTGTTTTTGTTTTGTATTGTTTTTGTTTTTTGATTTGGGTTTAGTTTTTTTAATGTCTAACATTCTCAATGTAAAACACCCATAGCAAATCACAGGGATTTCTCTTAATCACGTTTTATTTTCACTCATGCATGAATTAGTTTGACATGCATTTACAAGGCTCGAGAAAGGACGCTGTTGCGTCCTTTAATTACTTCTAGAGATATATCAACCGCGTCTGATTTAGACAATAATAAGATTATTCTACTTTCTAAGTCTATGATAAAATATGATATGTATAAACGAAAAAAAGATATACCATGCTTTTTTGAATTCCACACCTCGTATCTGTTACTTTTAAATCCATCCCACCCCTCGGGCCTTTCGATGGTGGGGTTTGATACTAACACGAAAAAATTGGCAATACTACGTTATTTTCTATGTGATAGCAATACATTGGATGGATGGATGGATGAATGTAGATAGATAGATAGATAGATAGATAGATAGATAGATAGATAGATAGATAGATAGA
>WFKH01006014.1:10679602-10681818 GCA_016163765.1 Magallana hongkongensis | reverse complement strand
AGATAGATAGATAGATAGATAGATAGATAGATAGATAGATAGATAGAGTGTGACTGTGTTCTACAGGACATTGACACTCGGTGCTAATTACCTACAGATGTGCTGTAAATTGTCGAGAATAAACAAAAATAGTGTACAGGTAGATACATCGCACATACATATATGGACATATAGCGCAGTCATTGGCTGATGATGTAGGTTGTTGACACCCTTCCCACTGTGAATAGATAGAACGTAAATGAATAAAGCTGAAATAATTTAGATTAGATTTATTGCACCCACTGAGAGACGGTGAAAAATCAAACATTTTATTTTATAATGTATTATGTTATTTTAAATGCTAAAAGACCGGAATCTATAATGTGGTACAGAGTGCAAAACTATATTTTGTTTTTATTTTTTAATTCCTTGAATACATGTGTACGATGAAAATTGTGTTACTGTGGTGGGTATGTATGAATCTAAGGAAATAAGAACAAGAATTTCTCAATTAAAAAAAAGATGTTGAAAATTCCGCTCGTTCCGGTGAGCAAAATCATACGTTTAATTAGAATCATTACACTATTCAAAAGAAAACAACAAATGCAAATACACAAAGATTTTTCTTCAAAACTTGTGATGATTACTTCTTATACTTTCAGTAAATACCATTTTTCATTTCAAAAAATTCATTTGTATCACATGCGATTTTCTGGATCGCGATAGATACTACATGTAGCAGTAAAAGAATTAAATTAAAAGAAATTGTTTAACCAAAGTAAAATCTGAAAGGCTATATGCACATTGCACACAATTAATCATTTTTTTAATACTAGGATGCTAAAATCCAAGATGCCGTCCAAAACGTAGACCTTAAAAAATTAATATTGTTAAAACTAAAATCTTTCTGTCAACTTGTATTTTAATATAGCAACTATTCATTTCATTTTTGTATTCTAAATTATTTATTTTTTATTTTTGTATTCTAAATTATTTATTTTTTATTCACTAATTTATATATCTATTTTAATATTGCTACCTCGTGAAATGATGTTTACCAATAATTAGATTTGCTCCCTCTTTCACCTTTCCTGTTCTAATATAAAAAAAATGTTGTCAGTCTTTCTATAACTTTAACTCGCGTAACTTTTGCACATCTTGGAAATTTTACGTAAAATTTTTGATTTCAATTTGTTTTGTTCGGAATGTAAAGATTTACACGGACAAAATGAGTGCTGCATCAACATATTTTTTCTATGTTCGTATAACATAAAATACAGACCACGTTATAATTTTTGAAAAAAAAAATTTGAAAATTGCAGTTCTCACTTACGGCGTATTAATAAATTATGCGCAGCATTTAGAATTAAAGACGTTTAACAAACTTTACGTTAATTTCGTAATTAATATCCGTATATCGTGTGTGACATTGAGTACATTTTCAATATCAGTTTGTCACGGTTTGTTACCCGGATGACAGTAAATTCACACTGACCACTGTCGGAGTTCTCCATCCTCAATCCGTGATTATAATACCGCATCACAGCTATGTTCTGTATAGTTTTAATTCAGTCAGAGTTCAACAACCGCCAACTTCCGTAAAATTGAATGAAATATTTGTGTAAAGTTGGTCTTTTTGTCCATTTTCTTATTTTTGTTATTTGTTTGAAAGAAATACAATTGTTATTTAGACATCTACAAATTTAATTAAGATCCAGTGATTTAGTGCTTATATATGAGGATGTAAAATAAACTTCACGAAAATGAGAAAAATTAACCTTTGGGTCATGACCAGCCCAGACCCAGAGGCTACTGATGCGTCGTTCCTCGTCGGGATACGTTTCCCCGTGTTTCTGTGAAATATCTTTATATTGACTGTCCCTATACTCTCTTCTCAATTAAAAATATACAAAACAACACTATTAATTTAAACCGTCAGTGTCGACAAGGTTCACTATTTTATAACTCAAATGGCCAGGGTTTTTTGTAAAACTACAGTAGCATTTGAATGACACCAGAGGCAGGACACATTCGCCCGTTGCAATTGCGTGGGCGGACCAGTACGAGTGGACGCACGTCTTTCCCGCTCCCGGTGACGAATGACGTCATTCATAAGGAATGCCAGGCACTATATTTGTCGCTGTCCGATCCATTCATAACTTTTCCTGCTTTCATTAATTACGCTTGTTATGTAAATGTAACGTCTGCAAATCCACCGTCGCCTGCATCTCGTTTAG
>WFKH01006014.1:10669602-10674602 GCA_016163765.1 Magallana hongkongensis | reverse complement strand
GTTTAAAAAAAATTCTTATTATAAGTAGCAACGTTTTTCAAAGTGAAAGGCAAGACAAAAAGTGAAGGGCCGCCAATTGGCTTGTGCTTTTATTTTTCTTGGTAAACATAAGAGGTATATATACCCCCCCCCCCTTCCCCCGTTGCTATGTGCCTAAATTTAAAAGGTCTATAGAAGATTAAAGGGTCTAGTGCATGGTATATTCCTCAAAATTCTTTTGCACGCAAAAAACCTAGAATTAGGCTGTATGAAATTGTAGCATACTACTGAGTATATGTCAGTTTCAGCTTAAGGTATATATTGTGTAACATATGTCATAAAGGCATTTTAATGATTAATTCAATAAAACCGCCCTAACTTTATGTCTGTTATTTGATACGAGCAATTAAAATTCAAAGCGAAATAAACGAGCGAAATATTTTTAAAGAGCTTTTTAATATGACAGCGCGCAACAACTGCACACCCGGGCGGAGTTAAACAAGAAGTGGTTGAAGACTTCAATAGAGCTGCAATGGGTGTGGCCAGCTTTGTTTTAGAGACGTAAGATTTACAACAGCAATGTTTATATCCGCCATCTATACGTGAAACCATAAAAAGAAACCCCTTGGAGACATTTGGAATGACCTTGGACATTAGGTGTGACCTTCAGCGTGTATAGATTACAGAAGGGGTCACGGGGGTCAACGGGGTCGAATACGACCAAACAATCACTGATTAAAAGCACGTAACAGAACGTATGCATATATTGGATGACATTCTCTCTGTGTATCGCTATCGCTCTCTCTCTCTCTCTCTCTCTCTCTCTCTCTCTCTCATATCAAAATTTCAGATTGCTATCGTTTTATAAATTATGTAATTTCCCATCAGGTACGTTAACAACATCCAAACAGATGCGGCGTTTCTATCAGCAATACGTTGATTACTAACAAATACTAATGCATGCAATGTAGCACGCTACCATTTGGTATTGCTGGCTATGGTATCTGCTATTACAACTCCGTTTTTGAAAAAAGGGGGAAATGAATTGGGTGTGTCACAAATTTATAAATAATAACATGTTACAGTAGTCATACATTTTTTATACATTGTATTTCAAGAAATAGTACAAGATCATTGTTGAAATGAGCAGTGACATTTACTAATTGTTATACTATTCATTGTGATATCTTTTCCTTATCATTGTAATAATTTCATACTTGTCTGTTCTGGGCTCTAAATTAGAAATAAATAAATGTTCTGTTCTGTTCACCCGGGATATTATAGACTACCAAACACTCGAGAAAGAGATGGACCAATGTCCATATTGAAGGATTCTGAGAACACAAAGCAAAATTATAAAGAAAAATCGTGAAGCCATTCTCAAAAAACAACTCTCTCTCTCTCTCTCTCTCTCTCTCTCCATTATTGCAATGAAATACGGTTTTTATGAAGTAGTGAACGTTTGCTGGTTAGAAAAACAATTGTCCTAGCAAGTCTTGCTTTTAACTGAGAAATTTCTCGAATTTTAAACACATTGTTTAACAATTATCACCAATTCATTTTCTAACTGTGTGATTAAAACAAATCATCTACAGCTGAATTTTTTTTTAATTTTTGAAAAAAAAAATCATCACATAATTGATTGAATCAGAGCACGGTTGGTCGAACTTGAATCGTTAAAAGTTTAATTTTTGTGGTAGACAAATTATTAATTAGTTATCGCAAGTTTAATTATTACAGATTTCTTCACTGCATTTGGTTGCATATTGTTACAGATACCAATCGATCTGAATCAGATACGCAATCAGTGAGTATGGTGCACATATTTAATTTCATTAAACGTCCGGCACAAGTTCTGCAGGCAAAGCACAAAGTACATGGTTTTATTAATTTAAAAATCATGCAACTTGTACTTCTGTTTCAATAAAATCGATCATCTTGAGTACAAACTGAATAACTTGACATTTTAACTGTGTCGAGCAGGATATTTTGATTCCTCTGCAGACCGCTACTGCCAGAAATAGAGTGCGATGATTAATAGTTTGTTGACCGAGGTCTTCTGAATATTTTTCCCGCTATATGCAATATTGAAGCAGTACGAAGACAGTGTGTGTGTTAATACTAGATTCTCAATTCACTTCCCCCCCTACTTGGCATTTTCCAGACAACACATGTAAATTACCGGAAACCATGAGTCATGTGACTACCGGAAGCTATATATTGCATGTGTAATTAAATCCAATATATGTACCCACTTGCGCATATTGATACTTCTAAAATTGTCTTTGTGTTTGCCTCTTCTTTGCTGTTTGACGTAACAATCGTTAAGAGCCTTTGGAAAGAAGAGAATCGGCGTTAACTATAAGCTGCTTGAATTGCATTAAGTATAGTGGGCAAAGTAATAATTTTGATGGAACTAACAGCATTCGTAACACTCATGTAATATAGTGCAAATGAGCAGCAATCTGACAAATTGGGAGCAAATTGTTTCACAGATAGCTGTCTAGGGCTACAAGCACGGGGACACGGACGTTAACGCTATTCGTTTGTATTATTACAGTTTGCCCCATGTGCATGACCGTGAAACATGTATGTCCCATTAACCTAACACAGTATTAGTCATTCATTCAGAATACAAAAAACCTTGAAAAAAAACCATGCACAGAGAGAGAGAGAGAGAAAGAGAGAGAGAGAAAGAGAGAGAGAGAGAGAGAGAGAGAGAGAGAGAGAGAGAGGGGGGGTGTCAAAAGTATGTATAGAGAGACCTTTCCGTTCAAAAACAAGTGCTGTTATCCGTATGTACTCATCCTTGTACGATTGAAACCGAAAAGTACTAGAGCCTGCAGCAATGTAACTGTAAGGGCCAATGCTACATGTATATAAGTGTAGTTGTACGTTGTACATGTACATGTAACATGTACTTCAAAGCCGCAAAGATCAAACAACCTATGTAATATTTATATAAAGAATCTAAATGTAATTGTGTAGAATGACAGTTGTTCTAACATCCGGGTGTTTTAGATTCTAATTTATCAGAGGACTTGTGCATCCAGTTAGCATGGTCACTTTATCATAATGAAATATACCAAGTGAACATTTACACTTTTTTTTACAACATTGTTACAACATATGGTATTCTAATGAACACCTTCGTGTTCTCACTTTAACAAAATAGTACACCAGCACTAAAGATGCAAGGTCTGGTACGGAAACCACAATTTGAGTAAATCGAGGAAATCTAAAGTTTCTGTGACTCAAGGTTTCTTCTGTTGAGTGTATCAATGCAAGTGGTTCCTGAATCCGTGTCATTAAATTGGAAACGTGAAGCGGAGATTCACCTGGCGTATCAATCAGCTTGTCACAACAAAGCATGAATGATCGCCAAAATCCATGTGTGTTCTTAAACGCCTGTATGTGTAACTTTATTCAAATGAGTTGACTTGGCAGTATTTTTATGTGTATAAACTTTACTAAGATGAGTCATAACAACACTTTTTCACACGTTTTACAGAGTTAAATACACCCACTCTGATTAAACATTTTTTTTTCTAATTCACGACTTCATTGTTTTAAAGTGCATAATATCCCTAATCTCGAGAAACGAGTCATGCTTTAAATGACTCTTCATATAGTGATTGTCATTTTAAACATAAAATTGAAACTTTTAGCATAATTCTGACAAAAGTTTTATTTATAATATGAATAAGCCTTTTATTGAAAAAAAAATGAGTTATGAAAGGTTGCTTTTTTATTCACGCATACTGACTACACACTGAATTACGGTATTTTATCTTATTTTTTTTCGTCGATATAGTCAAGCAAACCACACTTAAGGATGAAAGATCCTTTGGGGTTTTGTTTGTTTGTTTTTTTTAAAGTTTTTATTCAATCGAATTACATATTCAATTTAAGTCTTTTCATATGGTGCTTCCAGAAAGTTTTGACCCACTTCACATTACATTGCACCTTACCAAAAAGACAGACACTGGAGGAAATCTCCACAACTATACATGTTATTGACCTGGATCCTTTTGTATAACACAAAATACCATTGTAAATCATATGCATTTTCCATTTAAAATAAGAACTTCGAATTCAACATAATCTAAAATGTTATATTCTTTGCAAATCCATGTAGTATATTAATTTCATTAGAAATGGGAAACTATCGTAAATTAACCATACATTTGTATGCATAATAGCAAATCCATTTCACAAATCAATTTCATCTGAAATGAAAACGTTGTAAAAAAAAAAAAAGCTAGAATGTTTTCTGGACAAGACCTGCAAACAATGTACCTGGACACATCCTGAATAAATAATGATAAAACACGAAAACCCCCCTCCACCTTACTAAAACCAAACTCTATAGGTTAAATGAAGAAACAAAAGGAACATGGTGATAATAAATAAAATTAATTTATATTTCTCTATTCGGTATGGCAGTCAAATGTCTGTGTATTATTGTGTTTCCGAAAGTTAGTCTAATAATCATACACATGAAGAACACAACCCATCGTAGTAAACCAAGAAACACAAAGAATACGTCCTTCAGGAGGGCGACGAAACAATCAGATAATGAAAACCGTTTTAATTACTACATAAACTGAATATAAATTAGGAGGAAATGTGGGTTAATGTCAGTCACGGGGAGGGTCCCGTTGTCGTGATTTGGACCGAGACTTCAGTTCTCACGTCTCACTTCCTGGTTTTGCTACAAGGCCTTAACCACGTGTCAGTTAGCGGCATCGCTAAATAGGAACATGGCTAGCTGTATTCTACAGTCCCATTCCTGGCACTGGCAACGAAGCGTGACCGTCTGCCCGTGTTTTGTTCATGAATTATATGAAAGACAATGTCACGTAGATTATTCTTATGTCATGTCTGGCAAAAGACTCTGTTAATCAATGTCTGATCTTGCTGGAGTGAACACGAAATCAAAGCTGTCATGATCAGTGAATGACTTTTCAAAACTAAGATCAGGCACGTAGCATCAGGGCCCCCCCCCCCCCCCCCCCCCC
>WFKH01006014.1:10627793-10669202 GCA_016163765.1 Magallana hongkongensis | reverse complement strand
TGCTTGTCAAGATTTTTTGGATGAGTCTGGCCCCCCACTTTCAAAAACGATGCTACGTGCCTGAAGATTGAAGTTGGTATATAAACCATATCATGAAATCTGCTGTGATATAGTTTCCTGATTCAAAGGATATATTTGGGGCGATTGTCGCAAAACCTTTTTTTTTCTTTGAGACATCGATAAATCATTAAATTAACCAGGCTTACTATAATTACATGTACAGTACGCAACGGTATTGTCATGACAAACTTTAATTACAAGAATTGAATAGTAAGTAAGTAATCGTTTATCATAGTGACTTTGTGCATTATAAACATTATAATTTATACTGTAAACAAAATAAACATTGGACCTATAAGTCACTTTTTCCAAAACTTTTACACATGGAGAAGATTTTTTCAATGGTTAAAGGCTGTATGTACAAATTTGGCTAATTTTATCTGTTAATCTCTTATCATTAATATTACGGTGATCATTATAAAATCTATCAAAATATTTTTTCCTTATATTATCATAAACTTGACAGTCTAATGAGAAGTGTTTTTCATCTTCGACAGAAGAGCTTGAACAGAAAACACACGCCCTTTCACTTAAAAGTTATAGCATAATTTTAGTAACTATATGAATTGTACATTCTGACTTTACATATACACTAAATGATGTGCAAACGAAAAATTAACTAGTTGTCCCTTTCTAAATCAAAATGGCAATTAACCAAACAGTTATCCAGGAAACTCCAAAAGCAAACCTATTCCTCATTCATTTATACATACAAATGAGTTTACTTTGTGGTGTTTTCACAAATAATCTCCAAGGATTGACTTTAATCTTTTCACAAAGGGAGACGAGAAGTAAATATATCAATATCTACAGATGCATCTTGTTATTGTTTTGTGCAGCTGCTGCTCATCCCAATAAATAAACACCTACAATTGATCCATCCTAGTATGTAATACATAAAGTACATGTGAAGATCATGTCTGCATCATGCAGCTCCTACTGAGTACCAATCTGTCATGCCCTCAACGTTTATTTAAGGAATAAGGAATCATTCTTTGAGTATTATGAGGTGATCAAATACGGTCGGGGGTGATCAAATCCAATAAAGCCCGAAGGGCTGTATGATAGATTTGATCACGCCGGACCGTATTTGATCATCTTATAATATATAAAGAATGATTCCTTATTACTTATATTTATATAATTTTCAGCAATTGTACGATTAAATATTTAAAATAATCATTGATGAACTGTATTGGATGATACATCACAAAGTCGATTCGTAAGTGTTATCACAGACAAAGACTCTGGAAAACGTAAATATTTGTTGTTGATCCGTGTCTTCCCACAATAGGCGGTAAGACCAATTCTTATACCCGGTATTTATTGTTATCTAAATTTTCTTTAACAATTTCCATCTATGTTATAACCCTGACAAGTATTCCTTCTGTATATACATGCATAACTATAGAATTTGACCATTTATTGTAATGTACTCATTTTCCGTGTTGTGTATAGAGAACGTATAAAACAGTATATGTAATATTGTAGATAATCAATCGCATTTTTTGCGCACTGACTTTGTTTCAATTGTTCAAATCTTGGCAAATTTTTCCAGCATTTATTATTTTATTGACATGATGTACATGATAACGTATTGTGTATACAAATATCAATTCAACGATGTTCGCAATCTGGAAGATTTGCAAAACAGATAAAACATACTTTTAGACTGTTATCCGTTTTGCAAATCTTCAAGATTGCGAACATCGTTGAATAGTTTTAGACTGTTTCAATATACATTGTATAATTAATCAGCCAGTGATCATGAAAATCGATGTCGCACTTTTCAAAATCTCCTGATGAAATTCGAACAAACATTTATGAAAATATTTACATATCTAATGTGATTTCAGCAAATACTTGAAGGACCATGTGGACAAAACAAGTTTTGATATTGCAGATATCAATATTTATAGGAGAAATGAAACTTATGACTTCGTTGTATCCGCTTCTTCCATTGCATTTTGTCGAGTTTGATATAACTGACAAATAAATGATAAAAAATATTTAATAAATTGTTATGCATGACCATCTCTCTAGTCGATCTAGTCGTTTAATGATGCAAGGTTCATGTTTATGCTGAAAATCGAAATAACCATGCAGTTTAATAGTTTGTATGTAGAGCCCTTTTATTAACATATTAGGGTCTTTTTATGGTGTACGTTATTCTCAGCGGGGTAGTTTTCGTGTATGGACACAGAAGAAAAAGTAAATTGGATTTAAAGGTAAAGTCGGATTTACTGCAACCTTTGTATCTAGGACACGTGACTTTACTCCCAAATAAAACCGAATTGATTGAATAACAGCTTATATCCCCCTGGTTCTATCTTCCATTTATTGAAAAGGAATGCTTGTTGTTTTTTAACCTTTCAGTGGTGCTTAAATGCCTGATTCGCTATAAGTGACAATCATGTTTTAATAACTAAAAGTGTAAATAGAAGAAAAACTGCACATCGTTATGCTTGAAGACAGGGAATAATTGAACAAGTTTTAGCAAATTGATATTTTAACACTGACAAAATCGAAAGAAAAATGGCGTCCGTAGGATTTCGATACGGTATGGGGACTGTGTTAGCCATTGTTGGCGCTTTGTCGGTGATCTTGAACATCTTTCTCTTCTTCGTGTGTGTGAAAAGAAGTCGCCTCCGAAAGCCTCCTCACTATTTCCTCATGTCCCTGGCACTGGTCGACATTATAGCCGTTGTGGGGTGGTCGTCGTTGACGGTGGTTTCATTGTTCAATGACGGTTGGATTTTGCCCACTGAGATCTGTAAGGTTCAGGAATACATCATGTCCGTGTGTCTGTATCTGAACTCTCACTCGTTTGTCCTGTTGGCTTTTGAGCGGTTCCTGTTGTTTCTGCGCCCGTCCAAACATTCCGAAATCTTCATTAACACTGTCGTTCTAATCATGATGCTAGCCCTCTGGTTCTTTGACGGGATTATGTCCGCCTTTCCTTACTTTGGGTGGGGGACCGTGAGTTACTTTTCCAATCAATTTCAATGTGCTATGGATCACGAGAAGAACATCAGAGAAACAAATTTTGTGACAGTGATGTGCTTCGGAATTCCGATTTCTTTATGCTTGGGACTGTATATGTTTATCTTCATAATGATACGGAAGATCAAGAGGAGGGAAGACGACAATGGCGCTCTCATTGTGGAGAGAAACAGCAGAGCCATTGGCGATTCCTACTCACAAAGACTCAAAAACCAACAGCTGAAATTTCAAAACGCAGGAACCAAAGCAGTCAAACCAAACATCGGCAAAAAATTCACCTACACAGAAGATGGTTACGTCAGTAACGACTCTTCTGATGACGAAAACACAGAAAGTAATGTCCAGAAGGGAACTCCAAAGCAAGTTGTCAGACAGAAAAAAGTGTATCATATGGCAAAAAATGACTCCTTACTCATGAAAACATACGTCATCATGACGATTTTATTTTTTCTCCTTTGGCTTCCATACCTGATCGTCTCGTACATTTTCCTGAAGAATCGATATGCAGATATCAGTGACGAAATCGTTTTCGTGGTCGTCTTTTTGTGTCAGTGTACAACGTTCATCAAACCTGTGGTGTACGTTACATACAATGCTCACTTTAGAAAACACGTGATGAAATGTTTCTGTCGGAAATCTTCAAGTAATGAGATAAAATCAGACGCTGGTGAGAGGGGCTTTGATAATACTGCTCTGGAATAATCATATTTTATTAATATTCGTAATATTTTGATAAACATGTCCATAAGTGTACTCTAAGTTTTCAATTATTGACATATTGTAGCAATTTTATAAAATCCACGCACCGTTTAGGTAAAAGTAATACTTACAGAATAAGGCATCATTCTTTGAGTATTATGAGGTGATCAAATACGGTCGGGATGATCAAATTCAATAAAGCCCGAGGGGCCTTATAATAAATTTGATCACCCCCGACCGCATTTGATCACCTCATAATATTCAAAGAATGATTCCTTATTACTTATAATTATATATTTACATTTTTCAGTGTCTTTGTATGTGTTAACATTACGAATCGATTTTGTAATGTAGAGTCCAATACATTTCATCAATGACTATTTTTATAATGAATTGTACAATTGCTGAAAATTATATAAATATAAGTAAGAAGGAACCATTCTTTGAATATTATGAGGTGATTAAATACGGTTGGGGTGATCAAATCTATCATTCGGGCTTTATTGGATTTGATCACCCCCGACCGTATTTGATCACCTCATAATACTCAAAGAATGATTCCTTATTTCTTAAATAATTTTCAGCAATTGTGCGATTAAATATTAAGATAGGCATTGATGAAATGTATTGGACAATCTATACCTATCATTACAAATTTGATTTGTAGTACTAGTGTTATCATAGACAAAGACATGGAAAATGTAACTATTTCTCATTGAAGTACATGTAACAAGTAAAATAATAGATACATGTATATGTAATAAAATTCAATTCTAACAAGAACGATTCTTTCATTGTTTTGCAACAAATACTATTCATTCAAAGAGCGTATACCTGCATATACACTGTACGTACTAACACGTGACCACTTGTATGACACATCCTTTGATAAAAAACATTTAATACCAATGTTAAATGACATCAAAGAGCGCGCCATACAAGGAGATGCTTTTGTTTTTTCGTATTTTCATATAGTTTGCGATAGAACTTTGCTGCTTTTATATTTTGAAAATCTACTAGCAAATTATTTGAAAAATACAGGATTCAAAATATTTTAAAATTAAGGTGCTATGGGCCCTCTTCTTAGATCTCAGAAACGGTTCTCCTCAATTATCGACCCATTATACTGGGTATCATTCGTAGTATTTCAACAAGTTGAAGAACTTTTAATACAAAGATGTAGTTGATTTGACTGTTAATTAAATACTAGTACGTCATTAAAAAGTAGTTATTCGGTCAAGCACCCACCAGAATTGGAAAATTGCAATCATTTTTACCTTCATAAGGCAACTAAAATTACATTGTGAAGATAGTTTCTCTTTCCCAGTAAAGATGGCAGAAAGGGGTGAAACTGGTGTATTGCAAGAACTATCTTCTGATCTACTTGTATACGTGTACAGCCGTCGCCTTCCCGGTCAGTTTAAGCAGACAGTAACATCAAAATGCGCTCGCACGTCGACAGAAATCAGCAGCACTCGTTAGATTGTTGAGTGCAGTTGTCAACTAGTACTGATGTGGTTATGGCTTGGCACCGTCAAAAATTCTTCAGGACGGTAGCCGTCGTTACCTGTCACAAAAACTCGGTCAATATTGGTGATGAGAGGATGAAGGAAAAGTGTGCAGACGACTGCAGTATCTTTATTATCTAGTTACTCGGTGCTTATGGAGGGAATGGGTGGAGGAATTGGGGATAGGAGAAAGTCGGGGGATAGGAGAAAGTCGCTTGTTTACACAGACGTAATATAAACAACATGAATAGGTGTTTAATTCTTGTGCAGCACATTTAAATGTAAACACTTAAGATTTTTCACACATGGCGATTAGTTGGCTATTTGCGAGACGATTTTATTAATGTTATGTATTGACGTATTAGGAAATGAAGAGCAAATATCTTGGAAAACAATGCTTGCACAACAAAAGAATGACCAAATATAGTCAAATTCGCATGTTTTGTTGGAGAATTTTTATTTTGTTACGAGAGCCTTTTTGAAGCGGTGGGGGTAGTATGCTTGTATCACCAAGTGTAGCATTACATAAATTACTTTTTGAAGAAGAAAAGAAATGTTAGGCATAATACCTACGCTTCGCTCATGTAATGTGTACATGGAAAGCTTATGATTCAAATGCTTACTTTAATTTTATGACTTACTTATACGCAATAATTTTGAAAATTTTAAGCATGCACAATTTATTTGTTCTCAGAGTGTAAGACAAATACAATGTATAATGCAATTGTATTTTAGCCTGCTCTAAAAACATATAAACAAGATCAATCAAACTTTACACGACCGTTCATTTATGTATAATGTCTTACCTCATGCTTGTTTGTTGATTTATGTTTTGCTTAGTTGTATCACGACCACGTGTGTTTTTACAGTATCTATATTTTCCTTTGTTATCACTCAAAATAAATTAATATTTATAGAAAATTCTTTCAAATCAAAGTTTGTTTAAATAATTTCATGACAATGAAAGTCGTGAATTGCTTATTTTACAGCTAAAATGTATTTCCCATTTTTTAAACTACTAGTATTATAACCTTATGGAAAAGAAAATATATAAATATATATATAATATTTGTATAACTTATTGGAAAAAGCTATAAACTATGGGGTTTTTTTTCTTAACTGAATATTAGTTTAAGGCGAGAAAATTCATATTTATAAGTTTAGGTGCATCTGAAGGGTAATTTGTTGACCACCCAGCATTCTTATTAAACGCAACTCATTGAGACGGTTACACGTAATTGCAATATAGTTCTCTCCCCTTTTAATTTTTTTTTTATTGGGGGAGGGGGGAGATAAATCGTCAAAAAATCGTCAAATAAAAAATTCGGAGAGTGCAACATTATTGCAGTTAGGTAACAAGGAATTAAACAGAACAATAAATTGCTTGGGTAGGAGTAATGTTTCACTTACACCTGGCTGTAATAAGATGTAAAAGAGATGTCGAAATTTGTTGAATACTGGTTTGTTGATCTGGTGTTATTTCTGATCAATTTTCAGCACTAAGAGAGAGCTTGGAAAAAGTAAAACAACGCACTACCCCCCCCCCCCCCCCCCGAAAGAAAAAAACATTCAAAGATCAAGTGAAATTCGTGAAAAAATATTCTAGCAACAATGAAATATCAAAATTGTTTTGTTGCGTGGAAGTCTGTAATTCTACTTCACGTGAAATTTCATGTGAGATGAATTTCGCGTCTGTTTTTATCATGTGATTAAGGCGGCACGTGTACTGAAAGGTCGGTATGTGTTAAAACCAAAACAACAACAAAAAAGATTATTTTGACATTATGGCAATAAAATGACGCAACGTTACATCTATATGGAAATTGTTTACTTGTTGTTATGGGTTTTTTTCCAATATAATAAACACGTCAAATTTCCATATATGTATAGCAAAATGAGTTTATTATGAAATTGTAATTACTTCTCAAGTGACAAAATAATCATGGTTAACAAACTTCTGATAGTCATATTTTTGTGAGAAAAGCAATTTTGGGGCCCTGATTAACGTAAAAAAAATGCCTGTTATATGTTCCTTAGTAGGGAAATCTTCCTATGAAATTTACTGTTTTATTCTAATCATATTTATCTTAAAGGATTTTAAAGTTCCATGGAGAATTATCATACCAGGTTTTTGCAACAACAAAATTCCAAAACTACTGATCATACTACTAGTACTTTAATTTCCTCTTAGTGGGCTTTTTGTTATCGCCATTGGCACAACTAACTGCTTTTGTGTTGTCAAATTTATGTAAACTGAATGCCATGGGAGCGATGCGAGTTGTGACCATCTTTTTGTCCCTGACTTCTTATCAGTAGTAAGCATTCATTGACAGTTTCTGGCTTATTCAGCAAATCAGCTCTTTTAAATTCGTCACCATCTTATTGATATTACTATTCAGTGCCAATATAAGGGGTGGGATTTGCATATTAATCAAAGGTACACTTGTTATACGAATATCAAAAGTATGGGGGGGGCATTCAAGTTTTATTGTAATTACAGGAAGAAAAAAAATCAGCTATAGTATAATAATATCAATATTAAATATTGGATAAGTAGAATACCGTTCATCAAGCATTTTTACGTGTACAAGACTACCTACGTCTTCAACATACACACACAGGTAGTGTCTATTCACCTTCCTTTTCCATCTATTTCTGATTTTAAAAAAATATAATACCAAGATCAGTTTTATGATATGTTAAAAGGTTTATTACATTGACATAAAATGATACTGTCGAGACACAAATAACAGATGAATGCATGATAACTGTAACAAGTTCACAGAGTGAGAATTCACCAACGCCCCACCTAGATCCTCCAACAAGATCCCCACATCATTCAAACTGATTCTTATTTTTCAATAAATAAGCTGCAAGGTATTCAATAGGATTCGGTGGTCTAAAAAAAAAGGAAAGCATTAATTTGCATATATTATAAAAAACCAAAGACCAAGACATTACAACAATATTTTAAACATGATTTAAATCAGATTCTTTGACCCGCTCGGGTAGTGATCTACATAAGAGGATGAAAGAATCCAAATTATTATGATTAGATCAACAATTTTTTAAACAAATTGTTGGAAAGGTGGGGGGTTGGGGTTGTGTTTGAAGTGTAATAGAAGAGAAGGAAGGACCACAACAAGGCTCAAACTCGGGACCCTTCAGTTTAAAAACCAACGCTCTACCGACTGAGCTAAAGGGTTAACCCACTAGCTAGTGCTAGTAGGAGCGCGACAGTACTGACAGAGCCTTTATATACACACTATTACACTCTTCCCCCTTTTCTTTTGAGATTTCTATCCCTTAGAAATCTCACACAAGACTCTCACAACCACTCCACGTGGGTTATTTTGTTGGGCGCCAATGTAATAGAAGGGGAGGGAGGACCACAACAAGGTTCGAACTCGGGACCCTTCAGTTTAAAAACCAACGCTTACCGACTGAGCTAAAGGGTTAACCCACTAGCTAGTGCTAGTAGGAGTGCGGCAGTACTGAGCCTTTATATACCCCGATACACACTATTACAGAAGTCTCAATTTTTTTTCCCAATCATGATTGCTTTTTTCCATAAAGGCTTTAATGTCCATGGGTAATGGGTATCTAATGAACTGAACTTCATTTGTCCATCCATATTTGGGCATCTTTATAAAAACATTTCATTAGTACACATGCACTAAATGTGATTATTACTCAGGCTGACAGTGAGTAGTCATAAAATAGGAGCTACACTGTTCAAATGGATCCTTGTCAACAACCCTTTCATCCAAACATCAAAGCCTGATGCAAGTTGAGTTCTCATGATAAAATTTTAAGTACCAGTACTTCAAGTATAAACGGTACTCTGACATACTCCTATAACATTGAAACACCAAATAAATACCACAGATTTAGAGAGTCCAGTAAATATTTTCCTATTTCTTCTTGATGCGAGAAGTAGTTGTGGACAATGTTATCATTCTTTACTAGTATACATTAATTTACCTTATTTAGGTATTTTAACAAAAAAGAACTTCTATGCAATACAAAAAGGGAGGCAACTCAACAAAACTAAAACGTTCAGGGCATTCTTTTTAATCCACCATAACGTAAACAATGATTCTAAATTGTATTGTATCTCTGTCCAATTGTGGCAGTGTGCACAATATTAAACACAAAATGATAAGAGCTTCATTACTTTTTTGCTCCTAAATAAGCAACAGATGGTCCACCCAGTCCAAATATAAACATTAATGTGGAAACTTTAGGGGCATGTAAAAGTATGAAAGCACAGGCACCGGATGTTAATTTTTTAAATTTTTTATCATAAATAATTCCATGTACTATAATAATAACTATTATAGTACATGGAATAATCTTCTCATAAAAAGAAATATTTTTAAAGTCAGGTGCCCGTGTATGAAAGCTGTTAAAAAATCAAAGCATCTCCAATTCTTTTTGTGTGTTTTATAAGTTAAAAAGATGTCAATTTTATATCAGAATAATCAGATATTTAAGTAAATGAAAAGAAAGAAATAGAAATACTGTTAAAAAAATTAAAGCATTCTCTGGTTATTTTTTGTGTGTTTTATAAGTTAAACTATATCAGATGTATTTCTGTATTATCTACAAAGTGTTGATCTACCTCTCCTTGGCTAACACAGACATCCCACTGAGTAGAATCGGAACCACTGTGGTATCTAGGTAGGCCCGTGTAGGTAGAGACTGAAGGTCAACTCGAGGTCGCTTGGAGGGGTTCTCTTGGAGTTCTTTCTCACTTGTTATAATTTTCTGGTAAATAAAAAGCATAGAGAAATTGATTTCTTTAAATAAGCTAAATATATTTTCCATAACTACTCATTTCTTTTGTGATGTTTCTCTACATCACTCTATGGTTAACAAAAAATAGTACAGTGTAATTACAATCAAGAAAACCCTCCAGGCAATATATTCACTTTTTTTCCCAATAAAAAGAGAGACAACCCTTTTTTTTCTCCAAAATTTCAGTATATTTTTATGACCAATGAATGGGAAAACATAACAGTATACAGATTTTCATGAACAGTTCAACTAACAATATAAAATTTTTAAATACCTAAAGAACAAAAAAATCTCATATTTATTGGAAATTGTCCAGGTCGGAGCAATGCACAGGACAATTTTTTAAGATTGTCATTTTATATACAATAACTCTTTAAATTGATTAGATATTCATCACCTAACAATTATTCTCTCAAGGTAAGGTACACAACAATGATAAATAAACATATTAATTCAGAAATACTCAGCAGATTTGAACGGAGTGCAACTATGACACACAAGGTAATACAGTACAGTCATGCTCAAATTTGATCTCTTTCAAAAATAATGGTTTAAGATCATGATTCATGAAACTTCTAATGTAATTTTAAAATCTTTTTTTATGATTACCTGTACATTTTCTGGTACTTCCTGTGGTACAGGTGTTCCTGACTCCAAATCACCTGCAACTGAGCCTGTGTTTACTTGGTCTAAATATAGAGAGGAAACTCGGGTAACAAAAGCCGAAACAGATTTAAACACAAAATTCCATTATAATGTAAAATATAAACAAACATTCACAGGTTATGTTATGCATATTTCTAAATACAACAGTGTTGAAACTACATCGTGGCAGTAAACGATATCATATTTACGTTTAAAAAGATTTTGTGTAAAAAAAAAAAACATTACCGTCCGCCATTTTCAATGTTATGGTCGCCAATAGTAATCTCGAATATTCTCGCGAGGATTATTATACCAAGAAAGATAACTTGTTTTTATGTTCGTTACGTTGTTCAAGTTAGGGCCGACTTGGTTTTTGCGTAAAAACTACAATAGAACAACCATTAATTTCACCATGTGTAATATACACCAATTTTTCTGCAATAATCGATTGTTAATGGTTACTGGTTAGAAATGAAATGGGTTGAAAGTCAGGACTAATTTCCGGCCATAGAGACAGAAAGTCCCGACTTTTACACCTTTCCATTTGTAACCAGTAGCATTGGTAACATTGGTTACAATGTTTGTTAATGAAAGATTTACAGACTTTTATGTAGTTCTGACAGGTTACTATGGAGGGTAATCGTGTTCAAAAATCCATGGGGTAGTAAACCTATGACCCATAAGTTTGCAAAAAAGTAGGGGGGGGGGGCCTATTCCCCCCCCCCCCCTTAGCCCCCCGGTTCCGACGCCTATGACTATAATAAACACAAAATTCATTCAAACTGTTCTAATGAACGATACTTTTTTCTTTGGATCGAGAATATTATTTTTAGAAAAAGATATTGAGGTATGATTGAAACTGGACCAAACAAGAAGAGGTGAATGTTTGTAAAAATCGGTGCCGGTGTGGCGAATGCGCTAGTTTCTGTAATATATTTCACATGGACACTGGTACATGTATTATACGATAAGGGTTAACTTTTACTAAAAAAGAAATGCCTAATATTGTATCTATTCTAATATCGCTAAAATAATTTGACATGTAATTTAAACTGGAAAATATAAGTTGAATTCGTACTCTTTTCTAGAAATGCGAAGGATCAAGAAATTTCCTAGGGGGTGAATATGTTTTGTGCGGCATGGGGTTTGGAGACCGCCGTGAGGCCCCATGTAGCTTCATTGCTTACCTGAATGCTAAGAATTTTGAGAGTGAATTTTATATTCCTCATATATTTAGAATTAAACGACTTGCAAAGAAATTTGGAAATTTTTCGCGGAAAATTTATGTATCTATATATTTTTTCAAATATCATTTAATGACTTTGTTGTGCAAGTGCATGATAAATAATAAAACAATCTGAAACTGTTATGAAAAAAAGTTTTATATTAAGTAAAGTACAAAATGTTGTCAAATATTGAAAGGTTTTGAAGAAATAAAAAAAGGATACTAGTATGTTAATGTTTTTATAATTATATTTTTTCTTCGAAAATCGAATTTCTGAAAGTAACGAACGTATGGGTTAAACAGATTTGATCGTATATGAACTGGTAGAGTTTAATTATAAAATCTTATAAAATATATACTGTATTGACAATAATTCTACAAAACTAAATAGCTGCTTTATGGTAATCAGTACATGTTCACAAGTGGCTGTAAAGCTGTAAAGCTTTCCGGAAAATTTTGATTAACCAACTTCACTGAGTGTGTCTGGATTGAATCGACATTCAGGACGCCATACATATATCCCATAATAATCGCATGAAATCAAAACATTTTTGCCAATTAATTTTCACTTTCTTTTTCTATATATTACCGACAAAATGAAATATTTTTGTTATAATTTATACACATTTTACTTTTACGACAGTTTACTTTATCTTTGGATTTTTTTTTTTAATTTAAAGGGGGGGGGGTGCCGCTACTCATGTCTCATCTAAATCAAAATCTTAAAACTATTGTTTTCAGGTAGTTAGTTTTTCTTATTGATAACTCAGTTTTTTAATTAATCAGCCGGCCGACCCCGTGATTTTTTTCTTTTTCGAGGGGGGGGGGGGGGCTCTTGTCCCAATATTGTGGTAGCGATAAGGATGCTTTTGGTGATATTTTCTTTATTCAGCCGAGCTCTATACTTTAAACGATTTGTTACATGTACTCTTAGATACTAGAAATGCGTGTATACATTTAAACAGTCATGACAGTCATGATATGTAACAATTTTCCAGATCTAAGATATCTGATGCCGATTGAATTCTTCACTCGCATCTTTTCTGGATTCTCTTGATATAATGGACACCGAGCTCATAATTTAATTTTCGAAAAATTGTTCTTCCTAAAAAAATGTTGTTATCCAGAGATAATATGATATGTGATATTTTTTTGTTTATTCTGTGCCCATTCCGGCGATTACGGCAGGCCTTTTTCTGCAGCTATCTGTGATGTCACTTTTTCCATATATGGTCATGTCAAAATTCGACAAACTTGTAGACTTGACATTTGTCGATTTGTAACATGTCAACTGTGCTATTTCAGAAAACGGAGATGTAAATGCAGAGACTACCGATGGAAAAGGCGTATAATAGTGACAGGTTACATGTAAATAACAAACAGCATTTTAAAGTTGCAAATGTGCATCTGTAGGAAGAAATACATTGAAGATCTGCGGAGTCAACATTAGAGTGTTTATGTCCGAGTTTTATAGATTACACGATCAGAATTTACACACATTCGTACTCAGGCTCACACACCAACACGATTGCATATTCGGATTAACAAGTTTACATGTCTGGATTTTTGAACACGATTACCCTCCATAGGTTACAGTGGTTACTGGTAACATTGGTTACGAAATAGGTTAGGTTTGGGGTTAGAAATAGGGTTAGTTAGGATTAAGGTTAGGGTTGGCTATAAGGTTAGGTTAGGGTTAGTTAGCATAAGGTTTAGGGTTAGGTTAGAGAAGGTTAGGGTTAGTGTTAGTTTAGGGTTATGATATCTATAATCGCTACCTTCATAGTCCGCACAGGCACGTACATTTGTAGCATCAGGGGCGGGGCAGGCAGCCCCCCCCCCCACCACTTTTTCTCGCAGCAAACAAGCAAATAGATATTTAGGAGTTGCCCCCCACACACTTTTTTCAAGAGCATATAAAAACTTAAAAGTGAATTAAATTAACATCAAAATATAAGTTTTCGGTACAACGCTACAACTCCCCCCCCCCTTTTCAATTAAGATTGGCGAATTAGTTTTTCAAGTTATTCTTTTTGCCAAGATTTTGGATAAGTCTGGCCGCCTTTCAAAAACGATGCTATGTGACCGCCGCACGAATCATCAAAGAAAGCATTTTATTGTTTATATTTACATCTTTCTTTTGAAGTTATTAAATTAATCAAAAAGGTTTTTTTAAACAATAAAATGCTTTATTTGGTGATTTATGCAGGATATGAAGGTAGCGACATTGCAGAAAAAAATGCATAACCCGCGTTAGCAGGTTATGTAATTTTTTCTGCAATGATTGCTACCTTCATAACCAGCATGAATCATTAAAGAAAGCATTTTATTGTTTATATTTACATCATTATTATAACAAATTAATGAAATGATCACAAAAAGTACGTAAACGTAACTTAATTATTGTAATGTACATCAGTAGGTTAGATAAAAGAAATAGCCAAGTCGTCTTATATGGGAATTGGAGTTTGACATCATCTGGTTATTTCGTGCAGTCCGTGATTTTTTTATTTTTTTATTTTTGGTGGCTGAAGGTTTCGACTGGTTAGAACTGGATCGTGTAGATTTTTCTATTGAGCTAAATCAAAATCGGTTTTCTTAAGAAATAGAGGAGAAATTACTCGGTAGATGTAAATATTTTTAGATAATTTTATCTTGGTATTTTTTGGTAAGGTATTTGTCCATTCATTGCTAATTTGTTAAAAATTTAAAAATATTGAACAATACTGATATTTTAAGGTTTATGGTCATTTTTAACAATTAATGTAAATACTTGTATATTAACTCTCTCTCTCTCTCTCTCTCTCTCTCTCTCTCTCTCTCTCTCTCTCCAGTGTGGGTTCACATATTAAATTAAGCAACTCTAGTTGGATACCGTCGGTTTTACAACACACAGTACTATGTATACTTAAGCATTGAATGCTTTTTTTTGGATATCGTCGGTCCTGTAAAACACCAGGCCGTTAGTGCGGTATGATAATTTGTCTGCACGGCCTGGTGTGTTATAGGACCGAAGATATCCAAAAATAAGCATATAATTGCTTATATTTATATTTATGTTTATTGTGAAATATTTGTGTATCGTCGCTTTAAAGTCATCATATACGCTGTTTGTTAGGGTATAAAGAATAGATGGAACAGCCATATAACATAGTTATTTAGTTCGCTTCCACGTCTAAAATATAGTGCCAGAAACTTTGTCAAGAAAACTTTTTTTTATTAACGAATACATATGATTTAAGGATTATTTTTCCTAAGTGCATTTCTAATTGGTAATGTAAGTTTTAACGTTTCATTTAATCTTACAATAATAAATTGATTGCGCCCATGAGAAAAGGGTCTTATGGCATTTTTTACAAAACAGAGAAATCACGTCACAAACATTTGACGTTATTTCATGACGTCGTCCAAAAAGTGGAAAGCATAAAGCGCGTTATTTTCACAACGAGTAGTATTTTTTTACCAGGTTTTTATTAATTCAACACGTTATTTTGGGTTAACTCTTTATTTTGGGTTAACTCTTTAAGATACGTGTTTCTTTCTGTTACATCATATTGATATTCATGAACAGCAAAGGCTAAATTATTCAGATTGGAAATTCTGGACATAACAAATTATCATTCTTGAGCAATGACCGTTGATGTTATTGTTTTCAACAATGTACAATGCATAAACTTAAAGGAACGTTGCGCACACTATACAGTCCCTTATTTTTTAAATCATTATTTGATGGATTACTGAACGATAAAAGGGACTTGAAAAATATCTGGTTGAATGAGCTCAAAAGCACAGTCTTCACTCATATTCCCCTATTAATGAAAATAAAAGAGAATCTTGGATACAATCTAAGTGTTGATTAAAACGCCGTATATTTAGTAATTCAATGTTTAAAATTTGCTTGGCAGTGTGTATACACGGTGTAATAAACCTGAGTTGCCATTAGTTGCCAGTGGTATTTTGTACGTATAAACTTGACTTTATTGTGTGGTGGTTTTGAGTGTATTAAATTATGTGTATTTATTTATTTATTTATTTATTTATTTATTGTAAGTGTCCATATTTTATTTATTTTCCCCCCTATTTGTGTTTACTTGGTGTATAGAGTTATTTCCCTTTGGTTATAACCCGTCCGGGTTAGCCGCGCCCGGGTCTACAGTACCCGGCCGGGATTTATTGTTATTATATAATATGTGCTATTTGTTTAATCAAGGGAGTCTGCAATTTTAATGATTAAAGTTTAGACGTATTTTGGGGACCTATCAACAACAATGGTAAATATCTCATTATTGGATTTTAAATGATATTGCTTCATATCTTTTACGTTTGTTTACATATGATTGTGATTTACACAGAATACAGATTTAATTCTTAAACACTGAAATTTGTTCTTCTTTTATCCTTTCGAACTCGGAATTATGTACGGGTCCGACCAACCCCTAGACATCCCGTTACAATTGAATTTGACTGTTCAAACTGTAAAGTCAATGCTATGTATTGAAATGCAGCAGACTACACTTCTGTTAAATTGCTTTAATATCAAGCTTTCATTATTATGTAGAGAATCACAAAATCTAAAGAAAATATGTAAAATGGTCAACTTCTGGAAATCTTTTTAATCTAAATTGCATGCAGTCTTCCAATATACAGAAAATATTGCTTTTTTATTCAAAATTCCGAGATTTTTTTCATTACAGTCATCTGCATCATTTGTGATTTATTTTGATTGATTTACACGGACTGGTACATTTAAAATTAATATTTTATAAAGATAACACATTTTTGTTTCACTTAAAGTTTAGAGAATTCTTTCATGGCAATTCCCTGCATCAATTTTGATCGATTAACATAGAATGGTACATTATGAAATGAATATTTTATACAAACAACACATTTTTGTTTTACTTAAAATTCAGAAAATTCTTTTATTGGAACTCCCTGCACCAATTTAGATTGATTTATACACGGAATGGTACACTATGAAATGAATATTTTATACAGAAAAACATTGTGTTTTACTTAAAATTCAGAGATTTCTAAATTGCAATCTCCTGCATCAATTTTGATGATTTTCACGGAAAGGTACAAAGGTAAAAATTCAGAAAAAATTCATTGCAAGTCTCTGCATCTTTTTGATTTACATGGAATGGTACGCCGGTGCATTATGAAATTATTATTTTATAAAGAAAACATATTTTGAGATTGGTTTTGATTGATGAAAACGGAATGGTACATTATGATATGAATATTTTAAACGACTTCTTTCGTTGAAATCATCATCCTTCATCGATTGTGGTTTATTTTGATTAATTTTCACTAACTGCATGGTACATTTTTAAATTGATATTTTATATAGATGTTTACAGACAATTTGTGTGTGCAATCAAACGAAACTGTGCTAATTAGTCACCGGCCCCTAACATTTCCGACATTTCAGTTATCATTCAGTTGGATGGATAACACAGGCTCATCCTGTCATCATGACTTGAATTTTAATAACATTTAACATAATTACATCAACTAAGACGAACCGGAAAAGAATGAACCGGAACAGGAAAAGAATGACGACAATCATGGATCTAATAATTTCATTTTGAAATTTTAATATTGTAAATGTATGTGCTTTAGATTCCAAGAAATAAAAATACATCACCCGATTCATATTTATAACATTTTGCAATTTTACATTTTGCGCTGATCTTAACTAAAAAAATACAAAACGTAATCATTATTTATGATCGCTGAAACCCTGCCAAAATGTATCATGATAACAATGAATATTACACCAGTAATCAAGACATTACCGATATGGTACTGTACCAGTATATTTTATTATGTATACCAAATTAGACACAGTTTAAATGTTTGCTTCCTTATATCACCTCTTTCTATCAAACTATAATATTACACTAATCATAGAAGACTTTGTACTTTTTGTACCATATAAAGATACTCGAGGACCATTTATCAGGTATATAAGTGAAACTGGCATTTAATCATATACGTATTTTTCAATTAATAAATATTACATAATCTATTACATAATCTATCTATGCAGTACCGTATGAGTAAGCTATTGTTATAGCATTTATCAAGTTACCAGGGCTCTGTACTGTACATACTATTTTAAAAGACACATTAGTGCGTAACTAACTTATATAAACCAATTAATTATGTAATTCTCATTTGCTGGAAAAAAATCACTTGACATATTCTGTCCCTGGACAATGAGTCTTTACCGTCAACTGACCTTGATCGTCTGCCTTGGATGATTAAACAAAGAGCTTAAGAAATCTGGTTGTCTGAGTTTAACTACATTTATTAGTTTTTTAAAATATGACTGTCTAATCGGGTGATTATATAACTATTATGGACATCATTGTTCAATAAATATGTGGCTATGAGGACACATGTCAAGTGATATCGACCGAAGACACAGAAAAGTGATATCGACCTCGCAATCTCAGTCTATATCGCTTCGGTCAATATCACTTTATATGGGTCCTTATAACCACATATCGACCTACAAAGAAGTCCATAAATAAATAAAATTACAGAGTGCTGTAGTTTACATTTATTACGGTTCAAAGTCACGGTCACTTTTACATTAAAATTGTTTTGACGTTGCATGTGCATAACACGGGGTCATTTTTTCCTGTTGAAATAGCTTCACTAAAAACGGAGAAAACCTCAACTTAGAACTGGTTCATAGCCATAAAATTTCAGATTTGACAACTTTGAGATGTGTTTTATTCTATTCTGTAAAAATCTCAAAATGTGCAAAAAATGCCATAAGCACCCTTTTCTCATGGACGCAATCAAATCTATTTAAAACGCGTGATGACGTTTACTTGTGCTCATACGCCGTGATAAGATTTGACGTGTTCTTGAAAACTGAACGTCACTGATTTTCAATGCAAACATAAGGGGAAATATACACTGAGTGTAAATATGATATATTGTAAAAATAATAGGAACAACAATGTCTAAAAGTAAAGATTTCATGCTTGAATCTTTATTTATAAACAAATTTCAAACTTTTATCAATTACTCATGTATAGGATTTTGGACGGTAAGTAAAGATCAGGCTAAAAACATCGCTTCGATTGGCCAATAAAATATAGCGCGAGAATAAGATTCAATAAAGACATTTACATTTAGACATATAACAATCATTATTCATTTATTAATGTTTTAATATACACTGTATAATAACTGCATTAAATCGATACAATACAATGTATGTTTACTCCATGCGACGTGATTAAAATTTCAAAATTATAACATGACAGTAACTATAGCATTAAATGAGACACAGAGAATGTAAATATTTATGTGAATTTAACAAATAACTGAAAATAAGATTTAACTAAAAAAAGTACAGATGTATATATGAGTTGAAAATATTGACCCACATGAAAAGAGTTTACATATTTTGTATAGATAGCGCTGGACCGGAAGTTCATGCAAATGAGAAATATCTATAAGTTATGAACGTTTTAAAACCGTTTCGAAAAATAACTCCTCATTATAGCATTTCTTGTTTAGGATGAGTATATAAAATGAGATATCGAGGAAATAAATTTCTTTAGCATTTATCTAGCATATTCCATCTACATCTATTCATAGTATGAAGCAAAACAAGCCCCCACGGCTTTATACCCTTGGCCAGTGTAAGAAGCGGTGGCAAAATTGTCAAAATTTGGGTTCCACAGACACCGACTACCCCAATGAAATCCCTGTCTCTTGTCCTCGAAAAGAATGACATTCGTCACCAGTTTATATCTTTGGACTCCAGATGCTTTGATATCATCTTTGATAACTTCCGCTAGATAGGTACAGAGTCCAGGGCACTTGTCGTGGTCGTAAGGTAAATCCTTGAGATTTTCATTCAAAGTACTCTCTATGATTTGCGAGATTTTGACAGAATCAAAAAACTTTCCCCTATCTGGCGATAGCTTGTACGTGTTCTCGTAGTTTACGTTATGATGCTGGGGTCGTGATCCTCCACTTTGGATTTTCGTCGGCTCTACGGGCTGGTGTCGTGATGGCGCTTTGAGCTTGTGGAATTTTTTTGGAATAGAAATCGAACCACTGATGTCCGAATACCCGCCATCTGCTTTTCCTTTTCCGAGACTGGAGTTCCGACTTTGTTGGTTGTCCTTTCTACCCACACTGGGGGTACGGTCCCGGTAAGATTCATCTTTGATGGCAAAGGTAACGCTGTTACGACGGCCGGTCTGGTGATCACTCTTTGTCGTCATATCAAAACTAACTCCATTAAAACTTAACTCTGTAGGGTGGCAAGCGTTGTTATGCGATTGTTGATGACCATATCATTACCAACTGGCAGCTAGAATACGCTCTGTCTGATTTAGAAATCTTAGCCTTTTGTTTGTAAATGAAAAACAAAAGTATTGATTACAATTCTTTACGTGAAACCAATAAGGCTTCGCTGTTTACGCTCGGGAAACAATGAACTGTTATATTAACTCTTTAAATCTACAGTATAATTGAAGGAAGTGCAAAGTCAATACCTGTGTAAATGTTTGTCGGATTCTAATGGACATCGCTTATAATCTAAACGTTCATTACGATCTCAGTTTGTTTTCCTTATCTGGTAGTAAATATTGCCATTTTCAAAACGTGCGCTAATAGCATCTAAAACAAGCAACGCATCGCACTGCTCGAGAGCTCTTCTCCACGTCAAAGGCGCCACCCCACAGAATCATATTAATAGCGATAACATGCCTCTTAGTGTATTCTCAAAGAACTGGCCCCACCGTCACCAACTTTCCTCAATTTAATACTCAGCCTCAAGTCTGATTTTGACCTCAAATTTATGCACTTTTCTTTGAGGGATTTGAGTTGAGAACCGAGTTGAGGGATTTACAAATTTTACTGACTGAGCAGGCCCAAGTTAAATTATCAGCGTATGTAAAGTTACATACATTGTACACATACATGTGCAATGCATGCGCTTTTGTGCAATTTCATTTTCATCTGCAGAATAAAAAAGTAGATCCATTTGTTGCTGTAGGTAAGGGTTTAATCCGCAAAAGATGATAAATTTTCGTAAATAGTATGACGTCATCAATGACCCTTCTGTTGCTTCTGGAGCGGTTTCCAAAAAAGGTTCTGTTTTTAAACAGAAGTTGTAACTGCTTGCCCGCTGAGCTCAGAAATAAATAGATAGTCTCTATGAATCTTGTCTGTGATGAGTAAAAGACGATATCACACATGGTTTTGTCATATTCTAGATTTTGAATCTACTGGGTTGATGTAGACACAAATTAACAATACTTTGTCAAATTGTTGTATTTACACCCAACCACTAACTTCAGAATTTTAAGTATGACAGTTATCCAAAGAAAAGCGGACCATTGACCAAAAATAGAATACATATACATGTATATGCCATTTATAATAATGTTGAGAGTTGCACATACAGTCTTATTTTGTATTTACAGTACATGCATATATTTTCTTCCATTGCCGATAAACTTCATTACAACAAATACCAATAATTTTACTGGTTTGGTCCTCCTATGATCAAGAAGGATTTTAGAAAATGTCATGTTCTAAATCAAGATTTTGTTCGTAAACATGTTTTACGAGATGAGAAAAACATAATTGAAATTTCTTTGCTTCCGAAGAACTATAAAAAAAAAAAATTGAATAAAAGACGCTGTCTTGATAAAAAAAATTAAATCAACCGATTATATAGGTAGAAAATAAATGTTGACAAAATACTAAATATCAGAAATGTTTGGTATTCGTTAAAATCGCGTAACGAGCTCTGTACACCATCTATTGTAACCAGTCGCTATGCTAGTGTCCTTTCTGACATTTTATTTATAAAATCTGCGTCATCAGAAAGGACAGTAGGGTAAATCTTTTCAACAACACAGCCAATAGAAGGCCTGCTTACATGGTTTGAAAAGCGTTTTACTCCATACTCCCTCCAACTTTACTTGAAATTGTTGAGGAGTTGTTTCATCCAAGCTCACTTGTTTAATCTTTTCTGTTATACAACAGTTGATCCACATTTATTCAAGAAGAATGTTCGTTCTTAAACGCATTCACTTTTAGAAAGAAATATCAAATTCAGAACATCGTTTCTATCACCAGTACAGTGAATTCAAAGTAATTCAAAAGACCGTTTACAAAATTTACTTCGAAAGACATGAAAAATTGGCAAACATACATTAACAACTTCTACAATTCATCAGAAGTAAAATCAAATAAATGAGAATTTATATCACAGTTGTAAGAATAGCACTTATTTAATTATTAGGCCATTTTGATCGACATCGGTCCTTCAGCCCAGAAGAAAGGCTTTAAATGCCATGTTCAGCTTTATGAAACAACCATTGAATGGACACATCAACAAAAACATGTACAAATATTGATTTGCAAATAACAAAAATATTTTTGAAATAAAAGATAAAACGACTTGTGATTTGAAACATCAACAAACTGGACGTGTGCGTCGGCATTGTGGAATTTAAAAGGGAGGTATACATATCAGTTCTAAGTAAACAATTTGATGAGCAAGGCGCATTACTTTTCTCCCAAGGGCCGTTGCTAAGGAGACTTATAAACAATATATATAAGTTTAAAGGGATCAATTCAGACAAGGCAGTAAAAATTCAAAGCTAAGTCGTTTTTAAACAAATTAGGATTTTACAATCACTCCTATACACAAGAAAAATTAAACTCGATAACTTGTCGCCATGATTTATGTGCAATTTTCCATCGGAACGAACTCAGACAAGGGTTTATTATCTCAACAGCAATTACATACGGGATGGAAAACATAATATACATGTCACTTTCAAAGGGCTTGGTTTTAGGATGGAATAAGAGTGCACAATGTTGTTTATACCTCTGTAAAAACATCAATAAACATTAAATAGATACGTGCAATCCCAACACAGACCAATCCTTTTAACCTTTGAAATAGAGGCAGCACATAAAAAATATTCCAATCCATTGAAGAAAAGCGATTTCCCCAATAATATTATTCATTCGATCGAAAAGTCGCCACATTAACGAATCACTTTGAAGTTTCATTCATAGTAAGTAGCAAAAATGGTTCCTATGGCAATGAAGTCGCTTCCATTGTACGTGACGGTAGCGAAGTTGTCCAGGTTGGTCTCCCATAGACTTCGACTGGTGTAGTGCACTCCCTGGTTCTTGTTCTCGAACACCATCACATAGGCTACCACCTTGTAACGCTTGAGTCCGGACAATTTGACACGTTCCTTGATCAAATCCGACAGGGTTTTACACAATTGCGGAAACTTTTTCTCGTCGTAAACTCTGTCTTTCAAGTACATATTTAAAACGTTTTGAATTATCTGTTCTGCTTTCTGCTGGTTGAATTTCGTCCCATCTTCAGGGCCTAATTTGTATGTATTTTCCAAAACACGCGTAGGTCCTCCTTTTTCCGAACCCGACCTTTTGGATAAAGCACCTCCAAGTAGAGTGTGTAACCTTAACTTTGTCCGGATCCTTGCAAATCTGTTTCCAGGAACACCGGAAATCTTGCTGCTACTCTCTGAGTGTTTGTCCGATCGGTCTTGACTTCCCCCTCCCCCTCCCCCTCCGCCGACCCCCAGAACTCTGTCCTTCATACTTAGTTTGGCCGTCGTTGGTCCACTCATGTTGCTGGCAGAAGATGCAATAGTGCTCTTTCCTTTTGTGTTCTCTTTTTGAATATTAGCATTGTGAACTTTCAACAAGTCCGCACTCAACTTTCCATCCATTTTTTGAATTATGACCCCTCCTGTAAAAGGCTTCGTCGAGAGCGTCTTGTCAGCCGCTTGTTTACGTTGAATCCTTTTATCAGCGAAGATAGATTGATTTAGTAATAATCGTGCCTAAAACTGAAATCATAAACGATCTTCAGGTTAAGACTAAACCACACCAATGGCCCCTCTTAAACAAATTTTCACCGGGTTACAATTAGAATGTAAATATTGGTCCTAGTGTTTAGAATACTCCATGAAGAAAAATCTCCCGGATGTAATGAGACGCACAGATTTTCGTTTTAAGTCAATACTATTATTACAAAAGTGACTAATAGATTTGTCCTAGCGATAAAATGCCTGGTTTCCTGTCGGAGCAGCGTTACCCGTGGGGGAATGAAGTCTGGAGGCAGGCAAGTTTCTATTAAAAGGCTGTACCCACACTTTTACGGCGATTTTCCCTACCTTTAATCGATACAATGAGAAACAAGATCCAATCAACAAGTATATTCAAGATAAAAATGAAAATTACCTCGACCTCCAATCAGAGACCTTTAATACTTGATGTGAAATCGAGCACGGACCGTGAATTTCTATCACAACTCATTAGTCGTAAACCGTGTCTCCACACATTCCGGAAACGTTACGTCTTCTGATCACATTTTATATCGAAGTTTCTGGTTACTAGTGTTTGATCGATATCTCATTATTTTAAAACAGGTGATGTAGACGACATCCTCACACTGGGAGAAATCGGACACCTTGCTCGATTTTTTCAATCACGATTTCTAAGTGTCAAATATTGATGGATTCAAAAATTTCAATATTACCGTGGTTATAAATGAGCGCAGTGAATACTGAATAAAGAGCGCAAAGACTCATCCTTTTGTCAGGAAAACCTATCAGTGGTCCCAGGAATGATGATATCTAAACGGTTTTTTTAATCTTAGAAAACCCGTCCATTAAACATACCGTTCTTATTATGAGATCGAACTTAATAGAATAATAAAAATGTACTATTCCGTAGAAATTCCGCTAAAATTAGAATCAGAACCTTGGTCTCAACAATCATGCTTTGATATTAGAAATGGGAATCCAAATGTCACATCTTTGTTGACAAAGCTTGGGGAGAGCAGAAAAAATCGTCCACAATATCAGTCAGTTTCATTTAAATTTCGAGATGGCAAATCAAATTCAATTTATTTAAATACCCTTGCTTTGATTTTCACCTGGAATAAAGTGTCTGTACTTCAACAAGCCGTGAGAAAGGAACAATCGCTGCTCTTTCATTCCCATATAATTTTAAGTCATAGGATACTTTTATCTTCAAAAGTAAGCCTTTAATTGCAATATCGCGCTTTCACAATAGCCGAACTCCGTTGTAATTAAAATGCTACTGTTTCAACATCAACTGTACTCCGAAATCATTTTTTAAAATCGATATTCTCATTCGGGTTAAATGCTCTTAACTCGGTTTTTAATTTTGATTTTTGATATAAAAATTTAAACGTCCCATTGTAGACTGCTCGCATTCTCTCGCTGCATGAGGCTAAATGTGTGCACTCGATACTTGTTATTACAAACGTAATATGAGCGGACATGTATGATGGCAATAGGAATGGAATGCTAATGCTTGTTTATACGAGTGGTATAGAAACTTTAATTTACACCCGAGCAAAAGGATTGTTGTTTGCTTAGTCAAATTTCGGAGAAGGCAAATCTTTTTTTCAGATATGTGCTGTTACATATCCCTTCAAGATTCTTTCATTACTGCTGCCGTTGGTGACAAAAGACCTTGTATTAAGTAAATGTATTGATCAAATGAATGCCTACTCTTTGGAGTCAACAATACTACACAAGTGTCCAAGTTGCTTAGTAAAAAAATATCTGAACTCTTGAAGTTGTCCAAATAGAATGCTTGATCCTGATTTCATTTTCTGTTATTATTTTATAATGATTCAAAGTTCAATCACACACTAGGAGAGGAAGCGTTTAAATCACATGACTGATTGATTCATGATTGAATATTTAAAAAAAATGCCTTCTTTGCGGGTGGTTCACGCAAATATGAAAGTAGCGAGAGCATTAAAGACTTCATACATAACTCACGAAAGTGTACAAATGAAGAGAGCATTAACTGATTACACCTCTTCTTGGATCTATGTTACTTCATTAATAGAAAGTTAAAATTAGTACGTAATTTGTCGATCGTTTTCGATCATTAAATAGTACGTTATATTAAAGGAAGAGCCGATACCTCCGTGGAAGCAAATACATGTACAACTATTGGACAGTTTAATCATTATGGCTGAAAGAAACTTTCAATCACAAGATACATGAAAATTAGTCAACATCAATATTATAAAATAAGATACCATTAACAGAAAATATCATAAACGTTGACACTTAATGAACTAAAAACTGCCAAATCAATGTTTAATCAACAGACACCTTTTCTAATTACCAAAACTATAAACCCCCTGCCTAATAATACACTATTAGGTAAGGGGGTATATTTTCATTAAGAGAAAAATACATATTAACTTCAGATGTCTGTGGTTTAAACAGTTAAAGGTATTTTGAATAAGAAGTTGAAGTAATACGTACATTAATTAAATGCTTTAAACTGGTTAAATCGTGTTTCCTATTCGTCAGTAGTAAAATTTCTGAGAGAGAAAATTAGATAGCAGAGAATGTAAAGATACAACAGTGACGGCAATTATGTTAATCGGTTTCTGGATTCCACGAAAAAGAAATTGAATGTCTTGCGTATAAAAATTAAATTAAAGTTTAATCGAAACGATAATAGACACAAGTAGTGCCGCTTAGTCTACATAAGAACTAGTGACAAAGTCGTAATTTTTGTTCAGTTTCGTGGAATAATCTTCAATCACTGCTAACTCATTTACTGGTGCACGTACTACAAGTGATCTCAATCTCTGTTGGTACCATTCAGTAATATTAAAGTGAAACATTTGGTAGCTGAATAATTATAATCAATAAATTTTGGCGAAAGTCGTAATTTTCGATGTAAAAGGCATTCCTGATCGCACATCTGGGGAGATTATTCAGAATACTATTGATTGTTTTTAATCCAACGTAATACCATACTGTCCTTTACGGAAAACTTAATATTTAATACTATCTTATCAATCAAGAGTCTAATGTGGTTTGTGAAAGACAATATTTACCGACTGCGAGGAACTCATTATGCGCACTTTAAAATTTAATATTCACAATTAAAATAGTGAATTATCTTTATTAGAGAATGTCTAACTAGTATTAGCTATTAGTCAATATACCTCATTGCATGCTGTGCAAAAAAGACACGAGGAAACATTGAGAATTGTCAAAGGCAAATTAATATATTTTAGCACCGATGGCCACTTTGTATGGATAATGTAAGAATTCGAAAGGAATATAAACAATAAAATGCCTTTCTTTGTAACGGTTGTTTTATACAAATTTACCACTTGATATCATTGCAGAAAAATCTATGTATTCTGCTTACGCAGATTGCAATCTATACTGCCACATGAAACAGCAGAGAAAGATTTTGTTTTTCTGTATATTCTTTCGTTACAGATAACTACAAGTGATATAGTGAATTAAAAATAAATATTCCTAACGGTATAAAATACTAGTATATTGAGATCTGGGAAAGACACTTATACACAATTTGTCTATAAATTCCGGTAATTAGCAAATTCAACTGTTTCTAAAACAAAAATAAAACTTGAAGAAATTCAAGTCTGAAAACATTTATTTTCATTTTTTTTTTCATTAATTTTCAATGACCAACATTTCATTAATATATTAACTACAATTTACAATATATAACATGGATTTACAGTCTGACAACAATGTAACGACATTGCTGACCAAAGTACAAAATACTGGACAGTCAGAGGGGGCGGGGCAGGATTACACAAAACAGGCAGCCGTCATCGTAATGATCAGCACTGCCTTAAAATGTGACCATGGAAAACTCATTCATGTCTCACAAAATGCAGTGTTCAGATAATCTACAGTAATATGCTAAGTAAATGAAATAGAAAAGCCCAAGGGCAGTAACCCTGCTATTCAGAATAACTGATTTCGGCTTTCTTGTCATTTTCAAGATTCCCTTGTAAAAAATTGCTTAAAGTAAAAATGCCTCAATAATTCCATGTAGAAACACTGAGAATACACAATCACTGTAGCAGCCAAAACATATATACTTGTGTGTGCAGTTGACAGGTTTTCGATGGTGAAAGTATTATATCAGCTGTAAGAAAACACTTAATAAAAACAAAATCTTGATATACAATTTAAAAAAAAATGCATTTACAGTAGAAATAATATAAATTGTACCATCATGAAAAAAAAAATCCACATATCTGGATAGGTTAAGTATTAGGTTTACTTCTAGTCTGTATTTGTTTTCCCCATCAAACTAAATGAAGAGTTCCAAAACAGATCTAAAGAGAGATAATGCAATATAAATTCATATGAAACCCACCTATTTTAAAACTTGTTTCATTAATACATATAAGATATGTTTTAGTTTTACATTTCATAAATACAATTACACATTTCACATACATTTGTGTATAAGTTATTATCTTACTCTTAAACATACAAGACTTAATAAAATAAAAACAAACTCATACTACATATAAATAAAGAATATTAAACACATCACATGAGGCAAATTCATTTTACTAATGACAGAACACATTAAAGAATTGCAGTTCTATCTTTAACATCCACCTTTTTCAACTGAACTCTACACTCACATTAATATGTGTTCAATATAAAACCCTCAAAATAATTATACTGCAATTATAATAAAACTTATTGTTTGATGAGGAAATTGCCTTTAAAAAAATCTATCCTTGTTTAATACATGTACCAGTAATGACTCTCATTTCCGTAAGTCTGGATATCAACTATTTGAGAAACTCTAATAATTATTGACTAGTTTTATTAAATGAGTTATTTTGATTGTACATGTATTTTGAATGCTTTCTAAAAGTGTCTTTGATAATGTTTTTGCCATTATATCACAATGTACATGCCTCTCTATAAGTAAATGAAGGTAAAATTAATGACGCAATAATCTTTTTTTCCTCATTCATAAGAATCTACAACAAAAATTTAGGCAAGGAAAATTAAAAAAAAATTCTTGAGTTAAACTCAAAAAGAATATGAAAATGGCTTTCAAGAAATTTCTAGATGAAGCTAGAGATGACCCACAGCGTAGCTGTTATCAAGTCACATAAATACCACTGTCCATAGTCTACTCATTTAAAAATCAAAATGTATTTCCCCATCAGTAGTGATCTGAATGATACTGCCTTCCATTATGAAGTCTAGCTATCATAAAGCATGATATATCACATTTGGCAACAAACCAAAATAAACAACAAATTTTTCTGTACACTGAATCCACCATGAATTAAAAGAACTTATCGGCTATAGTAAACTCTGTAATATAGTGTCTTTGACCGCCACAGGGAATAGGAATTGTCAAATTTCAACAGATACACGCCTTGTCCTGGGTAGGCGTGGCTTCCACAATACACCTCTTCGTGGCAGTCTCGACGGTACACAGGAATAATCTCGTCTGTCGGGGGACGGTCCTCTTTCTTGGTACCTTGTTCGACGTCATTCTTTGGGTCTGTAAACAAAGACAGTAGGCATGTGAACTAGGCACAGTACAATACTATTCAGATAATCATCTGTCATATCAATAGATGCATAAGCTGTATCCGGAATGTTTTCACAGCAGAAAATCACTCCTTGGAAATTATTTAAAATAACAATTACATCTATTGAAAAGTTATTTAGGCATTTTGGCATTGCATAACAAATTCAACACCAAACATAAGGTACATTAAAAAAATATCACATCTCTTTGACCTTAAAGTGAAACTCTATTTTTAGTATTGATATGACAACATGAAAAAAATCAAGTAATATAATTATATGTTAAAAGCCACATTATTGGTCAGTAACCAGGGATATGTTCAGACCTTGCTCCTCGTCAAACTCTTCCTCGTCGCTGGACTCGCTGACCGTCACGCTCACCGTCGTACTAGGAGCAATCGTCCACTCAAAGTAAACACCAAAGCCGATGTCGTAATAGTCTGTGGCAAACTCCCAGAACAGGCAGGTCCCGTCCTCGTGGGTGGGGACCCTCACCTACGCACATCACAGAACAGCGATATAAGACCAACATCATAGATTATAGATATAAGACTGATATCACACATCATTTATATAGAACCAACATTACAGATCATTGATACAAGACTGACATCACATTACTGATATAAGTGTGCACTTGTTATCACTTCTTTGTGCAAGATGTAAAAGTTTACATTTCTTTCATCTAGTTGTATGTTTCATTAAAGTAACAGCAATTGAAACAGCACAATGATTATACATGTATATAGGTTAGTACATGGAATACATTATGATTTATTATTATAGCCCAATTTCTTTTTTTTTTTCCATTCCCTTTTAAGTGTGGCACCAATTACTGTGGAATCATTAGATTTCATGGTGGCTCAATTTTCGTGGAATTCGTGGGTACCTCTCATCCACGAATTAACATCCTCCACGAATTAATAAATTTGGGTAATAAAGTCATATTTCATTTTGTAGGTATAAGAGAATACACGAAATTATGTCCCCACGAACCTGTAAAATTTAAGCAATCCACGAAAATTGGCCCCCATGAAATTTAATGATTCCACAGTATGTTACAATAGCAAGAGATATTAGCAATAAAGCCTAAGTGTTTTTTAACTGCCCAAATGTCAAATTCAGATAAAACAGTTGAAGGAAAAAGGTTACACAGTTTGATGCATACCCTTTCCAGAATTGGTAAATTATAAACCTTTTCTTTCATTTTCAGTCACATTTTGTTTGAAAACAAGTCTGATGGGATTTTAAAAGGAGAGAGATTTTATGAACTTTTATACTAGGGGTCACTAATTGCGGGAAAAAAAATTGGGGCCAAAGCTATGCTGCTTAACATTAACATTTACGCCAATGAAAATTGTTTGGTGGAATACATATTATATTACATGTATATATATTACATGTTCATTTTCATGTATGTGTATGGACTATTTCGTAAGTAGAATCTCTCTTTTAGAAATTTCTCTCTAATACATGTAATTGTAATCTTGTATGCCCACTGGGTCCAAAATTAGAAATAAAACTTTACTTATACTCATGTGTATATATGAAATTAATGATTTAAAAAATTTTTCCCCTACAGGATCAATGGAGAACCATCTTAAACCACATCTTCTGACCCAGGGATAAAAAATTTCATAATTTTGGTAAAGCCTAACCATGCACTCAGCTTGGCTGCTGTATGCCTAGTACATGTAACAGAGAAGATTTTAAAAGATGGATTAATAAAATTTGGGAATGGCAGTCATGAGATCAAAACTTACAAGTCCCTTCCCTTACTAATGCTTCAAACTAATTTTGTCAGGTTTGTCCTACAAGTTTCAGAGACAGAGCTAAAAATGGTCAATTGTTAATGCATAACAGATGACACAATGACAAAAAGCAATAGCTAAGGTCACAGAGTTACTCAGCTGAACTCAAATCCCTTATGAATTACCATAGTCATATTGCATTGCATTCAATTCTTTCTGTAAATACATGGGAAGCAATTGCTTTCAAAACACCTGGTTATTAAAAAATATTGCTGATACAAATTTAGTCATCAGAACACAATGACCTTTCAATTTACCATGAGCTAGAAATTGTGAGCATAATTCTTTGTTGTCTTTATCAATCGACATTGTCAAAAGGGGAAGGGAAAATAAAACAGATCTTTGTTACCGGTATTTGTTTCCTTAATCAATTTGAATTTATAAGGAAATATAATACAGCTTTCTTTTTTCATTTTGCATTAGTTAAATAAAACATAAAGCAATACGTTCAATCGATTGTAACTAGGGTAATTAGACTAGCTGCAATAATGTAGCCCTCTTTGATTTTTTATTTGATGTAAATTTGGGAGAGGGCTACATTATTGCAGCTTTGGTAAGTCATATGCTTAAGTAGAAATACAAAACGAAAATAATTTTAAGTCACGACATTCAACATTCTCAAGAAAACACAACAGAGAAAAACTAAATTTGACAACATTGACCCTAATTCTTTACTTTACAGAGACAGTAACAGATTTTTTTTTTAAATCTGATAATTTTTTCTTTCCTTCATACATATGAAACTTTTAGCAATGATTTTAGTAGAATTGATGAATACATGTACATGTATATGCCAATAGGTCGATAAAAATGTGCATATCATCCTATATAGCACAGAAGTTACAATAGAGTTAACCATCAAGCCATCTGTATTCTACTATCTGCAATCACAAGTTAAAGCATTTTGATGATTACTTATGCATAGCAGCCATTATAATCTACAAAGGGTGAAGCTAATTGCAGGTTAGTTGCTTGCCAGGGTTTGGCTAATTGCAGGTTATTTGCCTGGGTTGGGCTACTTACAGTGACAGTCTCTCCAGACCCTATCTTTATACATGAATCTTTATCTTTTTGAAGGGATTCTTTAAATTCTTTTATGTCTTTACGAGTCCACATTGAGGCTGCAGCAAGGGGAGGCATATCATCTACAAAATCATTGAAAAAAGTAGCATACTAAAACACAAAAAGCTACAGGTTTTCTACCAAGTGCCAGCAAAGCCTGATGGAAGGTTCCAGGTGCCCTGCATCATGCTTTGCATTTTTGTAAAACCTACAAGTCTTCAGATTATTACAAACTCGGGGACAGTTTTCTGACAGTTGTTGTTCTAATGACAAGATTGAAAAGTCACTGACAAAACCTAATAATATCTGACATGGAAAATTATACCTAAACCACCCATTCCACATCTGAAAGAAGATGCCCATTACGGTTAAAATCAAAGTTAGTTCACTCTATAATTTATAACATTTACCTTAAAAAAAAAAACATGAAAAGAAGTTTTTTCAAGAAACAAGATACAGGAGCCTTTCTAGCTGCCACAGGTTTTGTTTGTAGCTTGCTCTGAAGATTTGTAAGTTAAAAAGACCCATGCAAGTGAGACACCAATCAAAGTTAGAGGGAACTCACGGTGGCGGTTGCCAGGGAACCAATCTTAATAACATTTTCTTGACAGTGTTTTACACTGTCTTTGAAAGATTGGATGTCCTTGCGGGTCCAGACGGAGGCCGGCATTAACAGTGCCGGAGGAGCAACCTGGCCTGAAATGTGTCATGTCATCACTCACCAAGCATGTAAAAACGCAGTTCTCCAACATAAAAGAATTAATGTGACCGTAAGATTAAGTCGTCAATTCATTATACCATATTGCAGAATTTAAAAGAAAAAAAATCAATACAGATATGTAAATTGACAACCATAATCAGTATGACAATGTATTTTTATCATCACAATCAATAAATTTTCTATCAAATTATTGTCATGGTATGCTTGTTTTTTCCTGTACAACAAAAGTATGATTTGTATATACAGTTATAATCCAGATTAATCCAGAGAAATATCATTACCTTCCTCGTCTTATCACCGACTTTTCATTAAGCAAGAGGAAATTAAACTAAGAGAAAAATGAGGACATAAAAGCAATAAAGGACCATTAATACTTTCAGACCGGAAGAGCTTACTAATACGTATAGCACGGGGGGAAAATATCCTGTAAATTAATCACTTTGTGTACCTTCTCCTTCTTGCTTCTTCTCTGTGGTCCCTTCTGTTCCATTGGGGGTGACAGAATTGGCCTGTGGTGGGGGTGAGGCAACTTCTGTGGGGTGACTAGCTGGCTGCTGGGTGGGGGGTGACTCCATTTGTTGACTGGGAGGGGCAGGTTGTGAGGGAGGAGCTGGTACTATGTTGCCAGCCTGTTGATGCATCTGTTGATACTGCTGTTGCTGGTGCATTAGCTGTTGTTGGTACACCTGCTGCATGTACTGCTGATAATGTTGCTCTTGCAGCTGTCGAATTAACTCTTCTTGCTGTGTGTGAAAATAAAAAAAAAGCAGTATAGTCTTATGTGTAAATCAAATTACACATAAAGCAACTGCTGTAAAAGATTTTTAGGCATACATGAGCATATACCACATCTGCATTAAGCAATAAAGCTAAACATAAATAACAAAATACATGTAGCTCAAAATTCCCTGTTTTGTTAGTGTAGTGGCTATAAACTGCTAAAGTTCAACAAGTGTCATGTCTGAAATGGTAATCTTTCCATTACAGATGGTGATATTATTTGTTCACAGGAGTACTGGTACCAGCAGAAATTTTTTTCATGCGATATAAAGTTGCCTGAAGTGGAATAATAAAAAAGTTTTAAAAATGGCTGATAATACAACCTGTCACAGTGAACAAGTTACTCCATCAACAGAAACTGTGCACCTAAATATCCTTATATTGAAAATATTGCTCAGCACAAACCTCCTGTTCAGAAATTCAGGTAACTCATGTTCACGAAACATCAGCTTTGCCAGGCATCAGCATCAAGAGCATGTACATATTGCACAACTATTTAGCTTCTAGTCCTCGTCAACATACACACTGATATTGTGGGGATAATTGACAATACAGAGACAGGAAAGACTGGAGTTTAGGAGGAAGTGGGAGCGTGCTGATAAGTAAATAACAATTAAGATGTGCACTTGTAACCTGCAGATTGAATACAGATTAGAAGATGGCTGATTGTTATAATGATCACATTAAGCATAAGAAACTGACCTGCCCAGATTATCTCCCCTCCTCAACATCCATAAGGTTATAACTATGTTTTCATTGACTAAGTCAAATATCAGCTTAATGCTGGTTTGTGTAACACTTCCCTATCCTGTGATTGATTGAGGAAAACAACGTACAGAGCGATAGAACCCACATATCCTCTCTACTCATAATTAAATCTCTTGTGTGCGAGTGTTTCATCCAATAATACAACAAACTGTTTAAACCAACACTTTTACAAGTCTTCAGCCCAAAACAGAACAGAAATAAATGCTACAATTAGTATCCAGGAGACACCGTAGAATGGCTACATTGTACTTACAATAGCATTTTCAAATTCCCACTGATTCCAGAGAAACAGGACAAAAAAACAAGCTGCTTCAATGTGAAGAGATTACATCAACGATGAAACCATCAATAAATATAATGGGGGGAAGAAAATCAATACCCAACCTCCCCTACATACAGACATCCAATCAATATTTCCCTCCACTTAATACCTGATCTCTTAGACCACTCAGCCTTCCACAGTAGAGATTATAATTTAAGAGACACAGAGCAATATCAATATTATAAAAGAAAATTAGCAAAAAACTATATACCTCCCAGCTGTTGACATCATACTATTCTAATGCAGGCCTTAATTAAAATTCATTGACGACTATTGATACAGGTGGATCAATAGAAGAAGCTTGCATGATATAGCTATCGCAGTAAAACAGCTAGGATGGGGCCCCTGTGTATGCAAACTGAGGCTGATATATAGGGCCTTCGTGACAAGACGCTGGCATATAAAATGTAAATGGGATTACTGATGCTTGAGGTGCCATCACTGCCTGTAATCAAGTTTTATTCATCAGGTTTTTTCCTCAGAGACTTGCTAATAGCAAGGTTGTAAATTTGTCAATAACTGAATACTTTGCATCACATTTAATGCTCTGTTTATTCTAATAATAAGAGGGGTTTTTTTTATAACTTGAAGAAAAAAGATTCTATAAAGCACATCTTCCAGCTTGTTTAATCCAACAATATGAAGAATTTTTTTTCCCCCGAAATTTTAAGTATAATTATGAAGCATCTGTATGTTGCACAACAAACCAACTGCTACACAGATGAAATTATTTCTAACCAAGACTGGTTTCCTTAGTGGTATCTCAATGAATATCAATTGAAAGAAAATCAAACATTTACTATGGCAAATAATGGAAATTAATTTAGATTTTTCTAAGAAAGTCTCACTTTCATGAAACTGCAAATATTAACAATTCCAGCAACAAACCTTTGATTTGGTGAAGTTCTAGCAAAGTGTCTCTACTACATGCACTGGTAACGTTTCATGAAAGAGAGAACCACATACGCAATCATTGACACCTACCGCCAGCTGTCAATCATGTAAACCAAAATACCAATCAATAGCCCAGGTGAGATAGAAATCAATATAGGTAACCAATAATCAATCAACACATGTAAATTCCCTTAACACATGGTCACATTCAATGCAATTCTCAAACTTAGTCTGAATCAGGAATTCCACCATGAAAATGCATGACTCATAAGCAGAGTCCGAATATGGCTCTTTCACCCAAAGGCAGACACAAATGGCTCAAAAAGGTGGGGAATGCACTGTGTTATGTCATTATCTTCATATAACTCTTCATATCAAAGGCATTATAGCAATAAACAACGAAAATCATTCAGCATTTTCCTCCAAACATTACAATTGCAGCAAATATTGATCTGTATAGGATGGTAATCCCATACCAGAGACCACTGGGTCTGTTATTATAAGATAGTATTTCAAACAAGTACTGCACACAAAGCTACTGGTAAATTCTGTTTATCTCTTCTGAATTAAAACAGTTAACAAAAGCTAGCAGTTCTAAAATATTATGAACTATGGACAAAAAATGTATGGTTTAAGTAAGTGAATATATAGTACAAAGTATATTGGAGACGACGAGGCTCTCGCGAACCTTGCGAAAAATTCTCTGACGCAAATAAAAGTTGGTTTACAGTAATTTTGTACCTGTATGATTGCATGTTGTAGGAGCTTTGCCATGATTTTGTGATGTTTACAATTGAAGAGTTTACACCAAAAATATCTAGTTGTAGTCAGTACTATTGTTATTCTAACTGCCTATTATTTTCCACTACACACGTCAACAAATCATAGCAAAGAAATGATGTTCACAAATAATTCTTTTGATTTATTTAGTAGTACTTCTTACTAGTTTTAATGCATGCTCATCCAAATTTTATTGGTAATATAAACATGGCAGCAAAGTGAAAACATCATGAAATAGTTAATCTCATAAAAGATGTTAAAAAATAGATACCGGTAGTTCATTGGGTTTTTCAAGACACTTTTCATCTCATGAAAAGTTTAACTCAGTCTATATAATAATAACAGTGCTCCAGTCTTATTTACACTTGGGATTGTTTTTGTGAAATTGTACATTTACAGCATAGTAAAATTGACATGCATGTACTGTATTTTTTGTTTATTGGAATTTCTTAGTTTTCTTTATTGAACTATTTGTTGTAATCAAAAGAGAAAATTCTACCATGAAATTGCAAAATACCCAGGTCCTATAGGATGCAATATTTGATGTTACACATGAACAAATTGTTATAGCATGTTGTGGGGTCTGCAGCACAAGCTTGTTATTAAGGTACATGAATATCCTGATAGAAGAGCTCATCTATAGATCTAACTCCAAATTCAGCATCATTTCACTTACTAAATATCCTTAAAACCCCAAAACAATAAATACAATGTACAAGTATTTGATTTTTGAATAAGAAATAACACAATATCCAATGTATTTCACCTTGTCATATCTTATAATGTAAAAAAAAAAACTATGTGTTTTTTATAACCCTTGAAGATTTGCACATCTGAAAAACCTAGCTAATATTCTTTTTCAATAAAGATGAAAATTTAAGGTTTGAGGAGGAAAGTGTGAAGAAATGAAGACTGTGCTGAAAACTACATCACTACTATATTATTTCTACAAGTCTAAAGTAAAAATCATCAGGCATTCAAGAGTTATCTCCTTTACAGTAATAGTTCAAATTATTGTCCTAATATTGTAAAATACATTGTACCTCACCAGAGCTTGATGATACAGTTCTGTTTTTTTTCGCATTGTGTCTTCTATCTCATTAAAAGTAAACAGCAATAATAAATTGTGATAACTTAGTGTTACTTACCTGTTGCTTATTGTTGGGACATTGTTGCTGGGCATACTGGGCGAACTGGACCGCCGTCTGCTGGTTGAGAGCAGCTCGAATCTGCATTCTAAACAAAATAATTCCAATAAAAATTCACATATAACTTTCAATAGGATTTAACTACACAGTAAATTTTAGTTTTGTTGGAGGCATCTATATAAGAATTGCTTCTATAAGCAATATTTAAGATGGAGTTCTCTGGATTTGGTTTTATGTAATTGAAAATGCAATAACAATTCTGCAACATTTCAGTTTTGTTCGGAGCATTTTTAGAGAGATAGCTTGTACAACATCATTTCTTGATTAGATTAAAACTCACTCTTGCTCAAGCTGTTTCTGTTTCTGAAGCTCTAGCTGTCGCTGAGCCTCCTCCTCAAGTCTCCGCCTCTCTTTCTCCTCCGCCTCTCTACGTAAACGATCCTCTTCCTCATGTCTAAATGAAAAAAACAATATCGTTAAAAAATGATCAGAAATTTACAAACTTCTTTTTAAACAAATTTCTTTTTTCTAACTTGCAAAAAAACAGATTTTTGCATAAAAATCCAAATAACGAAATGAACACTACATGGACAACTTAATGAATACATCAATGTTTTGTTGTCTAATTTTTTCAAGACTCTGGAAGTCAGAAGACATGCTCTTTGTTGAGTACCTTTTCCTCTCCTGTTCTTGTTTTTCGGCATTGTGGGCCTCTGTGAACGGTCTGAACAATGGACACAGAGAGTCCAACTGTTTCACAAACTCCGCCATTGCAGTGGTCTGAGACATGTCACCAAGAGCCTGCCAGGCTTGCCTGGGAAAGACAACACAGGCGATCATCATTAAACATGATATTACACTGTCAAAACTAAGCTAGGTCAGAGAAGTTTCCTTTTCTATAATACAATATGTCATATTGTTAAATATATCCAGAGTTATAGTTTTCTAGAATACATCTGTATGTCGCATTGTTGAATTTTTGCATTGTTTGAAAAAGCTTAAAATGGAAATGCTATTGATTAATGATTATACTATCATTAATTTGTGAAAATAAATTGAAAGAAACAAATTCATTTCAAAATAGAAATATCATTTACGACATCTGTACAAAAGGATTTTTTAGCAAATGTGTTATGCAAATCATGAATTAGAAATATTTTTAACAGCTGTGGAGATGAAATGTTTGTGTAGATTTCTTTTTATTATTTTACAAGTTGTTTACAAAAAAAATTCAGTGTTTACTGACAACATAACAAATGTACAACATCTCTTTGTACAACAGATTGATCTGTCCTAGATTGTCAAGATGATAAACAGTTTTGTTTTTATGTAAGGCCATACATCAAAAGATCTGCATGCTTAGACCTCACAGTTCCTCACACACAGACTTTCCTCTCAGTGGGGTTAATGGAGGATATTATTATGTCTCAATATTTATAAACAGCTGATCATGCCAAGAGGCTCCAGAAATATTTGTATGCAATTAGAAGACACACTAGAATATGCATATTGCCAAAATGATGTCTGCAACTGAACATGTCTTTTGGGAACAAACAGTTGTAACTCTGTTTTTATTGCAGATGTCACATGAAGTGAGATAATCAATAGAGAAATACAAAGCATTTACTTTATCTTTACAGTACATAACATAGCTGTTGTATTGATTATTCTGCTTTAAGATTTTTTTTTCTTTTAATGCTCCAAGGAAAAACAAAGCCAAAGGATGGTGACCATCTCAAAGAGCATAAGGATGAAAGGCAGCGATATGTAAAGAATTGCGTGGATTTTGAATTCTGACCTTTTAACACAAAGGTCTGTTTTGCCTTTAACAGACTGAACAAAGAAAAGAAATAAAGGTGCTCTGGTTCAAGGTCACTGCACAGCCTTCGCCCATAATCCCTCTATGGGTGAAGGGTGAGCATGATTGGACCAAGGCCAAAGGGGAGATAAAATATTTTTTTGGACAAGTGATATCGTATGGATGGACAGATGGACAATTTAACATTGTAGGGGTCCTGCAGATAAGGGCATTATGGTAAATAACATTAGTTTACCAAAATAAAATAATTCACACAATCATTTGGGATAAACAAAATCATGAACATGTGTCTCAAAAAATATTTTGACAAGGCATTCAAATAAAAAAGGTGGTTCTAGTCTACATTGTATTGAGAGAAGAACAAGCAACAAACCATATACAATAGTGATTTGAAGGGGAAATGGTTACCATGGTTACAAAGTCAGTAAATGAACACCAGTACTCACCACTCACTGGGGTCGGTGCTTAGACTGGTGGAGAGGAAAATGAATAAAACCAGATCAGACTGTGTGTGCGAGACCTTGTGAGACTGTGTGAGATTATCTGTGAAACTTTATGCAAGAGGGTGTGTACAGTTTATATCTTATACGTGTACAAGTCAACAATATTGTGTGATGACAGTCTTGTTCCAGAAAGGGTGTACATTCGTTATGTTGACAGTAGATCAAAACCAAATGCAAGAGACTAAAGGCCAACTGCCAGATTTTTACCTAACAGCAGCTATAGAGCATCTATCCTATCTAGACAGAGTCTACATAAGCAAGCCATTGTAGCGAATTGATGGCTTACAAATGTACCTTTGTATTTTGAACAACAATTCGTGCTTACATGTATGTGACTTGAGTCAACTTTAATTTACTCTTACTTGTTTATACCAATCTCATTCTGGATAAAATTTTTTATTTCTTTCTTTTTTAATCATATGATATATACAATTAATGCATATTTTGGAAACCAACTAATTCATTCAGATACCTCAAAAATGTGAAATTTTTAACTATGTACAAAATTTTCAATTTCTAATGGACAAGCAGATCAAGAAGCTAATGTAGTCTCAGACATGATAAATAATGGTTTACTCAAACTTCAGCAATGTGTAATTATGCATAGGATATCTTTTTTGCAATGTTAGCCAAATGTACATGATTGAAGTGACCGTATTTATTCTGTTTTTCCTTACCTTCTGTCATTTCCCACAACATCCAGAAATCCCACTTCAGGGGACACATCATTTCTGTATTTTCCATAAGTAGCCTGTTTTGTGTATGCCACTATTCGAAGTTTATCTTGGTATTTCAGTTTCAGTGCTTTCCCATCTTTCTCTACAATGATCAAATAAACTCAAATTACTTCAAATTTGTCATTGCAAAGAGTTAAAATTTGAAATGTTCTTCTTTAGTTATAGAAATTTGAAATGTTCTTCTTTAGTTATTAGGGGTGGATATTGCCAGAAAAATCATATTGCGATATATTGCGATATTTGGTGGCATATTGCGATAAATATTGCAATATATTGATTTTTTTTCTTTTTTCTCGTAAAGGTTTTTAAAGACTAGTTTTCATGTATTTTCATCATTAAAATCAAAGTTAAATAACAACTCTTTAATCTCATTACATAACATTAAATAAGTGGAAACAAAATACATGTATATATTGATTAAGTGCACTAAGCAGCCACCTGTTGACTCGGCGCATGGTCAATGTTTGTTTAACAGTTTCCGGTGTCAGAAGCATGCACCTGTCTTGTGTCGGACTTCACAGGGTGTTTTCAAGTGCAAGAAGATTAGCAATTATTATGATTTTATTTAACTTGTAAATGATAACTTTGTGTCAAGTTATGCAGTTAAACGTTATTGCTTTACATGGACACTGCTAAAAAAATACATCGATCATTTGTACGACTTGATAATGACGATATACGAC
>WFKH01006014.1:10579310-10598797 GCA_016163765.1 Magallana hongkongensis | reverse complement strand
ATGGCTCTACAAGACCAGAAAAGGAAGCTGATGCAGGGAGCCTTTGGTCAGAAACAGACGGCCGACGATAAACGGACCAACAGAATCCGTGACATCAAAACACTGATGGATCTGTGAGATGTTGACAAGAGGATTGGGGACGGGAGGTTGATCCCGGGGCACTACAATCAGGATGATAGAGAGGGGAGGAACTGTGGCATAGTTCTCAATTGTGAATTAAATTTTGTTTCTTCAGCAAATAAGGCTACAAGTGTTGCTAACTACCATTTTCTTTGAGCAAATTGTATTCAAATGCTTCGATTCATCTTGGAGTTTACCGAGTACATAGACCATTTTACAGAATTAAATATTACAATACCATTTTTAGTTTTAATCAAGTGAATTGTCTGTTACAGCTTTTTATTAACTCTGAAGACAAATTAAAAGAAAGCAAAAGTTTATTAAAGATTTCACCTTTTGGGAGAATGTTGAACCATTTTTTTTTATATTGAGCAAGGTCGTTGACTTTCCTTTACCAGTGCCTTTTTTATAGAATAGTTACCTATTATTGCATTAGTGCTGTTTATTTTATATATTGCTGGTTCATATTTTAGATGCTTGAAATCTTTACATATATAGCGCTAGGTTGACTCATTGACTCCATTTCATCTTTGTTTGATTTTTCATGAAACAGAGATATACTGTACCTGTAGGCTGAATGTCTGTACAAACGTGAAAAGGTTCATTTACAAATCCACAATGTTTTATTAGATGGAGATCATTTTAAAATAGCAGACAGATTTATTTTTTGGAGCAGTTTACTGAGATTTATTTTTCTCCTCTGAAAATAAGTACAAGGAAAACTCTCTAAAGAACTTATTATATTGTACATTCTGCCACTGAACAAGGGATACTCACAAGGAGGTGAAAAGGAAAAAAACATTTTAGTTCTCAGTTATCACTGTTTTGGCTAAAGCTCATTCATAATCTATTTGGTCAAAGTGTGTGCAATAGGATTAAATATGTATACAAAAATTCTAAAACTTAATATGAAGTGGAGAACATCTTGAGATACAAGTGGGTAAGTTTTACTTACACACTGTAACTAAACTGAGGCCTTTTCGCAATGTATCATGATCATATGTCATAAAATATTTAACAATTAAACACTTTTATGTTGTGGTGGCCTCGTGTTTAGAAGTACATGTATTTTATTTCTGTTGATTTTTTTTTAATGAAATCAATCTCTTTTTTCTCTTTTTTCTTTAAATTGATGTTTTCATATATTTGTCTTGTTTTTTTAATGAAGAAAGTAGGAAATAAATTGAACATGCATTAGCAAAGAGAAATAGAATACTCATGTGTATGTTGCTGTCTAAATCAAGTGTTAAATTTGGCTATGGTTTTGATCTATTTTATGATTAGTTTTTGATGTTTATTTTACAGTTCTTATTGACATGATTGAACAGTCCTAAAGTAGTGAGCATTTATAGAATTGTTTGTTGTTAATTAAATCATTCAAAGTATTGACAGTGTTGTCCTTATTAAGTTGGTCATTTTGGTACAGAACACTGATCAGGACTACTACTGCAAGTTTTTTTGAATTAAAATCTTTCTTTATACTAATATAGTTTTATTAATGAAAGGATGCAGATAATTTGCCCTTTAACCTAAGTCAAGGACTTGTCAGCTTCACTGAAATATCCTCTTAGTGTAAAGAAAAGTTTTACATGACTCAATCTTCTTGCTGTGCGTTACAGTTTATTACTGACATTGTCTATGCTTATGTACATCATGAAGTCACTTTACATCTCGGCATAGAATGGTATTGTTCTAGGGCATTTAACATTTTAACTAGAGAAATGCATGAAGTTAAAGTGCTTTTTAATGGCACCTGATTACAAAGTCATACACATGTAATTCCCCACGTGCAGTTTGCGAATAAAGTTAAGTTATTAGGTATGATTTGTGGACAAGAGTTTCTGGATTCATGATAGAGCAACCTTTTCCTAACTGCTTTAAACGCAAAGTGGACTTTGTTTATGTGATGTTTCACACCGATTTCAATGACAGTACTCTGTAATGTAGTCGGTGTTTCATATAAATTTTCATTTATAACTCAATTTGATAATATTGTAACACTTTAATTTTATAATAATGAGATATGCAGTGTAATTTAATTGGGTACAAGGCATTGATGATCACTATGTGAAACAGGCTATAGATGAATATCTTCAACCAGAATTTATAGTGAATTATATAATGGCGGATACATTTATGATTATCGACAAACGTTCTACTTCTGGTACATTTCTAAAGTATTTATACTTCACAAGGATGAAAATTAGTTCAATTCAGTGGTCAGGCAAGAAACAACGTTTTGAAAGTGGAGGGGCCAGACGAATGTTAGAGGGACCAGTTCACAAGTACATTTATTTTTCATAAATCTAGGGAAAAGGTATACAGTAAAGCCCCTTTCACAATTGGCGCACGAGCACTTTACAACACTTTGCGATCGGAATTTTGTTCCATTCGCACGAGCTCTCGCATTCGTTGCATGCGTTTTTGTGGTCGCGTCAAGTCTCCTCAAAATTGTGGACATGCACACTATTCAGACGCGACCGAATGCGATCCAAATTATTGCAATGCAACGCACGAACAGTAGTACGAATGTTTTACAACGTTTTGTGTACTCGCAAGAGCGACGCACGATTTTTAAAGATCGTAAGATAAATCGCAGCTGTTTTTGCGTGTGTTGTGCGACCATGAGACTGTTGCTCAACGTGTCTCATGTAATCTTGCAACGTTTTACTATCATTGCAAGATTTATCGGTTTCAGTTTCCATGCTTCTCATGCATTAAACTATTTCTACTGAAAAGCGTCGGAAACGGGCGGTATATGTACCCCCGCTGACTCGTACGAGCATTCGTACGATGAAACGCATGATCGGACGAGCGCCGCTCATCCTATCGCATTGGCGCAAGTTCAATCGTCCGATCATCTGGTCTTTCATGGGATCCTATCGCATTATCTTACAACACTCGCTTTCATTGTACAACAGTCGCATATAGACGCAAGATATATCGCAAGATTCAATGCGTGTACATCTCTCTGAATCGTGCGAGTTTCGTGCGAGTTCTTTTTCATATGCGATTATTTTGGCAACAGTTTACGAACCATATCTAATTTTTTCGGTCGCACGAATATTTTGTCTCTTCTGCTCGTGCGCCAATTTTGAAAGGGGCTTCATTAAAAAAGATTTTAAAAACGTGACGTTGTAACGTTTCTTATGGTAATTAATTAATAAAGGTAACTCAGCTCCCCCTCCCCCGGATTTATTAGAAATGCTAAAGAAATTGAACTTTAACTACTAGTACAAGGTGTAGACCTGTTGCATTATAACGCGCATGTGAAATGTCTAATACACAAATGTTTAATGCATGTGATGTGTTGGTCATAAAATGTTTACCATCGGTAAGGTCAGGAACGTAGCATCAAGGGGGGGCCTGCCACCCCCTAACTTTCTCGCAATTAACATTTTTAATTCTTACATTCCATACTTTTTACGAGCAGGTAAAAATTATAGTAAAATGAACAATTAACCTTGAAATAAAAGTTGGAGGTACTTCGCTCCATTTCCAAAACATGTATGTGGACAGGTCCAACGAACTTTACAAAGCAAAAAAGAAAGAAACTTTCCAAGTTCTGTTCGAGATTTGTATGCTAATGTAACACGATCTCGGAAACATGTACTGTAACCGTATTTATTTTATAAAAGCTGGTGCATATACATAAAATCAACAACAAAATCGTCACGTTTTCACTGATGCGTTCCAATCATCATGCAGTCGGGTACTGGACTCTGTAACTATGGAGGAATGGACTGATTCTCTGGGGGTCACGGACACTTATAACGGACTATGTGACGTTTATCTCCTTGTACTGAATGTGTATTCGTTTAGAACCAATGTAAAATATTCTGCAAAAAAATTTACACAGTCTGATTGCAATATTTCATTAAAAATCTCGCTTTTCTAATATAGAAGTACAAAACTAAGATTGGGCTTTCAATAAAATTTTTACTATTGTGATTTCTGTTGGCTTATTAGGTTTTATTACCAATTTGCTATACATTACCTCGAAACTCATTTGCTGAACATTTCGAGGAAACTTTACAAGTAAACCATATGCAGAGAATATCGCATGTATTTTCAAAAGAAAAAATATACATGTTCAACTTTAATCTAACTACAAACCAAGTCATGACACTCACATAAGGAGGAATAATGCAATGACGTTATATCCCGCCATGACCCAGAAAGCGAACCCGGGGAGGAAAGCCACGGTTTCTGAGTAGATGGCGCCACCAGCAACGGATCCCACCATGAAGCAAATGTTCTCAAATAACGCAATACCCCCAAACATCGAACCTGAGGTAAAAGGGAAAAAACCGCATCGTGCATCAAGTACCTTTAGTTTTATAAAGTATCATTAATTACCTTGAGTTTTGTAAAGTATCGTTAACTACCTTAAGTTTTGTAAAGTTTCTCAATGAAACTATATAAAGATAGTATTATGAAATTGAAATTGGTGAAAATCTATAAAGAAAATGTTGCAGAGACATCACTGTTGATTTTAGCCGTTGATGGAGAGAGAGAGAGAGAGAGAGAGAGAGAGAACTTTGGTCTATGGCCAGAGTTACCTTGTTTGTCTGGGGGCGTCAGCCGCGACATGATGGAGCGGATCATCGTGATCTCTATGATGGCGAGACAACCGACTACTGGAACTGAAATAGGAAAACAAAACAAAAAAAATTAATTCACAAATATACCCAAGACAAACGGCTTGCTTTTCTTTATCTTTTTTTTTTTTTGGACATACTGGCACATGAACATGTATATGGTGATTTTATATGTACATTACCCATGTAAAGTTCAAAAGATGTTTTCGAGAGCGCTTCCATGACGAAGTACCCAATGGCAGACAAGGTTCCAATGACGGATATGAAATCGTCAGACATAAAACACTGCATGATACGAATCGACACGACTCCCACAAACTCCTGAATGACGCTGCGAATGGTGCCGAAATTACTTATCTTTATGGGACTCCAACAAAAAGGGGATCCGATCTGATATAAGATTTCCACATTTGTCTTCCCAAGTGCCGCCATACTCAGTAAATTGAACGAGCAAATGAGTATGATATACTGCCAGCGTCGGCCATAGTTTGGGTCTTTATTGCCATGAACGTACAGGTCCAGTGACTCTTTAATTTGGCGCAAGGGGTGGACCGAACTAACCCTATTCTCCTCCTTTAGCGGTTCTTTGAGAACAAATATCGTCAGAATGATTCCAACCAGTACCATGGCCCCTGAAGCGATGACAGGGCTGTTGAAACCAAACGCCTCTATGAGGTATCCTGAGAGCAGGGTGCCCGCTAGAAATCCCACACCGACGCCGAGGCCCAGGATGGCAAACGCAAAGGATCTCTGTTTTCCTGGCTTCGTGATATCGGCGAAACCCGAGGAGCAAATAGCGACGGAGGACACCCATCCTCCAGTGCACCCCTCAATGAACAGATAAATGATGAAGAAGTTTACATCATAATTCATAATTATATTCATGAAACAAAGTCCACTTTTAACCAACGAGCCAAACAGGGGAACCAGTAATGTTTTCTTTCGTCCGTATCTGTCGCTCAAAGTAGATATCAGGGGTGCTGTAAAAATGGCGGGAATTCCGCCTGATATCGAGATATAAACCGTCCAGCGTGCCGTGTCCGATTGGATCGTCTGCTCCATTTGGAACTCCTTGGAACTCGTGTTTGTTTCACAGAGTGACTTTCCAGACTGGTTTAAGGTTGCATTCGGAAACTCTTTGTCCTTATACACACTATACGTGTACTGACTCAAGTCGAAGACAAGAATGGTAAATGATGCCATGTGGACGAATACAATGATCCCAATCACAAACCCCGTCACTGGAATCTTCACTGATTTGGGCGCCCCCTCCTCATCGTCCAGAAGTTGAGACTTCTCGCCTTGATCCATTTTTGTTTCAGTTTAAGTTTGTCATGATATCTCTTTGCAAAATAAAATAAAGATATTTTAGAAAATGGAAAAAACAAAACCACTAAAATTCTCTTTCGTATGTTACATCGGAATTGCACATCTTCAAAGATTGTCATATATTCCCCTATTGAGCATGATTCCCTCTATTTCTTACGGAAACTTATAGTTAATTCATATCTCTATAGAAACAGCCAGAATGAAATCTACACGCCCCGTTTATCGATTGGTCGAAACCTACAGTGACCTAAGAAAAATCACGGACTGCACGAAATAATCATGATGATGTCAGACTCAAATTCCCATAGGAGAAGATTTGACTGTTTCTTTTAGCTAACGTACTGATGTACATTAACAGTAATTTAGTGAATTTTACTTACTTTTTACAGAAAAAAATTACAAAACCCGCTAACGCGGGTTATGTATTTTTTTCCGCAATGTCGCCACCTTCATATCCCGCATGAATCACCATAGAAAGCATTTTATTGTTTAAATGACTCCTTAGTGCAAGCAGTATCAATATAAGGAAAAGCATTTTACGATCTATTATAATAATGGTATGTGTAGTACACAGATTTAGGTCGTGATCAGACTCAATAAGCTCTGCTATTACCGTATCATATCCCTAAATGTTGGATTCTAATGGAAAACTAATATTTTGAAAACTCTGTCCACACCTAAAGCATGTACCGGTTTCCTTATATAGAGATGTTATAACGCTAATACGGGAAATTATGAGATGTACAAATCCACCAATGGATGCATAAATTTAACCCGGAAATCTCGGAAAAAGAGAGACGTAGATGAATTGTCTTTCTTTTATATGTAGATTAACATGTACTGATTACTTACCCACAAATGTAAAATATCTCCAGTGGTCAATCAGCAAAATGCCGTAGTAACAAGAATATACTCCCTAAAAAGGCAGACAATACTGTCATTACTTTATATGCAATACTTAGAGTTACGGTTATATTCACTGGTCAGTTAATGGTTGAACTTACCTGGTCAGGTGGGGACAGGTAGATTGCATCTTGCTGGCTGTACATACAGGTGCTGGGGTCATTTTTGTCTATGTTGGCCGTTGAAACAATGGAAGAGATACGTTATCACCTGAAAACTTTTGTTTGAAAGTCTCCTATATGTAATCGAGATCAGCGTGTAACAGGCTAACCCTGTTTTGAAAGTATTAAAAGTTCAAAGTTCAAATATAAATATCTTGTAAGTGACCAGCTTATAACTCATCATAATTAGAGTTACGGTTCTTTACCGCTGATCTTTATACCATATATGCGTGCATAGCTCCCCACTCTCGTATCGATAATCCCTCCTTGTCTGTTGATTGTTTGCACTTGACTTTTAAAACGTTTTAAAAACATTGGAAATATTCCGATTATATGATATATATGATTCCAGATAACAATTTCATTCACAAAGTCATTGGACTTTTGATTGAAAATAATTACATCTATGAGTAATATATTTATGATTGGTTGCATGCTAATATCAGAATAGGAGTAATTTTTGCCGATGATCAAATAAATCAAGCTACGATTTAAAAATTCAATTGTTTATTCTATTTAAGCAGCGGACGGCTCTCTCATGATTTACTGGTTTAAGATAACACTATCGAGTCAGTAATTCTCTAAAAGTTTTTGCGAAAAAGTGATATTGATGTGGTGTGATATTGTTTATTATTGCACCTTGTTCTAATTATTCATTCGCCACACTGTGTCCAATAAATCACGGACCCGAACCCGTCAACCAGGATCGAGTTTTATTATAATAGCAAGTTAAAATCATGGAATAACTCGGAACGATCGATTAGGTAAAAACTCTTAAACTACAGAAAAGTTGACATAATTTATTGAATTAAGTTTGACATGGTAAGGAAAATATATTCCTCTGCACGCCTTTACACATGCACTGTCGAAACGGAAATCACAACACCTGATGTGCCCTGTGACACGAACGTGTCGCTTCCTTCTACCCCGCGTCAGCACATATATGAACTTCCGACTCGAGCATAATCTTTCCTATTTCTTTAATCAAACACATCAGAATTCTATATGCAGTAGCGAATTGTTTTCCTCTTCTTTCAAATTCAGAAATTTGTCCCTGATATTTATGTAAATACTGATGAAAAACAGATATCGGTTGTCGGAAGTAGTATTATTATCGGTTTTTTTTTCTTGCACAGCTATGTATTCACACTGCAGGTGTCCGGTAGTGCTTCATACCCCGGTCTCTTCTGTCTTCCACTGATCATTAAGAGTCTGAATTGATATTGATAATTATGCTTTAATAATGTAAGATAAGAAAAATACAAAAAGTTTATTAGAATTAAAAAAATTAACTGCAAGACAATTGTAATATTGAGTACTTGGCAACCTTTTACATACTTTTTAACAATTGAATTATTGAGTATAGTGATACTTAGTTATATTTGATGTTTGATATATTTATCGCAAATATATTGATAAATTATGCATGTAAATTTGATGTTTGATATATTTATCGCAAATATATTGATGAATTATGCATGTAAATAAGAGTCACGTCTTACATTAATAACACACTGGCCAGGAATAGGAATACCGAGAACACGTAGAACACTAGTCCTCTATATACATCAACAGTGGCGGCGTAAATAGACGACCCTGTCACAGACCCAACACATCCACAAATAGTCTCAACTATGGCAATCCCAGCATACATGGTTCCTGTAAATGTGGGAGAAATATTGGCTCGAAAATTGATGCAATTTTCAATTTGACATATTTGATATGTATTTTACCGAATGCACAGAGAGATACATATATTTACTTAAGGAGGCTGGGTGGTAAACAAATTACCCATTAGATATACCTTATATTTTTAGATAACTATCATTTGTTAAAGCTATAAACTACTATTTAGTAACGAAAAATACCATAAATCTTAGCTTTTAAATTTGAGTATTTTCCTATATCTTTATACAGAGCTCTTCTTCTAAAGGAGATCAATGCAGTCTAAAAATGGCCACGACTTACTATCCCTCTTAAAGGGAGTGAACTTATGAATATGATTTTTTCATAAGTTTTTTTTAAAAAAAAACATTTGTCATGAAATTAAAAAAATCTTGAAAAGATATGCATTATGTAAACAGATGAAAACCTAAATTAATTCTACCATTTCTGTTAGGGTTGTCTCTGCGGGGCAGTTTAGTTAACAATCGGTCCACCTATCTGTCCGTCTGTCTTTCTGTCCTTTCGAATTCAGTTGTCCGCGATATATTTTATATTTTTTTTGGCACAATCCACTAGTAGCTCAAATTCTGATAAAGCCAAATGGTTCCTGTGGATTAAGGGCTTGCGGTGACCCAAAATTCTATGTCAGAGGTCAAGGTTATAATAAATTTTGTGTAACATTGAAAGATCTTTTTTAGGTCAAAGGGACGGGCCACAGCACAGTCTTTTTCATTCTTATACCACTAAATAAAGATGGGGTTCTTTCAGATGGTGTCAATAAGTTTTTGTTTCAGCTCTTTGCCAGCATGTCAAATTAATAAATATATATTTACTATTTTTGTACTCATATCAAAACATTATGTTTCCTTAATTTCCTTTTTTTCATCAAAAAACTGTGTCACATAAACCGACCTTGTTTGTGAGCAGGCGTCATTTTGGACAAAATGGCTCTAATCATCGGAATGGCGCACATCCCGAGAACACCAACCGCGGAGCCTAGAGATAGAAACGCTGAGTAGTTAACGAATAAATAATTGCATGAATTAAACCTTTATTTCCTCCCAATTAACTGCTTTATTAATGAGATACTTCCTCTAAAATAATTGCCTTTCAGAACATACTAATTTAAAAAAAATTCTCTATCCAAACATTTTCATTTTTTATCCCATCTCTCAACAGCTGTGATACTTGAACCAAGTGTGAAATATTTTTTTTTTTTTTAATTCCTAGGACTAGGAAATATCAACTCGTAGCATAAAAAATACATTTCAAATTGATATCAGATATATGCTTAATAAATATATCTATTCGAAAAATGAACATCTACCTGCAAAAAGAATGCCAATGGAGGAAGCTGAGCCGATCACAACGAACGAAATCGCAGACGTGAAGGTTCCGACGAAAGCTATTGCTGCATCATCTAGTTTATACTGCATAATCTTTATACCAAATAGGATCAGAAACTCTGACACCAATCTGTTTATGGTTTGGAAGATTCCTATTTTTAGTGGATTGAAACAGAAGGGGGTATCCATAATGTAATAAAGTTCGACACTGAACGCTCCCAGTCTTGGTAACAGTATGCAAACAAACACAGACAAACACAGAATATATTTCCATTTAGAAGACTCCGGGTTGATTGGGTCGTCTTCAATATAGAACTGAACAAGGTTCTTAAAATGAGTTTTCAAGTTGCAGTTTAGACTTATCTTTTTGTTCTCTGTTAGAGTTTCCTCCATAAAACACAATAAACACATTGGTACCATGATAACAATACTGGAAATACCCAGGCTCCAGCTATAACCGAGCCTTTCAACGATGAAGCCAGATGCAAAAGAGCCAGAGGCATATCCCAAACTGATGAAAAACCCCACAACCGTGATCAAAAAGGACCGAGATTTCCCTACAGCCGTTGTCAGATCCGAAACCATGGCCATGGACATTGCTAGCTGTATCACCCAAGTCCCACAGCAGCCGTCTATAAAAACGAACGCTAGAAAACTGTAAATATTCCAGTTCAAATTCACTGCTATAGTCATGAAAAATGTTTTCAGAAATATTCCTATAAGACTTACTAAAACGAAAGGCTTTCTGCCCATGGAGTCACTTAACGAACAAAACAGACCCGACGAAAGGATGAGAGGTAGTCCCTGAGCGAGAGACATGTACGTGGTCCATCTGGAGACCATGGACTGAACGATTTGTTCATTGTGGTACTCTTCTGAACTAGTGTTGGTATCGCACAGAGATTTCAACGTGTGATTCTTAAAATGATTTTTTGGACGAAATATGCTCCAAAACGCTTCATGTCCATATTCTCCGTACGAGTACGATCCAACAGAGTAAGCAAAGCTGAACGTGAACATCATGCCACAAATGTGGGCTATCTTCAGACGGTATCTCAACATTGATTCGGACTCCATCATGCTTGTTCACAATTGATATTTTTTTTCCTTTTTGTTTCCCTTTAAAAATGACGTTGCCACTAAAGTCACGCCCAAAGAGCAGAAGTATGCTGGTATTGTGCTATTATAAACGGGAAACCCAGAGACACGCACTACAACGCGGAAATATTGGTGATAATATGAATTAATGTTGAACACGTGTTTTGAGGAAGTCATAAACTCTTCATGGACATGAATGTCTTCATAGAACAGAATTTTTTTTCAATTAATCTATAAATTACTAGAATAGAATATGAAAAGTGTTACTGAAATTAGCGGTAAACAATATGATAAAGTTCAAACATACTGCCACAAACTTAAGTTGAGTTTTTGAACAAGACTATGCATGTCGCGTTTGATTTTTATTCATAATAAAAATATTATAAGCCACTCATACTTTGGTCTTCAACCCAATATGTTGTCTACAGTATATGTCGGAACATTGATGCCGTAAGGGAAATTTTAGGACTTCACCAAATTATTCTCTCTAATTATATACTAGTATATAAAAACACAGGTAATCATAGATTACAAAGCTCGCCGAGACGAGGCATAACCTTTATGAGGCATCACCTGTATGAGACCACCTTTATCATATTATATGAAAATCATAGCTAATGATCTTGGATATTTATGGATACTGTTTTGACACAATATCGTATATCATATGTTAAAAAATTGTATGATAATCATATGTTCATTTCATACAGTATTATAAGATACAATGTTTATCAATACAATAATATAAAATGCGATATTGCATCCTATGATACTTACAATATATATCATATAATACAATATATTACTATAATAAATAATGATGCAATATGACATTGTAACATATGATATGACATTGTATCGTGTTAAACATTATTGAATTTTATCACATAATACAATATCATACTATATAATATATGATATATTATAGAATTATATGATACAATATCATATAACATAATACATCATAATATTGTAACATGATATTATATTGTATATTATACAATATCATATGATACAATATCATATATTGCAATATCATATGAAACAATAGCATGTGATAAAATAATATATAATACATTATCATATTGTACAATATTGTATCATAATATACAATACTATACATAACAATATCATGATACAATATCATATCATAATGTTCAAAAAATTGATGCAATATCATATCGTATCATATAACTTTTTACAATATAATATATGATATAATATTTTGTCATATAATACAATACTGTATCATATCATACAATACTATATCATAGGAATCATGTTACATCATTTAACAACAAACACATCTATCAAGCAGGTTTTAGTGAGGTAGGAGATTTTTTTAGCATCCTTGATAATGAAGATCAGGCTCTGCATCTGAAGCTACTCTGCGATTCATTTATAATATAGTTAAATCAACTATGCAAGTTTGAAATAGTACTATTATCTATTAAACAAGTGACCTGTTCCAAAAAACTAAACCTCATCCAGCATCCGAAACCTGTGGCTCAGATTCAGCATTCAAGCCTGTCAGGTGCATCAGTATCATAAGACGCATCATCCATGCAAGTTTGGTGAAGTTAGGATCAGTAATAACTAAGATATAATCATCAGAGGGCACCTGCTTCAAAACCTTTAACTAGCTATTAAAACCTTAACCTCCTCCAGCATCCGAATCCTACGGCTCAGATTCAGCATTCATGCCTGTCAGGTGCATCAGTATCATAAGATGCATCATCCATGCAAGTTTGGTGAAGTTAGGACCAGTAATAACTAAGATATAATCATCAGAGGGCACCTGCTCCAAAAACTTTAACCAGCTTCAAAAACCTTAACCTCCTCCGGCATCGGAAACTTATGGTTCAGATTCAGCATTCATGCCTGTCAGGTGCATTAGTATCATAAGATGCATCATCCATGCAAGTTTGGTGAAGTATGGACCAGTAATAACTAAGATATAATCATCAGAGGGCACCTGCTTCAAAAACTTTAACCAGCTATTAAAACCTTAACCTCCTCCAGCATCCGAAACCTTTGGCTCAGATTCAGCATCCAAGCCTGTCAGGTGCATCAGTATCATAAGATGCACCATCCATGCAAGTTTGTTGAAGTTAGGACCGGTAGTAACTTAGAAATTGCTATCAAAGGGCACCTGCACCAAAAACTTTAACCTGCTCCAAAAACATTAACCTCCTCCAGCATCTGAAACTCATGGCCCAGATTCAGCATCCAAGTCTTTCAAGTCCATAAGTAGGTACAGATGCATCATCCATGCAAGTTTGGTGAAGATAGGACAAGTAATAACTTAGATACAGGACCTGCAACAAAAACTTTTACCAGGTCCAGACGCCGACGCCGACGCCGGGGGTATAGCATAAGCTCCCCCCGACTCCGTCTCGGTGAGCTAAAAATTAACTGTTACGGATAATTTGATTTTGTATCAAATACTTAATTCCAAAATAATTTATTCCCTCGCACCAAATTCATCAATATAAAAAGTTAGCAAAGATGTGCGTGAATAGTAGCAGCTCGATTAATGCATCTTCCGTAGCCAAGGGCGTTCGTTCCACTGTGTTCCTTATTATGGGGAGCGGAGAGGACCGAAAACCCTTGTCTACCGAAGATGTGCTTAACAGAAACCATTAACTAATGAAATCTATACATCTACCACATAGGATCTCGTAATTAATTACAATGCAAAAATGATTGGTGTATGATTTATTGAAGAAAATAATCCAGATCCTATGGTCAGAAGAAAAATATCTTTTTTCATATTTGAGCAAAATTAAGCAGATCTAATATACATATATAATTTCTATACCTGATAATTGTATAATAAACATTTTTAATTCCAGATCTAGGCAGCGATAAACATAATAACAAAAATCACCCCAATTTTATTAAAAAAAACAACAACAAAAAACTATAAACTTAATCGTCAACCGAAATTTTATCATCTGATTATCCTAAATAATTAAAATATAGTGAAACAAGGTTTTATAATTCATCGAAAGTAACGACAAAACCAGATCCAAGCTTCGGACAAAAAGCGTAAAACAATTAAGCTTAATCAAAAAGATTGAATACATGTTCTTATCTGACCATACATGTATACCATAAGATTGCATGTACAATCTTTATACATTGTAATCCAAGATCTATGCATAAAAAATAACAATATAATAAATATTATAACTGGTACATGTATATAAGAGAAAAGAATAACATTTAATAACATAAAAATGAAAACAATACATAAAATATATATTATTCACAGATTGTAATCTGCCAAAAAGTACTTATTCGACGTGTATACCTCATAAAATAACAGTATAACTGATAAAATAACAGAATACATCATAAAATAAAATTACACCTCATAAAATAACATTATTTCTCACAAAATAACATTATACCTCAAAAAATTACAGTAGGGAGTATACCTAATAAAAAACCGGAAGTCGTTGTTGTATAGAGTACAGAACATAGAGCATCTGTCACATGTATTTTTCTTCGATTTATCAAATGCAAAACAAAATAAAGATATATCACTGAAACAAAATTACATAGGGCCTGATGAATTATAGTAAAATTGAAGCAAGAAGAGAAGAATATATTTAATCAAAAAGTCGCCATTTGTGTGGTCCTATCACAGTGAAGTCATCAATTAAAATGTACCGTATTCCTCAATTAGCTGTAGATCAGTATTCAACAGATTTTCAGACACGTTTGCAATGCATAGATAAAGAAACGCGCATGCGTCTGCATAAATAGAGAGGTTGATGCTATGAAAAGGAATGGTGGGCGGATACACTCAGTGATGACAGTTAGTAGACGAATCGCCTGCAGAAGAAACAGTTCTGTTATTGTCATTCATTCAATGCAAACATGCATATCCACACATAATGGTATTTTAAAAACAGAAAAAAGAAATCATGCGCGGATCACGGGGGAAGGAAATGTGTTAGGTATAATTCTCGAATGTGGTTATTCCTTCACCAAATGAATGCACAATGTAGGTAAATATATATGAAACGAATACTGCTTGGTCCTTAATCCTTATTATAGGTGTTTGATCGACTAGCTTGATCAGAATATACATTAAATAATACGTCAGCTCTAACATTCACCATGCCTGTATACTAACTATAGACCAAAAGGGGGCAATGCAAGGCTGTAAGATGAAAAAAAAACGCAGCCTTATTGACGGATTTCACGGGGTTGTATATTAGTTGATGGGCTCACTTGAAGGAATGGTTCTGTACTCCCCTCTCCGTTTGTCAACACGGTTGAGGATAACCAAGCACCTGTTGGATGAGAGAAAGAAAGACATAAAAGTATAACTACATGAAAATTAAAACATTAACATAATCATTTAATATAGATGTGTAGAGTCGGGTACATGGCATTCCTACTAGCTCTGGGTAGTGGATTAACTCTTTAGCTCGATCGGTAGATTGCTGGATTTGCATGTCAGAGGACCCGGGTTCAAAACCTCAACAGAGGCAATATTTGTATCTGTTACATAGGTATCTGTTCAGATAAATCAATACACCTTCACACTTATGTGCATTGTCTTTTTTGTTTTATTCGCGTACGATATAATTGCTAAGATTTTAATATACATGTACATGCACATCTAGCACGCTAAATAATGATCGGGGATTACTTGTTTGTGATAGTACAGGAAACTAATTTTTTTAAATGTTGGCACCATAAATTCGTTCAATAAGTACAGTCCTATGTAGGGTATGGCAAAAACTCTTCACCAAAAGAATCTGACTTTCATGGTTTACCAAAAATGGGTTTATTCTCCCCAAAGTTGGATTCCCGCTCGCAAAACGCAATTCTAAAATCTTACCCGCTCTACTTATATGCCAAGCGGGCGATCTATATATGTTTAATGGTACTCACAACAGTAGAATCAGAGCGATGAGCATGAATCCGGCCAGGACTAGGTACGCCATGCCCCGGTAGAAGGAGACAGTGGCGGAGTATATAGCGCCACCTAGGACGGAGCCCACCAAGTTACAGATGTTCTCTACGATCGCGATACTTCCAAACATGGTACCTGTGGTGACAAACGTGCAATCAGTAAGCGGTTTAGCAACACAATGCTTTTCAAACTTTGTTTAAAAAAATGGATAAAAGTCAAATTTGTCAATCTTGAAATACAACGCTAAATATTGTTAAAACTGTTTTTGAAAGGTTTGATCCTACAATAGGCCTATTTCTAAGGATTTCTAATAGAACCGTTTTAACAAGAGCTTGGACTTTCGGTGAGATGTTACTATCTAGTTTGCTCATCAAATCAAGCTCTCAAATATTGACCTCCTTTCTTCTTATTAGCTAAGAGAAGCTCATTAATATTCATAGACTGTCAAAACCGGAAAGTTGTTTGCCTAGATCTGCTCTGTTGGGTGAAATTGACGAAATATACATCCCTGTATGAAGTCCGACGAGTGTCACTGCGTTCAATGTATTCATTACTATTAGCCAATGACAGGACAGTTAACCATAAGTAGACCCCGCCTTCATCAAATCGGAGTTTGTCACGTACTGCCGAAAGTCCAAGCTCTTGTTAAAATGGTTCTAATTGATTTATTTGGCCATTTAGGAAAGTATGCTGATTAAACTATTTTATTTCAACCAACCATTAAAACATATTCAAACTATCTCCTAATTTGATTCTGTATCCATTATATATCTGACACAGAGTTACTTGTACATCTTGTATACCTTGTTTTTCTATAGACGTCATTTTGGACATCACGGCTCGGATCATGGGAATGGAACACATGCCTATTGAGCCAACCAGAGCCGCTGAAATATACAGTCCAATCATTTTACAGGCATTGTTATATCATCATATGTATTTCTTATTCTTTTTCCGAACTTAATTTCATTCCTTTTTTGTTTTTTATATCTGCCTGAATCAGTATTAAGATACAACTCCCACTAAAATTGTTTGTAAAATTTATTACAGACTCCTTTTTATCCTAAATGTCAAACTAAGTGGTCTTTATAAATTCAGTTAAAGAAAACAGTACCAGATTGTATGTAATTGTTTGTAAAATTTATTACAGACTCCTTTTTATCCTAAATGTCAAACTAAGTGGTCTTTATAAATTTAAAGAAAACAGTACCTTCACATGACGGAGTTATTAACAAAGAAGTACTGTTACATCGCCGTTTGAGGATGTTATGCATTGTCATGAAAAGTACTTGGTACATATCACATGTTTGTCCCATCCATTAATGGGTTCAATATAAATTTTATCAATGCTTTGTATTCAGTTTTCATACACAACCAATGTGCGCGCAGAGAAAATGGGTGGGTACGTGCACGTGGTTTTTACTATATTAAAAAATATACGCATGATTTGGATTAGTTTTTATCAATTTTAGAAAATTTAAAATTTAGATAAATCTATAAAATTTAGAAACCTCCACATACAGAGTTTGTCCTTTTGTAAAATATTATAATAAATCAATTATTGTTACTTGTACATACCTATATACAGGTATTCCGCCGACGGTGCAATGCCGAATAAAACGTAAGAGGCTAGGGAGGATACAGAGCCTATGAGAGCAATTATTTCGTCACTGAAACACTTCTGGAAAACTTTAATCCCAATCAATATAACAACTTCAGATAGGACTGACTTTGCCGTTTCGAACACGCTAATTTTGACTGGACTGAAGCAAAATGGCGAGTTTATTAGAAAGAGTAGCTCAAAAGCAGTTCCTAGTCTTGCCAACATAACAAAAGAAAATGCCGAAAGACCTATAATATATTTCCAGCGCTCGAAGCTAGTTAAATCATCGCTCTTAGTGTAAAACTGGAGAATATCCTTGAAGTTATTTATACAGTGAAATTTTACAGTTGAGCGTCTTTCAGGAGGTAGAGTTTCTGGTACAAAACACATACCTAGGACTGAGAAAAAACAAATACTGCACGAAATTGCCATTGAATACATGAAACCCACAGCAGAAATTGCATAGCCCGGGATAAAATTACCTACCGAAAACCCGACCCCTAGCACAAAGCTTACCACAGCTATTAGGAAAGACCTAGATTGACCTGAAGAAATATCGGACATCATGGAAAAGGTAATGGCCAGAAAGACAACCCAGCTACCAGTGCATCCCTCGACTAGAGTAAAGGGTATGAACAAGAAGATATTCCATTCGAATGCAATAGCTAGGGTCATCAAGAGCTGTTTGATGCAAACCCCACCTACCCCAATGAACAAGAAAATCTTACGTCCCACACGGTCGCTTAGGGGTGCGAACACAATCGAAGCAAATATCAAGGGTACTCCCTGTGCGATGAAAATGTACACGTTCCAATTCGAAACTTCTTTTTGCACTTTTTGTTCCTCTATATAACTGGCTGAACTGGTATTTGTTTCACAATGAGATTTGTCGGAATTATTCGGTGTCGTTTGGTTAAAATCTCGAAATGCTTCGTGTCCATACTCCGTTGCAACAAAGAATCCCATTATATACGCAAGAAAGAAGAAAAACTCCACTACACAAAGAGGGATGAATTTTCGGAGGTACCCCTCCTCTGTTTCTCGGACCTCCATTACAAAGTCAATTATTTTCTTGACATAATCCACTTACTGATAGATTTGACGGTCACGCTGTTCTGTTTTTTCAACCGTCGTAAAATACTTGTTTTCAAGGGCACATAACTCTAAATTTGTTTACATCTGTCATGGTTATTCGTCCTTGAACTAATTCGGTCCGGACGTCTTGATCCGGTAGTTTTTATCAAAGGATTTTGTCCACTGTTGTTATATTTGTTAATTACAAACGTATAATGTGAAACAATAGAAAAAAAGTCAGAACTTTGACACAAACATTGAAGGTGTACTTGATACCATTGTCGCAAGATGATATGTTTTACTACTAGACAGTGTAGTACATGTATATTATAATAGGAGGAATGAGCATATAAAAACATTAAAAACATATGACTGGACCGGGAATCGAACCCGGGACCCCTGCAACTCTAGTCAGAAGCTCTACCACTGAGCTCCCCAGGCCGATATCCACGGTCCATATAGCCCCAACTACTACATTCCTCCCTCCTTAAATGTCTTCGACCCCGAAGACACAACACAAGTTCACCTTGTCAGGACTTATTAATTACATTTATATTGCCTGTACAAGGAAGGCCACTGCACCATCTGTAGTAGGAAAGGAGGAACGAGCATATGGAAAACATATGGCTGGACCGGGAATTGAACCCAGGA
>WFKH01006014.1:10523706-10550435 GCA_016163765.1 Magallana hongkongensis | reverse complement strand
ATGGCTCTACAAGACCAGAAAAGGAAGCTGATGCAGGGAGCCTTTGGCCAGAAACAGACGGCCGACGATAAACGGACCAACAGAATCCGTGACATCAAAACACTGATGGATCTGTGAGATGTTGACAAGAGGATTGGGGACGGGAGGTTGATCCCGGGGCACTACAATCAGGATGATAGAGAGGGGAGGAACTGTGGCATAGTTCTCAATTGTGAATTAAATTTTGTTTCTTCAGCAAATAAGGCTACAAGTGTTGCTAACTACCATTTTCTTTGAGCAAATTGTATTCAAATGCTTCGATTCATCTTGGAGTTTACCGAGTACATAGACCATTTTACAGAATTAAATATTACAATACCATTTTTAGTTTTAATCAAGTGAATTGTCTGTTACAGCTTTTTATTAACTCTGAAGACAAATTAAAAGAAAGCAAAAGTTTATTAAAGATTTCACCTTTTGGGAGAATGTTGAACCATTTTTTTTTATATTGAGCAAGGTCGTTGACTTTCCTTTACCAGTGCCTTTTTTATAGAATAGTTACCTATTATTGCATTAGTGCTGTTTATTTTATATATTGCTGGTTCATATTTTAGATGCTTGAAATCTTTACATATATAGCGCTAGGTTGACTCATTGACTCCATTTCATCTTTGTTTGATTTTTCATGAAACAGAGATATACTGTACCTGTAGGCTGAATGTCTGTACAAACGTGAAAAGGTTCATTTACAAATCCACAATGTTTTATTAGATGGAGATCATTTTAAAATAGCAGACAGATTTATTTTTTGGAGCAGTTTACTGAGATTTATTTTTCTCCTCTGAAAATAAGTACAAGGAAAACTCTCTAAAGAACTTATTATATTGTACATTCTGCCACTGAACAAGGGATACTCACAAGGAGGTGAAAAGGAAAAAAACATTTTAGTTCTCAGTTATCACTGTTTTGGCTAAAGCTCATTCATAATCTATTTGGTCAAAGTGTGTGCAATAGGATTAAATATGTATACAAAAATTCTAAAACTTAATATGAAGTGGAGAACATCTTGAGATACAAGTGGGTAAGTTTTACTTACACACTGTAACTAAACTGAGGCCTTTTCGCAATGTATCATGATCATATGTCATAAAATATTTAACAATTAAACACTTTTATGTTGTGGTGGCCTCGTGTTTAGAAGTACATGTATTTTATTTCTGTTGATTTTTTTTTAATGAAATCAATCTCTTTTTTCTCTTTTTTCTTTAAATTGATGTTTTCATATATTTGTCTTGTTTTTTTAATGAAGAAAGTAGGAAATAAATTGAACATGCATTAGCAAAGAGAAATAGAATACTCATGTGTATGTTGCTGTCTAAATCAAGTGTTAAATTTGGCTATGGTTTTGATCTATTTTATGATTAGTTTTTGATGTTTATTTTACAGTTCTTATTGACATGATTGAACAGTCCTAAAGTAGTGAGCATTTATAGAATTGTTTGTTGTTAATTAAATCATTCAAAGTATTGACAGTGTTGTCCTTATTAAGTTGGTCATTTTGGTACAGAACACTGATCAGGACTACTACTGCAAGTTTTTTTGAATTAAAATCTTTCTTTATACTAATATAGTTTTATTAATGAAAGGATGCAGATAATTTGCCCTTTAACCTAAGTCAAGGACTTGTCAGCTTCACTGAAATATCCTCTTAGTGTAAAGAAAAGTTTTACATGACTCAATCTTCTTGCTGTGCGTTACAGTTTATTACTGACATTGTCTATGCTTATGTACATCATGAAGTCACTTTACATCTCGGCATAGAATGGTATTGTTCTAGGGCATTTAACATTTTAACTAGAGAAATGCATGAAGTTAAAGTGCTTTTTAATGGCACCTGATTACAAAGTCATACACATGTAATTCCCCACGTGCAGTTTGCGAATAAAGTTAAGTTATTAGGTATGATTTGTGGACAAGAGTTTCTGGATTCATGATAGAGCAACCTTTTCCTAACTGCTTTAAACGCAAAGTGGACTTTGTTTATGTGATGTTTCACACCGATTTCAATGACAGTACTCTGTAATGTAGTCGGTGTTTCATATAAATTTTCATTTATAACTCAATTTGATAATATTGTAACACTTTAATTTTATAATAATGAGATATGCAGTGTAATTTAATTGGGTACAAGGCATTGATGATCACTATGTGAAACAGGCTATAGATGAATATCTTCAACCAGAATTTATAGTGAATTATATAATGGCGGATACATTTATGATTATCGACAAACGTTCTACTTCTGGTACATTTCTAAAGTATTTATACTTCACAAGGATGAAAATTAGTTCAATTCAGTGGTCAGGCAAGAAACAACGTTTTGAAAGTGGAGGGGCCAGACGAATGTTAGAGGGACCAGTTCACAAGTACATTTATTTTTCATAAATCTAGGGAAAAGGTATACAGTAAAGCCCCTTTCACAATTGGCGCACGAGCACTTTACAACACTTTGCGATCGGAATTTTGTTCCATTCGCACGAGCTCTCGCATTCGTTGCATGCGTTTTTGTGGTCGCGTCAAGTCTCCTCAAAATTGTGGACATGCACACTATTCAGACGCGACCGAATGCGATCCAAATTATTGCAATGCAACGCACGAACAGTAGTACGAATGTTTTACAACGTTTTGTGTACTCGCAAGAGCGACGCACGATTTTTAAAGATCGTAAGATAAATCGCAGCTGTTTTTGCGTGTGTTGTGCGACCATGAGACTGTTGCTCAACGTGTCTCATGTAATCTTGCAACGTTTTACTATCATTGCAAGATTTATCGGTTTCAGTTTCCATGCTTCTCATGCATTAAACTATTTCTACTGAAAAGCGTCGGAAACGGGCGGTATATGTACCCCCGCTGACTCGTACGAGCATTCGTACGATGAAACGCATGATCGGACGAGCGCCGCTCATCCTATCGCATTGGCGCAAGTTCAATCGTCCGATCATCTGGTCTTTCATGGGATCCTATCGCATTATCTTACAACACTCGCTTTCATTGTACAACAGTCGCATATAGACGCAAGATATATCGCAAGATTCAATGCGTGTACATCTCTCTGAATCGTGCGAGTTTCGTGCGAGTTCTTTTTCATATGCGATTATTTTGGCAACAGTTTACGAACCATATCTAATTTTTTCGGTCGCACGAATATTTTGTCTCTTCTGCTCGTGCGCCAATTTTGAAAGGGGCTTCATTAAAAAAGATTTTAAAAACGTGACGTTGTAACGTTTCTTATGGTAATTAATTAATAAAGGTAACTCAGCTCCCCCTCCCCCGGATTTATTAGAAATGCTAAAGAAATTGAACTTTAACTACTAGTACAAGGTGTAGACCTGTTGCATTATAACGCGCATGTGAAATGTCTAATACACAAATGTTTAATGCATGTGATGTGTTGGTCATAAAATGTTTACCATCGGTAAGGTCAGGAACGTAGCATCAAGGGGGGGCCTGCCACCCCCTAACTTTCTCGCAATTAACATTTTTAATTCTTACATTCCATACTTTTTACGAGCAGGTAAAAATTATAGTAAAATGAACAATTAACCTTGAAATAAAAGTTGGAGGTACTTCGCTCCATTTCCAAAACATGTATGTGGACAGGTCCAACGAACTTTACAAAGCAAAAAAGAAAGAAACTTTCCAAGTTCTGTTCGAGATTTGTATGCTAATGTAACACGATCTCGGAAACATGTACTGTAACCGTATTTATTTTATAAAAGCTGGTGCATATACATAAAATCAACAACAAAATCGTCACGTTTTCACTGATGCGTTCCAATCATCATGCAGTCGGGTACTGGACTCTGTAACTATGGAGGAATGGACTGATTCTCTGGGGGTCACGGACACTTATAACGGACTATGTGACGTTTATCTCCTTGTACTGAATGTGTATTCGTTTAGAACCAATGTAAAATATTCTGCAAAAAAATTTACACAGTCTGATTGCAATATTTCATTAAAAATCTCGCTTTTCTAATATAGAAGTACAAAACTAAGATTGGGCTTTCAATAAAATTTTTACTATTGTGATTTCTGTTGGCTTATTAGGTTTTATTACCAATTTGCTATACATTACCTCGAAACTCATTTGCTGAACATTTCGAGGAAACTTTACAAGTAAACCATATGCAGAGAATATCGCATGTATTTTCAAAAGAAAAAATATACATGTTCAACTTTAATCTAACTACAAACCAAGTCATGACACTCACATAAGGAGGAATAATGCAATGACGTTATATCCCGCCATGACCCAGAAAGCGAACCCGGGGAGGAAAGCCACGGTTTCTGAGTAGATGGCGCCACCAGCAACGGATCCCACCATGAAGCAAATGTTCTCAAATAACGCAATACCCCCAAACATCGAACCTGAGGTAAAAGAAAAAAAAACCATATTGTGCATTAGTACCTTTAGTTTTATAAAGTATCACTAAGTACCTTAGTTTTGTAAAGTTTCTAAAAAAAAAACTAAATAAAGATAAGTATTATGAAATAATTATGAAATTTAAATTGATGCAGATCTATAAAGAAAATGTTGCAAAGACGTCACTGTTGATGTTAGCTGTGAATGGAGAGAGAGAAAGAGAGAGAGAGAGAGACAGGGCCTTGGTTGGTGGCCAGAGTTACCTTGTTTGTCTGGGGGCGTTAGCCGCGACATGATGGAGCGGATCATCGTGATCTCTATGATGGCGAGACAACCGACTACTGGAACTGAAATAGGAAAACAAAACAAAAAAAATTAATTCACAAATATACCCAAGACAAACGGCTTGCTTTTCTTTATCTTTTTTTTTTTTTGGACATACTGGCACATGAACATGTATATGGTGATTTTATATGTACATTACCCATGTAAAGTTCAAAAGATGTTTTCGAGAGCGCTTCCATGACGAAGTAACCAATGGCAGACAAGGTTCCGATGACGGATATGAAATCGTCAGACATACAACACTGCATGATGCGAATCGACACGACTCCCACGAACTCCTGAATGACGCTGCGAATGGTGCCGAAATTACTTATCTTTATGGGACTCCAACAAAAAGGGGATCCGATCTGATATAAGATTTCCACATTTGTCTTCCCAAGTGCCGCCATACTCAGTAAATTGAACGAGCAAATGAGTATGATATACTGCCAGCGTCGGCCATAGTTTGGGTCTTTATTGCCATGAACGTACAGGTCCAGCGACTCTTTGATTTGGCGCAAGGGGTGGACCGAACTAACCCTATTCTCCTCCTTTAGCGGTTCTTTGAGAACAAATATCGTCAGAATGATTCCAACCAGTACCATGGCCCCTGAAGCGATGACAGGGCTGTTGAAACCAAACGCCTCTATGAGGTATCCTGAGAGAAGGGTGCCCGCTAGAAATCCCATACCGACGCCGAGGCCCAGGATGGCAAACGCAAAGGATCTCTGTTTTCCTGGCTTCGTGATATCGGCGAAACCCGAGGAGCAAATAGCGACGGAGGACACCCATCCTCCAGTGCACCCCTCAATGAACAGATAAATGATGAAGAAGTTTACATCATAATTCATAATTATATTCATGAAACAAAGTCCACTTTTAACCAACGAGCCAAATAGGGGAACCAGTAATGTTTTCTTTCGTCCGTATCTGTCGCTCAAAGTAGATATCAGGGGTGCTGTAAAAATGGCGGGAATTCCGCCTGATATCGAGATATAAACCGTCCAGCGTGCCGTGTCCGATTGGATCGTCTGCTCCATTTGGAACTCCTTGGAACTCGTGTTTGTTTCACAAAGTGACTTTCCAGACTGGTTTAAGGTTGCATTCGGAAACTCTTTGTCCTTATACACACTATACGTGTACTGACTCAAGTCGAAGACAAGAATGGTAAATGATGCCATGTGGACGAATACAATGATCCCAATCACAAACCCCGTCACTGGAATCTTCACTGATTTGGGCGCCCCCTCCTCATCGTCCAGAAGTTGAGACTTCTCGCCTTGATCCATTTTTGTTTCAGTTTAAGTTTGTCATAATATCTCTTTGCAAAATAAAATAAAGATATTTTAGAAAATGGAAAAAACAAAACCACTAAAATTCTCTTTCGTGTGTTACATCGGAATTGCACATCTTCAAAGATTGTCATATATTCCCCTAATATTTACATTCACTTTCTTTCTCCCTATTAAATTGCATTGATTGATTTGAGTGATATTTACGCATAACACAGAAGACCGGATCACCAAATCTGGTGCGTATGAATACAGTCAATCTTCCTTCAGTATACGTATTTCTCGAAGAACATGACTGACTCTCCACGCGACTTCAAACCGGATCACGACCTGATATTATACTTTCGCTGATTAATATTTCATTGATGTAAATGTTTTTTAACAGTTAAATGAATTCAATTGATTAATTTCATAGTATACCAAAAGTAAATTCATCAAATTACAGAACGAAAAATAAAACTGTGTTATTAGAATTTAAAGCACTGTACACAACGGTGTGTGCAAACAAATTTTCATAACGCGCTAGCGCGCGTTATTCAATTTGTATGCATACACCGTTGCAGTTATGAGACCACATCTTTCAAAAAATAATGATTCAATGCTTAATTGAGCATGATTCCCTCTATTTCTTACGGAAACTTATAGTTAATTTATAGCTCTATAGAAACAGCCAGAATGAAATCTACACGCCCCGTTTATCGATTGGTCGAAACCTACAGTGACCTAAGAAAAATCACGGACTGCACGAAATAATCATGATGATGTCAGACTCAAATTCCCATAGGAGAAGATTTGAAGGTTTCTTTTAGCTAACGTACTGATGTACATTAACAGTAATTTAGTGAATTTTACTTACTTTTTACAGAAAAAATTTACAAAACCCGCTAACGCGGGTTATGTATTTTTTTCCGCAATGTCGCCACCTTCATATCCCGCATGAATCACCATAGAAAGCATTTTATTGTTTAAATGAATCCTTAGTGCAAGCAGTATCAATATAAGGAAAAGCATTTTACGATCTATTAATAATAGTATGTGTAGTACACAGGTTTAGGTCGTGATCAGACTCAATAAGCTCTGCTATTACCGTATCATATCCCTAACTGTTGGATTCTAATGGAAAACTAATATTTTGAAAACTCTGTCCACACCTAAAGCATGTACCGGTTTCCTTATATAGAGATGTTATAACGCTAATACGGGAAATTATGAGATGTACAAATCCATCAATGGATGCATAAATTTAAGCCGGAAATCTCGGAAAAAGAGAGACGTAGATGAATTGTCTTTCTTTTATATGTAGATTAACATGTACTGAATACTTACCCACAAATGTAAAATATCTCCAGTGGTCAATCAGCAAAATGCCGTAGTAACAAGAATATACTCCCTAAAAAGGCAGACAATACTGTCATTACTTTATATGCAATACTTAGAGTTACGGTTATATTCACTGGTCAGTTAATGGTTGAACTTACCTGGTCAGGTGGGGACAGGTAGATTGCATCTTGCTGGCTGTACATACAGGTGCTGGGGTCATTTTTGTCTATGTTGGCCGTTGAAACAATGGAAGAGATACGTTATCACCTGAAAACTTTTGTTTGAAAGTCTCCTATATGTAATCGAGATCAGCGTGTAACAGACTAACCCTGTTTTGAAAGTATTAAAAGTTCAAAGTTCAAATATAAATATCTTGTAAGTGACCAGCTTATAACTCATCATAATTAGAGTTACGGTTCTTTACCGCTGATCTATATACCATATATGCGTGCATAGCTCCCCACTCTCGTATCGATAATCCCTGTCTGTTGATTGTTTGCACTTGACTTTTAAAACGTAAATATTCTGATTATATGATATATATGATTCCAGATAACAATTTCATTCACAAAGTCATTGGACTTTTGGACTTTTGATTGAAAATAATTACATCTATGAGTAATATATTTATGATTGGTTGCATGCTAATATCAGAATAGGAGTAATTTTTGCCGATGATCAAATAAATCAAGCTACGATTTAAAAATTCAATTGTTTATTCTATTTAAGCAGAGGACGGCTCTCTCACGATTTACTGGTTTAAGATAACACTATCGAGTCAGTAATTCTCTAAAAGTTTTTGCGAAAAAGTGATATTGATGTGGTGTGATATTGTTTATTATTGCACCTTGTTCTAATTATTCATTCGCCACACTGTGTCCAATAAATCACGGACCCGAACCCGTCAACCAGGATCGAGTTTTATTAAAATAGCAAGTTAAAATCATGGAATAACTCGGAACGATCGATTAGGTAAAAACTCTTAAACTACAGAAAAGTTGACATAATTTATTGAATTAAGTTTGACATGGTAAGGAAAATATATTCCTCTGCACGCCTTTACACATGCACTGTCGAAACGGAAATCACAACACCTGATGTGCCCTGTGACACGAACGTGTCGCTTCCTTCTACCCCGCGTCAGCACATATATGAACTTCCGACTCCAGCATAATCTTTCCTATTTCTCTAATCAAACACATCAGAATTCTATATGCAGTAGCGAATTGTTTTCCTCTTCTTTCAAGTTCAGAAATATGGCCCTGATATTTATGTAAATACTGATGAAAAACAGATATCGGTTGTCGGAAGTAGTATTATTATCGGGTTTTTTTTCTTGCACAGCTATGTATTCACACTGCAGGTGTCCGGTAGTGCTTCATACCCCGGTCTCTTCTGTCTTCCACTGATCATTAAGAGTCTGAATTGATATTGATAATTATGCTTTAATAATGTAAGATAAGAAAATATAATACAAAAAGTTTATTAGAATTAAAACAATTAACTGCAAGACAATTGTAATATTGAGTGCTTGGCAACCTTTTACATACTTTTTAACAATTGAATTATTGAGTATAGTGATACTTAGTTATATTTGATGTTTGATATATTTATCGCAAATATATTGATGAATTATGCATGTAAATAAGAGTCACGTCTTACATTAATAGAACACTGGCCAGGAATAGGAATACCGAGAACACGTAGAACACTATTCCTCTATATACATCAACAGTGGCGGCGTAAATGGACGACCCTGTCACAGACCCAACACATCCACAAATAGTCTCAACTATGGCAATCCCAGCATACATGGTTCCTGTAAATGTGGGAGAAATATTGGCTCGAAAATTGATGCTATTTTCAATTTGACATATTTGATATGTATTTTACCGAATGCACAGAGAGATACAAATATTTACTTAAGGAGGCTGGGTGGTAAACAAATTACCCATTATATATACCTTAAATTTTTAGATAACTATCATTTGTTAAAGTTATAAACTACTATTTAGTAACGAAAAATACCATAAATCTTAGCTTTTAAATTTGAGTATTTTCCTATATCTTTATACAGAGCTCTTCATCTAAAGGAGATCAATGCAGTCTAAAAATGGCCACGACTTACTATCCCTCTTAAAGGGAGTGAACTTATGAATATGATTTTTTCATAAGTTTTTTAAAAAAATAATATTTGTCATGAAATTAAAAAATTCTTTAAAAGATATGCATTATGTAAACAGATGAAAACCTAAATTAATTCTACCATTTCTGTTAGGGTTGTCTCTGCGGGGCAGTTTAGTTAACAATCGGTCCACCTATCTGTCCGTCTGTCTTTCTGTCCTTTCGAATTCAGTTGTCCGCAATATATTTTATATTTTTTTGGCACAATCCACTAGTAGCTCAAATTCTGATAAAGCCAAATGGTTCCTGTGGATTAAGGGCTTGCGGTGACCCAAAATTCTATGTCAGAGGTCAAGGTTATAGTAAATTTTGTGTAAAATTGAAAGATTTTTTTTAGGTCAAAGGGACGGGCCACAGCACAGTCTTTTTCATTCTTATACCACTAAATAAAGATGGGGTTCTTTCAGATGGTGTCATTAGGATTTTGTTTCAGCTCTTTGCCAGCATGTCAAATTAATAAATATTTACTATTTTTGTACTCATATCAAAACATTATGTTTCCTTAATTTCCTTTTTTTTCATCAAAAAACTGTGTCACATACACCGACCTTGTTTGTGAGCAGGCGTCATTTTGGACAAAATGGCTCTAATCATCGGAATGGCGCACATCCCGAGAACACCAACCGCGGAGCCTAGAGATAGAAACGCTGAGTAGTTAACGAATAAATAATTGCATGAATTAAACCTTTATTTCCTCCCAATTAACTGCTTTATTAATGAGATACTTCCTCTAAAATAATTGCCTTTCAGAACATACTAATTAAAAAAAAAATCTCTATCCAAACGTTTTCATTTTTTATCCCATCTCTCAACAGCTGTGATACTTGAACCAAGTGTGAAATATTTTTTTTAATTCCTAGGGCTACGAAATAAGTATCAACTCGTAGCATAAAAAATACATTTCAAATTGATATCAGATATATGCTTAATAAATATATCTATTCGAAAAATGAACATCTACCTGCAAAAAGAATGCCAATGGAGGAAGCTGAGCCGATCACAACGAACGAAATCGCAGACGTGAAGGTTCCGACGAAAGCTATTGCTGCATCATCTAGTTTATACTGCATAATCTTTATACCAAATAGGATCAGAAACTCTGACACCAATCTGTTTATGGTTTGGAAGATTCCTATTTTTAGTGGATTGAAACAGAAGGGGGTATCCATAATGTAATAGAGTTCGACACTGAACGCTCCCAGTCTTGGTAACAGTATGCAAACAAACACAGACAAACACAGAATATATTTCCATTTAGAAGACTCCGGGTTGATTGGGTCGTCTTCAATATAGAACTGAACAAGGTTCTTAAAATGAGTTTTCAAGTTGCAGTTTAGACTTATCTTTTTGTTCTCTGGTAGAGTTTCCTCCATAAAACACAACAAACACATTGGTACCATGATAACAATACTGGAAATACCCAGGCTCCAGCTATAACCGAGCCTTTCAACGATGAAGCCAGATGCAAAAGAGCCAGAGGCGTATCCCAAACTGATGAAAAACCCCACAACCGTGATCAAAAAGGACCGAGATTTCCCTACAGTCGTTGTCAGATCCGAAACCATGGCCATCGACATTGCTAGCTGTAACACCCAAGTCCCACAGCAGCCGTCTATAAAAACGAACGCTAGAAAACTGTAAATATTCCAGTTCAAATTCACTGCTATAGTCATGAAAAATGTTTTCAGAAATATTCCTATAAGACTTACTAAAACGAAAGGCTTTCTGCCCATGGAGTCACTTAACGAACAAAACAGACCCGACGAAATGATGAGAGGTAGTCCCTGAGCTAGAGACATGTACGTGGACCATCTGGAGACCATGGACTGAACGATTTGTTCATTGTGGTACTCTTCTGAACTAGTGTTGGTATCGCACAGAGATTTCAACGTGTGATTCTTAAAATGATTTTTTGGACGAAATATGTTCCAAAACGCTTCATGTCCATATTCTCCGTACGAGTACGATCCAACAGAGTAAGCAAAGCTGAACGTGAACATCATGCCACAAATGTGGGCTATCTTCAGACGGTATCTCAACATTGATTCGGACTCCATCATGCTTGTTCACAATTAATTTTTTTTCCCCTTTTTGTTTCCCTTTAAAAATGACGTTGTCACCAAAGTCACGCCCAAAGAGCAGAAGTATGCTAGTATTGTGCTATTATAAACGGGAAACACAGAGACACGCACTACAACGCGGAAATATTGGTGATAATATGAATTAATGTTGAACACGTGTTTTGAGGAAGTCATAAACTCTTCATGGACATGAATGTCTTCATAGAACAGAATTTTTTTTCAATTAATCTATAAATTACTAGAATAGAATATGAAAAGTGTTACTGAAATTAGCGGTAAACAATATGATAAAGTTCAAACATACTGCCACAAACTTAAGTTGAGTTTTTGAACAAGACTATGCATGTCGCGTTTGATTTTTATTCATAATAAAAATATTATAAGCCACTCATACTTTGGTCTTCAACCCAATATGTTGTCTACAGTATATGTCGGAACATTGATGCCGTAAGGGAAATTTTAGGACTTCACCAAATTATTCCCTCTAATTATATACTAGTATATAAAAACACAGGTAATCATAGATTACAAAGCTCGCCGAGACGAGGCATAACCTTTATGAGGCATCACCTGTATGAGACCACCTTTATCATATTATATGAAAATCATAGCTAATGATCTTGGATATTTATGGATACTGTTTTGACACAATATCGTATATCATATGTTAAAAAATTGTATGATAATCATATGTTCATTTCATACAGTATTATAAGATACAATGTTTATCAATACAATAATATAAAATGCGATATTGCATCCTATGATACTTACAATATATATCATATAATACAATATATTACTATAATAAATAATGATGCAATATGACATTGTAACATATGATATGACATTGTATCGTGTTAAACATTATTGAATTTTATCACATAATACAATATCATACTATATAATATATGATATATTATAGAATTATATGATACAATATCATATAACATAATACATCATAATATTGTAACATGATATTATATTGTATATTATACAATATCATATGATACAATATCATATATTGCAATATCATATGAAACAATAGCATGTGATAAAATAATATATAATACATTATCATATTGTACAATATTGTATCATAATATACAATACTATACATAACAATATCATGATACAATATCATATCATAATGTTCAAAAAATTGATGCAATATCATATCGTATCATATAACTTTTTACAATATAATATATGATATAATATTTTGTCATATAATACAATACTGTATCATATCATACAATACTATATCATAGGAATCATGTTACATCATTTAACAACAAACACATCTATCAAGCAGGTTTTAGTGAGGTAGGAGATTTTTTTAGCATCCTTGATAATGAAGATCAGGCTCTGCATCTGAAGCTACTCTGCGATTCATTTATAATATAGTTAAATCAACTATGCAAGTTTGAAATAGTACTATTATCTATTAAACAAGTGACCTGTTCCAAAAAACTAAACCTCATCCAGCATCCGAAACCTGTGGCTCAGATTCAGCATTCAAGCCTGTCAGGTGCATCAGTATCATAAGACGCATCATCCATGCAAGTTTGGTGAAGTTAGGATCAGTAATAACTAAGATATAATCATCAGAGGGCACCTGCTTCAAAACCTTTAACTAGCTATTAAAACCTTAACCTCCTCCAGCATCCGAATCCTACGGCTCAGATTCAGCATTCATGCCTGTCAGGTGCATCAGTATCATAAGATGCATCATCCATGCAAGTTTGGTGAAGTTAGGACCAGTAATAACTAAGATATAATCATCAGAGGGCACCTGCTCCAAAAACTTTAACCAGCTTCAAAAACCTTAACCTCCTCCGGCATCGGAAACTTATGGTTCAGATTCAGCATTCATGCCTGTCAGGTGCATTAGTATCATAAGATGCATCATCCATGCAAGTTTGGTGAAGTATGGACCAGTAATAACTAAGATATAATCATCAGAGGGCACCTGCTTCAAAAACTTTAACCAGCTATTAAAACCTTAACCTCCTCCAGCATCCGAAACCTTTGGCTCAGATTCAGCATCCAAGCCTGTCAGGTGCATCAGTATCATAAGATGCACCATCCATGCAAGTTTGTTGAAGTTAGGACCGGTAGTAACTTAGAAATTGCTATCAAAGGGCACCTGCACCAAAAACTTTAACCTGCTCCAAAAACATTAACCTCCTCCAGCATCTGAAACTCATGGCCCAGATTCAGCATCCAAGTCTTTCAAGTCCATAAGTAGGTACAGATGCATCATCCATGCAAGTTTGGTGAAGATAGGACAAGTAATAACTTAGATACAGGACCTGCAACAAAAACTTTTACCAGGTCCAGACGCCGACGCCGACGCCGGGGGTATAGCATAAGCTCCCCCCGACTCCGTCTCGGTGAGCTAAAAATTAACTGTTACGGATAATTTGATTTTGTATCAAATACTTAATTCCAAAATAATTTATTCCCTCGCACCAAATTCATCAATATAAAAAGTTAGCAAAGATGTGCGTGAATAGTAGCAGCTCGATTAATGCATCTTCCGTAGCCAAGGGCGTTCGTTCCACTGTGTTCCTTATTATGGGGAGCGGAGAGGACCGAAAACCCTTGTCTACCGAAGATGTGCTTAACAGAAACCATTAACTAATGAAATCTATACATCTACCACATAGGATCTCGTAATTAATTACAATGCAAAAATGATTGGTGTATGATTTATTGAAGAAAATAATCCAGATCCTATGGTCAGAAGAAAAATATCTTTTTTCATATTTGAGCAAAATTAAGCAGATCTAATATACATATATAATTTCTATACCTGATAATTGTATAATAAACATTTTTAATTCCAGATCTAGGCAGCGATAAACATAATAACAAAAATCACCCCAATTTTATTAAAAAAAACAACAACAAAAAACTATAAACTTAATCGTCAACCGAAATTTTATCATCTGATTATCCTAAATAATTAAAATATAGTGAAACAAGGTTTTATAATTCATCGAAAGTAACGACAAAACCAGATCCAAGCTTCGGACAAAAAGCGTAAAACAATTAAGCTTAATCAAAAAGATTGAATACATGTTCTTATCTGACCATACATGTATACCATAAGATTGCATGTACAATCTTTATACATTGTAATCCAAGATCTATGCATAAAAAATAACAATATAATAAATATTATAACTGGTACATGTATATAAGAGAAAAGAATAACATTTAATAACATAAAAATGAAAACAATACATAAAATATATATTATTCACAGATTGTAATCTGCCAAAAAGTACTTATTCGACGTGTATACCTCATAAAATAACAGTATAACTGATAAAATAACAGAATACATCATAAAATAAAATTACACCTCATAAAATAACATTATTTCTCACAAAATAACATTATACCTCAAAAAATTACAGTAGGGAGTATACCTAATAAAAAACCGGAAGTCGTTGTTGTATAGAGTACAGAACATAGAGCATCTGTCACATGTATTTTTCTTCGATTTATCAAATGCAAAACAAAATAAAGATATATCACTGAAACAAAATTACATAGGGCCTGATGAATTATAGTAAAATTGAAGCAAGAAGAGAAGAATATATTTAATCAAAAAGTCGCCATTTGTGTGGTCCTATCACAGTGAAGTCATCAATTAAAATGTACCGTATTCCTCAATTAGCTGTAGATCAGTATTCAACAGATTTTCAGACACGTTTGCAATGCATAGATAAAGAAACGCGCATGCGTCTGCATAAATAGAGAGGTTGATGCTATGAAAAGGAATGGTGGGCGGATACACTCAGTGATGACAGTTAGTAGACGAATCGCCTGCAGAAGAAACAGTTCTGTTATTGTCATTCATTCAATGCAAACATGCATATCCACACATAATGGTATTTTAAAAACAGAAAAAAGAAATCATGCGCGGATCACGGGGGAAGGAAATGTGTTAGGTATAATTCTCGAATGTGGTTATTCCTTCACCAAATGAATGCACAATGTAGGTAAATATATATGAAACGAATACTGCTTGGTCCTTAATCCTTATTATAGGTGTTTGATCGACTAGCTTGATCAGAATATACATTAAATAATACGTCAGCTCTAACATTCACCATGCCTGTATACTAACTATAGACCAAAAGGGGGCAATGCAAGGCTGTAAGATGAAAAAAAAACGCAGCCTTATTGACGGATTTCACGGGGTTGTATATTAGTTGATGGGCTCACTTGAAGGAATGGTTCTGTACTCCCCTCTCCGTTTGTCAACACGGTTGAGGATAACCAAGCACCTGTTGGATGAGAGAAAGAAAGACATAAAAGTATAACTACATGAAAATTAAAACATTAACATAATCATTTAATATAGATGTGTAGAGTCGGGTACATGGCATTCCTACTAGCTCTGGGTAGTGGATTAACTCTTTAGCTCGATCGGTAGATTGCTGGATTTGCATGTCAGAGGACCCGGGTTCAAAACCTCAACAGAGGCAATATTTGTATCTGTTACATAGGTATCTGTTCAGATAAATCAATACACCTTCACACTTATGTGCATTGTCTTTTTTGTTTTATTCGCGTACGATATAATTGCTAAGATTTTAATATACATGTACATGCACATCTAGCACGCTAAATAATGATCGGGGATTACTTGTTTGTGATAGTACAGGAAACTAATTTTTTTAAATGTTGGCACCATAAATTCGTTCAATAAGTACAGTCCTATGTAGGGTATGGCAAAAACTCTTCACCAAAAGAATCTGACTTTCATGGTTTACCAAAAATGGGTTTATTCTCCCCAAAGTTGGATTCCCGCTCGCAAAACGCAATTCTAAAATCTTACCCGCTCTACTTATATGCCAAGCGGGCGATCTATATATGTTTAATGGTACTCACAACAGTAGAATCAGAGCGATGAGCATGAATCCGGCCAGGACTAGGTACGCCATGCCCCGGTAGAAGGAGACAGTGGCGGAGTATATAGCGCCACCTAGGACGGAGCCCACCAAGTTACAGATGTTCTCTACGATCGCGATACTTCCAAACATGGTACCTGTGGTGACAAACGTGCAATCAGTAAGCGGTTTAGCAACACAATGCTTTTCAAACTTTGTTTAAAAAAATGGATAAAAGTCAAATTTGTCAATCTTGAAATACAACGCTAAATATTGTTAAAACTGTTTTTGAAAGGTTTGATCCTACAATAGGCCTATTTCTAAGGATTTCTAATAGAACCGTTTTAACAAGAGCTTGGACTTTCGGTGAGATGTTACTATCTAGTTTGCTCATCAAATCAAGCTCTCAAATATTGACCTCCTTTCTTCTTATTAGCTAAGAGAAGCTCATTAATATTCATAGACTGTCAAAACCGGAAAGTTGTTTGCCTAGATCTGCTCTGTTGGGTGAAATTGACGAAATATACATCCCTGTATGAAGTCCGACGAGTGTCACTGCGTTCAATGTATTCATTACTATTAGCCAATGACAGGACAGTTAACCATAAGTAGACCCCTCCTTCATCAAATCGGAGTTTGTCACGTACTGCCGAAAGTCCAAGCTCTTGTTAAAATGGTTCTAATTGATTTATTTGGCCATTTAGGAAAGTATGCTGATTAAACTATTTTATTTCAACCAACCATTAAAACATATTCAAACTATCTCCTAATTTGATTCTGTATCCATTATATATCTGACACAGAGTTACTTGTACATGTATACCTTGTTTTTCTATAGACGTCATTTTGGACATCACGGCTCGGATCATGGGAATGGAACACATGCCTATTGAGCCAACCAGAGCCGCTGAAATATACAGTCCAATCATTTTACAGGCATTGTTATATCATCATATGTATTTCTTATTCTTTTTCCGAACTTAATTTCATTCCTTTTTTGTTTTTTATATCTGCCTGAATCAGTATTAAGATACAACTCCCACTAAAATTGTTTGTAAAATTTATTACAGACTCCTTTTTATCCTAAATGTCAAACTAAGTGGTCTTTATAAATTCAGTTAAAGAAAACAGTACCAGATTGTATGTAATTGTTTGTAAAATTTATTACAGACTCCTTTTTATCCTAAATGTCAAACTAAGTGGTCTTTATAAATTTAAAGAAAACAGTACCTTCACATGACGGAGTTATTAACAAAGAAGTACTGTTACATCGCCGTTTGAGGATGTTATGCATTGTCATGAAAAGTACTTGGTACATATCACATGTTTGTCCCATCCATTAATGGGTTCAATATAAATTTTATCAATGCTTTGTATTCAGTTTTCATACACAACCAATGTGCGCGCAGAGAAAATGGGTGGGTACGTGCACGTGGTTTTTACTATATTAAAAAATATACGCATGATTTGGATTAGTTTTTATCAATTTTAGAAAATTTAAAATTTAGATAAATCTATAAAATTTAGAAACCTCCACATACAGAGTTTGTCCTTTTGTAAAATATTATAATAAATCAATTATTGTTACTTGTACATACCTATATACAGGTATTCCGCCGACGGTGCAATGCCGAATAAAACGTAAGAGGCTAGGGAGGATACAGAGCCTATGAGAGCAATTATTTCGTCACTGAAACACTTCTGGAAAACTTTAATCCCAATCAATATAACAACTTCAGATAGGACTGACTTTGCCGTTTCGAACACGCTAATTTTGACTGGACTGAAGCAAAATGGCGAGTTTATTAGAAAGAGTAGCTCAAAAGCAGTTCCTAGTCTTGCCAACATAACAAAAGAAAATGCCGAAAGACCTATAATATATTTCCAGCGCTCGAAGCTAGTTAAATCATCGCTCTTAGTGTAAAACTGGAGAATATCCTTGAAGTTATTTATACAGTGAAATTTTACAGTTGAGCGTCTTTCAGGAGGTAGAGTTTCTGGTACAAAACACATACCTAGGACTGAGAAAAAACAAATACTGCACGAAATTGCCATTGAATACATGAAACCCACAGCAGAAATTGCATAGCCCGGGATAAAATTACCTACCGAAAACCCGACCCCTAGCACAAAGCTTACCACAGCTATTAGGAAAGACCTAGATTGACCTGAAGAAATATCGGACATCATGGAAAAGGTAATGGCCAGAAAGACAACCCAGCTACCAGTGCATCCCTCGACTAGAGTAAAGGGTATGAACAAGAAGATATTCCATTCGAATGCAATAGCTAGGGTCATCAAGAGCTGTTTGATGCAAACCCCACCTACCCCAATGAACAAGAAAATCTTACGTCCCACACGGTCGCTTAGGGGTGCGAACACAATCGAAGCAAATATCAAGGGTACTCCCTGTGCGATGAAAATGTACACGTTCCAATTCGAAACTTCTTTTTGCACTTTTTGTTCCGCTATATAACTGGCTGAACTGGTATTTGTTTCACAATGAGATTTGTCGGAATTATTCGGTGTCGTTTGGTTAAAATCTCGAAATGCTTCGTGTCCATACTCCGTTGCAACAAAGAATCCCATTATATACGCAAGAAAGAAGAAAAACTCCACTACACAAAGAGGGATGAATTTTCGGAGGTACCCCTCCTCTGTTTCTCGGACCTCCATTACAAAGTCAATTATTTTCTTGACATAATCCACTTACTGATAGATTTGACGGTCACGCTGTTCTGTTTTTTCAACCGTCGTAAAATACTTGTTTTCAAGGGCACATAACTCTAAATTTGTTTACATCTGTCATGGTTATTCGTCCTTGAACTAATTCGGTCCGGACGTCTTGATCCGGTAGTTTTTATCAAAGGATTTTGTCCACTGTTGTTATATTTGTTAATTACAAACGTATAATGTGAAACAATAGAAAAAAAGTCAGAACTTTGACACAAACATTGAAGGTGTACTTGATACCATTGTCGCAAGATGATATGTTTTACTACTAGACAGTGTAGTACATGTATATTATAATAGGAGGAATGAGCATATAAAAACATTAAAAACATATGACTGGACCGGGAATCGAACCCGGGACCCCTGCAACTCTAGTCAGAAGCTCTACCACTGAGCTCCCCAGGCCGATATCCACGGTCCATATAGCCCCAACTACTAAAATATAATTTACTAAATGCATATTATCGATGTTATCATATGTATAGTACTCAGTATTTGTTTATTGTTATAGTGTTGTGTATGTTATTAACACGGTGCCAACAACTTTGTTACAAACATATATATTTATAGTGATAACTATAAAAGCTTTCTTCCATATACTTTTAAAAGGACCCAATTGGAAATAAGCTTTCGGGCTTTCATGGGTTATCCTGGCATCATATTTACTATGTCTTTCAAATACCATGTCTTTCCAATTATAACCATTATTGATGCGTACTAAGTACAATATGTATGTTTATATGTCTGATGACATGATACCAAATAATCTATCCATTCAATTTCAATCCAACCTTGAGAGAAACTCATTCATGAGACCGATGGAATTTCAGCAAGTTTGTCCACGGTCAGTTAGTATTTGCGAGACTGTTTTGATATCTAATCCCTTATAATGATCATATTACTATACTATGTCTACTTTGTGTATATACCGTACTAATCTCATGTAGTAGTTTTCAAAATTTATATCACTGGATGAATTGTTAGGATTCACGATGCATACTTCAACACACACATAATGTGGAATCATTTAAATTTGTGGGGGCCAATTTTCGTGGATTGTGGGTTTTTTGCTTATTCGTGGGGATGTAATTTCGAGGATGCGTGGGAGAGGGCTACCCACGAATACTACGAAAATTGAGCCACCACGAATTCTAATGATACCACAGTAATGATGTCAAAATTACTTTTATTATTCGATTCAGATTTTTCAAATTAAAATTTAATGTTTCTAGTTAATTGAACACTGTATACTTTGACCTCTGCGGTATATGCATACATGTATTTTTGTGAAGTATATTTATGCACTGAATATATTGTACATTTACAAATTAAAGTCAATTTATTGATCGCTCCAATATTTGTTTGTAGTTTTCATTCAATTATAGATCAATCAATTTGATAAAAAATAATTTTAAAACGTCATTTATATGTAAGAGGGGAAACTCAAATTGAAGTAGGCGCTGAGTTACCAAACAATGGTGCTGAAATGAAAAGATAAAGGTGACGTTCAGTATGTAAATTTTACAGGCTGCGCACTTAAAAATGTTTTTATGTTTCACAGGAATAGAAATGATTTACTGAAAAGTGTAGAAAATCATGTTTTATCATTATGAAAAAAAAATGGAAAAACCATATTGCAAAAAAAAATAAAATAAAAATAAAATAATAATAAATAAAGTATAAAACAATGATTACTACAACTACTTGGAAGTTTGGGGTCAGCCCGTGCAACTGCATGGAGTCGGTGCTCTCAATGTAGCTTTGAAGTAACAAATAATGATAAAGTATCCCCTTATGACATAAATAGCTTAAGTTTCGATCGATCAAGAATTAATCCTCGAAAGTCAACCCTAATAGTACGTACAAAGGACATCAATAAACGATTATTTTTTATAGCCACTTAAATAAACGTTTACATATAATAAGCTAAATACTAGTAAACAATTCATTTGATTGCAGTTTTTGAAATTTTAAGGAATGCATATATTCAAATGGGTACAAGTCGTTTTACTTAAAAACATAAATTTCGATCTTGTCAGTTTCTATATAATTTTCTTAAAAATGAAATATAAAGTATTGAATAATTAAAAGCATTTAAGGAGGCCGATTTGGGTTTTTTTGCGGAAAAACTACAATAGCAAAACTCTTTATTTTTTAACCATATGTAATTTAAACCAACTCTAGTTTATTTGCGAAGGTTCATGAAAATCGACCTTCTGGTTCTTTTTAGGGACCATCTCAAAATAGAGGTACATTTACTATAGGAATATATAGGAAACTGTCATTTTCCGCACATCAAAGCAGTTTTAAAAAATACTACAATAGCATTTTTTTCTCAAATTGTTATATATGATTAGTAATATCATTTCCTACCTTATATGTAAAAAACACAAAATTCTACCGTCTGGTTTTTAGTGGGGGCCATCTCAAAATATTAAAATGCACCAAATTTTGCTATATATTTGGATCATCACGAATGATGATTGGTATAATGGATTCATTCAAAAAATGAGGAAAATGTCCTCGAGGATAGCATCATTCTGTATATAAAATTTCAACAGCGTACAATTTTTACTTTTTCTTTTATGTTATTTCTTATAACGTACTCCTATAAAGCTTCATTTTATCAAAACGTCATAAAAGCGCAATGGCAACGCTCCCCTACCGCACAACGTAAAAATCGTTTTAAAAATAAAAATTTCCTTAAAAAATCTAAATATTTTTATCTGTATTTTGTTTATTGTGTTCAATTTTATAAATAATATCGAAAAAATTTCTTAGAAGCATAAATCAACTGTATTATATTAGAATGCGCAAAAACATGCGCAATGCAAACTAAAGTCGGCCTCCTTAAAAAGAATTTCAATTAAACACAATATAAAAACAAATAGATATCCGACATTTTGATTTACTTGATATATGTTATTTGGAAATTTACATCAATAACATAGCAGTTTTTTACTTTTGAGAATTCCATACACTCGTACAAAGCTTAATGTTTTAGAGATAACTATAATATTTATTTCAAAATGTAATTGTTAAGGACAATATGTGTAGTGATGAAAAGTGCAATCTATTCCAAAGTTCTACATTTCTCAAAATGTATATCCAACAAAATTTACAATTAATCAAAATGGACCATGCTATTTTTTTTTCAAAATCTGTTAAATGCACACGCATACACACATTCAATCTCTCTCTTTTTTTCATAGAACAGTCGATTTATTGTATTATCACTGTATATTCCCTCCGATTGTAGTTTTGTCTTGAATCTTTTACCAAAAATCTACAAATAAACACATTTATTTATTATTTGACATTACATAACAAACAACAGCATGTTGGAAATCGTCGCCAGTTGTTTAAGGTGGTATGGGACATCAGTCGATATTAATGTGAATTAAAGTACATTATAATTAAAATACTTTCACCGGTTTAGAATTTTCAAAATTTGCAATATTTAACCCAAAAATACGTTTAAAATTTTTTTGGAAAGGTAAAAATCTTAAAATCCCCAGCGGGATTCGAACTCATGACTTACAGATTCGTAGCGAACCCACTAACCCACTGCGCTACGCTGTTAGATGGCAACTTTGGGAAAGAAACCATTTATAAAATTACACTTAATTTTATTGTTTATTTCGATAAATAGTACGTCACAACATGGAAGTGTCCCATACCACCTTAAATACTTACAATAAAAATATAAAGGCCAAAACCAGAAATCCGGAGAAAACAAAATAAGCGGTCCCTCGGTAGAAGCTCACAGTCTCCGAGTAGATGGCGCCACCGATAACACTACTGCACAGGTTACATACATTCTCCACCATAGCGAGGCTACCGAACATGGCACCTACCAAATGAATACTAGACAAGTTATCAAAAACAACTGTCCACAAAACAAGCTTTCTAACGACCTGGAATAACTTTTCCATTTATCAAGTGAAAAAAGACCTTGTTTTTGAGGAGGACACATCCTCGACATGATTCCCTGAATCATTGGTACAGATGCCATTCCTAAGCTGCCAACAATCACCGCTGTCAAAAGATACACGTAGGAAAGGTGAGTGACAATTCGTACCTCAAATGAGATGCAAGAATGGTTAAATTTCTGCGAATTCACTGTATTATTTATAATTATCGACATATGTAACGTACCTACTTCTAAATATAGTTCCGTCGAGCCTATTCCGAACAAAAGGAACTGGGCTATGGATGAGAGATTACTAAGGAGAGCTATGCTTTCGTCCACGAAACACTGATGCATTGCTTTAATGCCAACAAGTATAAAAATTTCCGAAAAACCACTCTTCACTGTCTCAAATACACCGATTTTCTCTGAGGTAAAGCAGTATGGGGAACCCTCCAGATAGTAAGCTTCCATTGAAGAAGCCCCGAGTTTTGCCAGCTTGATGAAGATAAATGCCATGACAGCAATGATAAACTTCCATCTGAAAGAACCAGGATGGTCCGGATCATCTTCTGTATAAAACTGCAGTATTTCCCGACAATTCCCACAACAACTAAATTTCTTTTGCTGTTTTTGAGAGTTTGCTATGCTCTCCGGAATGAAGCATGTACAAACAAATGCTAGAAAGGCCACTCCAAACGAAACTGCCATTGAATATTCATGACCCAACAGAGTTACAACGTAGCCGGAAACGAAAGTTCCCGCAGAAGACCCGAAACCATACACGAATGTGAAAATGGCTATGTAAAAAGACCTTGACTTTCCAGCGGATGTTAAGTCAGAAATAACGCACATAGAGATCGCTATCTGGGTTACCCAACTCCCACAAAATCCCTCTATAAAAGTAAATGGTGGAAAAAGGAAGACGCTTAATCGTGAAAACATTGCTAAGGTTATCAGGAACTGTTTGATACATATACCAAACGCTCCTATAAACAGAAAAGGTTTCCGTCCGAAAGTATCACTGAGAGAAGAAAAAAGAACACTGGACAAAATGAGTGGAACTCCATGAGCAAGGGATATATAAACACTCCACCTTGCCACCTGCTTCTGAACAAGCTGACCATCCCGGTACGCTTCTGAAGATTTGTTAGTAGTACAGTGCAATTTATCAGTACTGTTGGAGTCAGATCTATTTGGAAATCTCTGTTCCCAGAATATTTCAAATACGTATCCACTAGTAGCATGTATGCCATTATCGTAGGAAGCAAACAAAAAGAAGGTTGCAAAACACAGTGGAACGAACGTTCGTAGAGAATTGTCTGATGAAGAATCAGATGGCATTGTTTTTACATTAGTCGCTGTCTACGGAGAGTGGGGATATCAATTTAATGGAGTACTGCTGAGGATCAAGGACATGTCAAATGGTCACTGGTCAGTTGTTTTATCGGGTGTTTATTAAATAAAGTATATCTTATCTAGTTTACATAGTGGGGTGAGGGATCGTTGAATCGCATTGACTGTCCCATACCAAACAAAATACAATCCTGAAGCAATGGGTAATCGATTATAAATACGGTAGTTTATGTGGTCGAAGAAAATTGACAAATTGTTAATTGATAAATAAGCAATTTTATAAGCTTTTAAAAAATTGTAAACCTTTTTTTTTCACGAAACCTATGAAATGTAGACCAAATTGCTGCATTTTCAACCCCCTCAGATTGGCGTACTGGGAATCACGTGAGTACACAATTACCACAGCCATATAAATGTGAGCTTGCCCCTTACGTGTGTTGAATAGTTTTCGTTTGATTGTTTTTGTTTATACAGAGCAATGATAACGCAATGCTAGGGGTTTTAAAGTCGAAATTAGGTGATGGATTAATACTGGTTTCCATACGGTTCCTCTGTGTTTCTACAGATAGCGTGTATATGTAGACGATCCATCATTAAATTTGAAATAGTCAAAAACATGGACTGATAATGATTTCTTTCCTCTTTTTAGAATTCAGGAAATAAAATAAATTTATTTATAATAATATTACATTTGTTCGAATGTTTTTGCCAGTTTAGCCAACGATTCGAAATACCCGGAAGTGACCCCCGCAATACACTGAAATGGTGGTGTCGTAAGAAGCTTGTCAAAGATAAAAATATTTTGTGACAGAGGTCTGTTTCCTGACATAATCATCTTTCTGTTAATACCTAACTGAATTTACATTAAGATGGCTTTATGGTCGTGGCCATTTTTAGACTATGTTGATTTACATACGAAGAATAGCTCTGTAGAAAGATATAGGGAAATACTAGTATTCAATTTTTAAAACTAAAATATATGAAATTTTTCTTTACTAAACAATAGTTTAAGTCTTAATCATATATCTTATTTCTCTTTATCTTAATCATAAATGATATCTAGTAATTTAAGGTAGATCTGATGGCTAATTCGTTGTCCACCTTAAAGGGGCATGGTCACGCTTTGAGCTGAACATTTTTATTCAATATTTTATTGTTACAATTCTTTACTAAGGTATTTATGACGCTCAACCGAAACTTGAAAGTCAATTATTGAGTTAAAAGCAAGATAAAGAACTTTTAAAGAGATCCCGCCTTTATACTCGGTATTGGTCCAAAGGAGTGAATTTTAACGGGTACAAAGTGTCCGAAATAATACGCGCGTGCGCGCGCGGGTGTGTGTGTTAAGACGAAACAGGATTCCTTTAACCGAGCAGACACGCGTGAATATATTTCCCCCTTTTAAATCATTGTCACTGAGTGAAATAATTTTCACTCTTTTCGGAGTAAATATTGCCAATCTGGTAATTTCAACTGGTGACCGATTTACCGATTTATCTAAACACACAATTTTGTAACAAAAGATGAACTGTAAACCAAGTCGTTTTATAGGATAAGAAAAACAACAACAAAAACCAGAAAACAAACATTTTCTCTCAAATTTAAGGCGTTGTTTAATCAGACATCGATATTTGTAGACAACTTTCATTCCACGTTGTCGCCAATCTTTATAAGTATTTGTTTTAAAATAAGAGGCCTACAGGCCTTGACGGTCACCTGAGTACCATAGCCCTTAGATTGACATGCGAGAGAGTCTCATGTTTGCATTTTAAGCTTCATTTTGAAGTCTAAACCCTAATCTGAGACTCCCCTGACTGTTACCCCGCTTTTATAATTTGATGTTTGAAAAACATTCATTCGTGAAAAGGGGGGGGGGGGTTCAAGAGTCGGAGGAATCTCGGATTATCGATACCTTAGCTCCAGGTGCCAAAAATTGTAAACTTTTGGTAATAAGAGTCCTGCAGGCCTTTAATGGTCAATCTTTTTATAATATTCACAGTTTCATTTATAATGCACACAAAATGCATACAGCTTATTTCTACAAGAATACAATGCACAGGATATTAAAGTAACATATTTAATTCAATAGTGCCATGTGACAATTTACCATGAAGTTTTCAAGATGAAGTTAAAATTGTTAATGGATGACACACAGCAATAACTCTAGGTAAAAATACATGTTCAATATATTGCCATATATATCCCCCCCCCCCC
>WFKH01006014.1:10483995-10499712 GCA_016163765.1 Magallana hongkongensis | reverse complement strand
TATACCTTTGCACATTTGTTTTCCTACAGTGAGCTTCAGCTCACAAGGTCCAAAAATTTAACAGCCAAAATTTAACACCATGATGCATGATCTCATAATTTATTAAATAATGCACCAAAATACATCATGTTAGATTATAATTTAAGCAAATCAATTGATTATCATTAAATCATAAAAATTTTATTGATTTTCAACAGAAAATATAAAAAAATATTACATTTTTTCTTGCCACGACCGTCCCAAAAAAATCACAAAATTGCATATTTTTGAAAAATTCTAAAAAATTATTCAGTTTACATAAATTTTTTAAAGAATATTTATTAAGAGTTACATATTGTGTTAACAAAAAAACATAGTTTATCAAACTTGACCATCTAGTTTTTGCTTGATAGTCTCTTGAAAATGTGTACCCCCATATTGAAAATGTAAATTTTACAAGTTGTTTTTTGCAAACTTTGGAAAAAAATGAAATGTACCAAAAAGACACAATCTAACAGTCACTTAAATTGATATACTCAAGGAAACTGTATTATACATATAAAATTAAGGTCGAGACTGCCAAAAAACTCATATAGTTGAGTGCAGTAGTACCCCCTCCCCCTTTCTGTCAAATACTTTCTATCCCAGTTTTTTTAACATATTTATCTGTAGATTAAACACCAATCAGTGTTATGTACTTTTAATTACACAAGTACTTCCTTATCCTCTCCTTGTCCCGGAGGACACATGAGGTCGTCAAGCTACATAAACGCAGTGTAATTGTTGGAGGAGAATGCATACAATACGTACAATTATACATGTATTACACAACCATTTACCTTTTTACATTTCGCTGCTTTCCTTGCTTTCTCCAATCCCTCTAAACGACGGAGATGCTATATTTTAACAAATTTTCCACTTTTTGACCAAACCATAATTGTTTTAAAACACTTGTTGTGTGCCAAAATTATAACCGGAAATTTAGCACGCCGTGTAAAAAAAGAACCGGATCCGAAAGACACTGGAGTTACCTTAAATATGAAAAGGAAAAAATAATAAAATACTAGTTGAAAAATTGTTCCAAAAAGAATATTAAGTAATTATATATAAGTTTATATTCACCAGTAGTGGGACTTATATATATAATATTTGTATTTAGTAGTTATAGGGATTTTTGTGGGGAAAAATTGTTGATAAGTATATACATGTATGTGTTATTGAATATTGTATGTGTTTATTGAAAAATATGTGTATCAATCAAACCACTGGGTTTTTTTTCTAATGGGATTAAGCTTTAGTAAAAATTCAAAATTGAAGTGTATATAAAAAGTTAAATCTCTGTATGGCATTAACTAAGAAAGCACTACAAGTAATATGAATTAAGATTCTACTTTATTAAGTGAAATCACGGAAAATTGGCTAAAAATGCTTTCAATTTAAGTTTTTCCATAACACACAACGTTACCGATCATTTGGGGTTTGCTTAGAGCGATAATTACAGGTAATCCTTGATCGTTTACATATTGAAACGGGGCGAAACCACTCGGCGCGAAACCTCTCGGTGCGAACACGTGGTCGGAGCGAAACCACCCGTTACCTTTCTGAATTGTTCGATACGTTTCTTGTTCGTTTTGTGAACGGTACGGTTCAATTCTTGCATTTATACGGTACGTTTCTTGCAGGGAACGATAGGTGAAGTAGTGGAAGTTTTCGTAGAATTCATTTTCTTCCATGTGTTGAATTAAAACATTGCGCTAAAAATGAAGCGAATTCACCTGTATAAAATATAAATATGGTTTTAATTGGTCGGAATCTTGCCCACTTTTACTGGTTTCCTCGGTTTTATAAATATTCAATTTCAATCGAACCTTGTTAAAACATCCCCAGAGGTAGGATGGGGCCTCAATTGGGGAGGGGGTGTCGAATTTTTACATACATTTAGGAATATATATAGAGATATCTTTTAACATCTTTTTGTCAAAAACCATTTGGCGCAAAAATTTACATTGAAAAAAAATTTGGAAATTTTTTAAAATTATTCTCAAAAACTCAAATGTTATAATAAATAGTACTACTTATATGCAAGCATCTTACCATATTGTTGATTCTCCATTGTTTATACTGTGGCCCCTGGACAATTCTTGGGGCCCCACAAGGGGTTTAAATGTTGATGTAGGTTTATATATTTGTGTGAACAAATGTTTAAAATTTTATTGAGAACTGCAATGCTCAGTATGTGATATGTTATAATGATTATGAAATCATCCCGTTACAAAAAGGGGCTAAATGTTTAGCATAAGAATATCTGAAAAAATTTGAAAATCTTTTTTATACAGGATCTATTTTACTACATTGTCTAAATATTTTGTATATGACTCCATAAAGCTGTTTTTTTATTGCTATTGTTGCTCATGTGAGCAATGTGGCCCATGGGCCTCTTGTTGTTTTATCTTTTACGCCCCTTTTTATTCTATAACTATATAATCTTTTCTGTTGTGGCTCTTTCTGGCATCCCTTATTAAAGCCCTTAAAAAAAGAAACAAATTATCACGATTTTTCAAAACTAATTGTGTAGAGTTAATGTAAATCATTTCTTGTTATACCAAATACAAAGGATCGCGGAATTTAACGAAAAAATACTAAACTAATGCTACATCGCATGCGCAATACGTGTGATGAAGATCTTTCAAAGATTAATGTTAATTTGAGTCAAAAACAACATTAGACTAATTCACTCATACATTGATACTTTATAATGAGAGGAGTCAGATGGCATAAGGTATTTTTCACCTTGTTTTATATTGAAAGTTGAATTACTATTTAACAAGCAAAACTTCGAATTTATTAAAAAACGGTTACGAATAACAAAATTCGCTCAAAAATTGATAACATATAAGATTTTGTTCATGAATAGAAATTGAATGATAAAAAACATGCATGAATAATAGACTGATGAAAATGAAATGAGCATATTTTAGATTTCTTATTTTATAACTTTAAACCAACTTTAATGCGTGCGAGAAATTTTCGCAAGGTTCGTCGTGGTGAATATTTCTCGCCGCGAGCTAGTCCTTGAATGAGTTTTAAAATTAGATATATTTTCATGGACAAAATACAATTTTCAAGAGTTTTTTTTCTGTAGATATGGCATAAGAAAAAACTTCAGCCTAAATTAGTCCTGAAGGCTTTAGTATAAAAGTTAATCTCCGATAAATCGCGAAATAATGGCGTCGCAAGTAAAAGTTGGTTTACAATATTAGTACTTACAATAGAAGAAAAGCTGACAAGACCAAAAATCCAGTTAATACAAAGTAGGCTGTTCCCTGGTAGAAAACCACAGTTTCCGAGTAGATGGCGCCACCTATGACACTACTTGACAGGTTACAAACGTTCTCCACGACAGCGATACTACCAAAAAGGACACCTGTAAAAAGTAAATAGCAATACTACCAAAGGAACATCCGTAAAAAGACAAGTACCATGCAAAAAAAAAAAAACCCAGCAGTACATGTACTAAAAAACACCTGTAAAAAAAAAGCGATACTACCAAAGGAACACCCGTAAAAAGCGATACTAACAAACAGAACACCTGTAAAAAATCAAAGTACCGAAGTACTGAAAGCCGGGCTATTTTGATGTGTCTTTATGCATATGGTTTAGAAAAGACTCTCTCTCTCTTTCTTTCTTTCTTTTTTTCTGTCTCTTAATGTCGGCAAAACGTCAGAGAACGACTAAATTTTGCAAGTGGCTATTACAAAAAATGTCTGTGTGATAGAAAAAAAAATCAACAGTGCATTGAATTTTGAAACAAGCATTATAAAATCAATCCCCAATTTCTTCGATGTGCAGCCGAATACCAATGCTATAAAAGTAGTACGTGGAAATTCATGCGCATTGTATATGTCTAAAATGCATAGTCTTGTTTTTAAAACATGTAACTAATAAGGAAAAAAAAAAGGAGAAAAACCTCCCACGCTAAATTTATTCGCAAAAAACCCCAGTACATTTATCAAAATGAGACCCTCTGTTTAACTATTTGGTATAGCGGAAGGTTTTACTTTGACGCTGTTCGGTTTTTTGTTTACTTTTGAAGTTGTGCTATTTATAGAAACATTGGATATTTGCCTGCCTACAGCCAGGACTCTGCTTTCAGCAGAGCCCGGCTAAAAACCCAGCAATACTACAAAACCTGTTAAAAACAAAGCGATAATACCAAAAAGAACATATAAGAAGACAAAAAGTACACCTGTAAAAAGCCTCGATTAATACCAAAAAGAACACATGTATTGTATTGTATTGTTTATTGGCTAAAATTCAAATGAATTATAAGCTGTTGAAACATATGTACATAATTATAAATATATAATGCTACACTCTATCCAATCAGAATCAAACAGTTCGCTATTGACGTTAAACAATATTCTAAAAAAATATTATTCATACATGTACATTCATAGGAGGAGAGACCCTATAAATCAATAAATCAAATGATTATAATAATGATAATAATGATAATAATAGTAATATTAATAATAATAGTGATAGTAATATACATCAGTTGGATGTACTAGTTATCCGACATCCCGTTTTTTACCTGCCTCACGCAGAAACATTGCGAGATGGCACAATTGTTTGCGATTATGAATGGCAAGGAGTTGAACTAACTTAAACATTGAAGGACGAGACCAGTAATATTTTTTTAAATACAATACCCGTAGACTTTTATAAAATGGACAGATAAGTATGAAATGGAATTCATCCTCGACTTCACCTAAATTACAATATTTACAGATACGCATCGATCTGACAGTTCCATTATAACGGCCTTGCTCTACCAAAAGCATATGCGATGACAGTCTATATTTTGTTAAAAGGACAACAAGGTTTTCCGGAATATTTTTACTCAAATAAAATTGTAACGAAAAAGTGTCAGGCAGATACTTGTACAATAAACATTTAGAGGATGACTCGAAAAATGCGTCTCTTTCCTGAATAAAAAAATCAGACAACCTCTGCTTTACAATTTTTAAGAAAACATTAGTGTTAGCCACATTTTGTGAAAGCCAGACTTCATGCATACCCAGAGATACTAATAATTCTCTGACATTAAAACACCATGTATTTGGTATCAACTGTGAGACCATTTCCTCATATACATTGCGTAATATACAATTTTCTGTTTTAATCAATTTCAACCAATACTTAATGATACGCAATTTACGTATAATACTCATAGGTAGACGACCTAACTCTGAATAAACCATAAAGTTTGACGTACATTTTTTAACTTTCAAAATTCTTTTACAAAAATTTGTGTGAACTCGTTCTATTTCATCACCAGAATGAAAACCCCATATCTCGGAGCCATAGTTAAGAACGCTAGATACATATGTGTCAAAAATGCTTAATTTAGTCTCAATATTTAAATAAGTTTCATTACATAGTTTTAGAATACCAAACATACATTTCCTACCCTGCATTGCAATTGTTTTCTGTGTAACATTAAAATTCCCATTAAAATTCAAATTGATTCCTAAATAATTGAAACAATTAACAACCTCAACATGCTTTTGGTCATAGGTCCAAAAATCATTTTTACACATTCTACCCGCATGTCGGAAAACAACTATTTTTGTTTTATCTGTGTTCACACCAATATTCCAATCATTACTAAATTGATACAATTGATTCAACATACCCTGTAGACTCTCCCTTGAATTAGCTATTAACACAGTATCATCAGCATACATTAAAAGAAAAAGCGAAAGGTCTCTGAAGTCAACAGGTTCACAACAACTTCGAATAAAATCCATTTCAAAATCATTAATATATAATGAAAAAAGAAAAGGCGACAAAGCCTCTCCTTGCATAAGTCCAGTTGTTGACGAAAAATAATTTGACAGTTCAGACTTATATCTGACACATGATTTTAACTCACAATAAATATGCTTAATAATACTTAACAACTTTCCCGTGACTCCATTTGTAGCAAGTTTGTATAATAACTTGTTTCTATTCACACTATCAAACGCTTTTCTATAATCAACAAAACAACAATATAATTTCTTTTTCTTTTTCAAATATAAAGATACTAAACTAGTAAGTGCAAAAATGGCATCTGTGGTACTATGACCTGGCTTAAACCCAAACTGCGCATCGCTTATGATACCATTGTCGTCAGACCAGCGAAGTAATCTATAGTTCAACACTGTGGTAAATATTTTTGCCAGATTACTAACAAGAGTTATTCCCCTGTAATTGTTAACATCATTGGTGTTACCTTTTTTAAGAAGTGGAATTATTACACCTATAGACCAGCTCCTTGGGAAAGTACCTGCATCCAAAATTTTATTAAAAAGTCTAACTAAAACTGGTAAAAAAAACTCTTTAAATTTAACAAAATATTCATTTAACAGGTGATCTGTTCCGGCAGCTTTACCACATTTTAATTTTTTTAATACTGAAAGTAATTCCTCCTCATCTATGGCTTTATCTAATTCACTAAAAACAGTATCAGTACTCCTCTGCTCAAAAAATGGACTTTCAATGTCTACAATATTTTCATCTACATTACAAACACTCTTAAAATATTGATAAAAAGCATCTAAATCTAAAGAGCTTTTAATTGTTTTTCTTTTCTTGAAAATCTTGTAAAACTGTTTTGGATTGTGCTTTCTTAAATAGTTGAGTTTATTACCTTCGTGTCTGACAAACCTATTTCTAGTTCTAAGTACATGCTTTTGTAGACACGTTTGTTTTCACATAAAGTGATACGATTTTGAACAGACCTTTCCCAATTAAAAATACGTAAGGAGCTTTTATAAACTTTACGGAGTTCTTTACACTTGTCATCGAACCATGGCTTATTACTACTGGAAGACTTAATGTCAATAGACGAACCACCTAAAAAGTTGGATACACTACAAAAAGGCATAAAAACACTGTTTAATATACTAGTGAAATTATTTACAACCTGATCTATACTAAGGATCCCACAGTCCATTTTTTCAAAAAGACTGTAAAAATCAGACACTTTACTGTGTAAGATAGATTTTATGGACTCAAAAGCTTCCTCATTCCATCTGTACACACTGCCTGCCGTTACATTACTACAGAAAATGTTATGATTGTCATAGCGTTGGTAGTTTTTAACATTATGAATACACACTTCAACTGGAGCGTGGTCTGACCATTCATTAAAATCTTTAACAGTAAAACTCTCGATGGCATCAAAATCATCCTTACCAACTAAAACATAATCTATGACACTCGAACCTAAATGGTTAAAAAATGTATATTTGCCCCGCGTGTCCCCGGAAACCCTGCCATTACATATTCTAAGACCAGAGGCTCGACATAATTCGAGTAATTTACGACCAAAATTATTGACATGTTTGTCTTCCGATCTACGTGAACAAGTATAATCCTTATCATATGACAAAAATGCAGGCATGTTATTTAACAAATTGTTAGCCAAAATATCATATTCAACATAATCTTTTGATTCACCCACACGACTATTAAAATCTCCAGCTAATATGATAACACCCATATCACTGTACTTCGCAATATCGCATAATAGAGTGTCAAAAAGGTCAATATCATAAGTAGTATAGAATACACTGTTTTCATGTGCAATGTAAACAAAACAAATATAAACGTCATTTTTATATATACCTGACAATTTTACCCATACCATACTGTCACCAACATATTTACAAACTGAAAAGTGAGCTAGTAGTTCGTCTCTTACCAGAATTACCATTCCACCCCCTTTGCCTCTGGTACGTGGGTACATAAAGGACGCATAACCTTGAGTAAGATGAGACAGGTCTAAAGTAGACTCACTGTTTACCCAACACTCTGATAAAAATACAATGTCATACGAGGAAAGAAGTTTACAAAACTCATGTTCACCTAACTTCTTTTCCAGACCTCTGTTCACGTTCCATGACACGATTCGGAGCGGTGGTCTATCCTCCGCGTCCCCCTAGCTCTGGGTGGGTGTCGGCGCGTCAGTACTACCTTGCGCGATTAACTGGTCCTCGCCTTCCATGGGTTGATCTTCAGGTGTACCCTTGTCCATATTGCCGATCGGTGGCGCAGGCACAACGTGACTTCCAAAATACGTTGGATCCTCTGTAGGCTCTGTCTCGGGGTCGTAACGCTGACCGTTGACGTAAAGCGTATCTCGAACCATCTTCACATTGTCGCCACAGCTCCTATGATACCGCATCGCGGGGTATAGCTCCCTCCGACGCCTCTCAATAGAGGTGGGATACTGTTCTCGGATTCCGTAGCCCGTATTGCGCAACCTGTGCGACCTACTCCTGACAGCGATTAAGTCTTTTTGGTAGAGAAATCGGGCAACAATCGGTCTATCTTGACCGCGGACGTATCTGCCAAACCGGTGGACGTTTCCGAATTGAATATGCTCGTCGATGCCTAGCTCATAATACAGAAAGGCGCGAAGCTTATCTTCCGTATCCTCATCCTTGGTCTCCCCTCCGATGCCAGTAAAAATGAGGTTCATCTTCATTGAACGACACTGTAAATCGGTAATCGATGCTTCGAGAGCTCTATAATCCCGTCTCATACTGTCTAGACTTTTACATAGCGACTCTATTGTTTTCTCGTGTCTCTTCAGGTCTCTCTCGTGATCGGTGTTCACCCCCTGGTCTTCTAGCTTTTCAACTCTCGCTGAGATTGCACTCACCGCCGCCGAGTTTTCCGTTAGCTTTCTTTCAACATCACTGATCCTGTTATTGAACTTTGCAACAGTCTCACTCACTTTTTCCAGTTTTTCTTCAATATGATCGATTTGATCTAATTTAACTAACTTTTGCATAATCTTATCGAGTTTATCATTCTGTTCATTTAACTGAGAAATAATATCCCCACTAGGTTTTGTAGCCGCTTGAGTCTTTGGTGTCGAGGTGGTGGGTCCCAGGTGATCCGTTTTATTGGCTACGTTTGGTTTAGTAAGTATTGGTGTCCCGTAAAGAACGTTGCTGGCCACACTGATGATGCTGCTTAACATAGACGAGTCATGGCTTTCCTGATCGGGCACCTGTGAACATTGCTCACTGCCGCCATTCTCACTACTGTCGGAAGTTTTACTTTTTCTTTTCCTTTTTTTGTGTTTATGTTGCCCCATTACACTTAAATATCAATGTTAGCACCAGCCAAATCAATAATACTCACTTAAGAGGAATGTAGATATGGAAAATAAAACTCCACAGCCGACAGGAAAGGTAAACTAGCTCCGACCCGGGAGCTACTCAAAACACGTCCGACCACCTCGACGACCTTACATGCATGTAAAAGAAACAAAAATGCCCATGTTTAGCATCTTCAGTTTAAAAATGGCTTTTAATATTAAATCCGTTAAAGCTGACATGAATTCATAAAAGTATTTGGTCACCTTATTAGTTTCGATCACTTCTCAACTTCCACTGGGGTATATATACCGGTCGAGAAAGTTACAGTCGGTTGCTTTCCGATCGAGGCATTCAGGTGGGAAGGACTTCTAAACTGCTAAATGCATGATCTAAACATGACATTAATATGTCTTTAAAAAGAAATAAAGGAAACTACAATCAAAATAAAATAAAATAGGGTATATTCTTCGAAAGTATTTCCAAGGTATCCGTATTATCTTGCACATATACGAGGGTTGTTCGGAAATTATTGAGACAACATAAATAATTTCCTTTCTAAGTGACGAATATTGGCATAAACATTGAAGAAACCTAAACAAATAATGAAACAAAGTAATATTAAAAAATATTTAATATTTTGTTTACGACGGTGCATAAACATGTCGGTAGTTAGGGTACCCGGCGCAGGTATAAACTCGGAGATTAATAAACTTACACAATTACTTACTAAGTGTCGGTGGACCTACAATTAATTGTAAAGGAAATCAAAGTATATATGTTCATTTTGCTATTTATTGTCACTAACTTGTGTGCTAGTTTTACTAGTGTTCGAGTTGATTACGGAGATAGTACAAATATATTTACCAAGCAATAGAAATCTGACTACGACGGTTTATTGAATTTTGACGTCAAGGCGGGGCAGCGAATATGCATCAAATTGATGGGAAACACGGAAAAAGACCTTTACAGGCCAAGTAATTGCATAAACAAGATCTATACAATATAAAAGAGTCAAGAGCTTCATTTTATCGGCTTTTTTAAACTTACTTTTTAACTAGAATTAAAACAAATGGACTAAATATCTGCTTCTTTTTACACAAAAACTGATGTCAACACTTCCTAAATATGTACAGAATTACTTTAACAGACGTTTCACAGAAAGCTGACTTTTGAGTAGATATAACTCGATTTTTTTCACAAAAAAAAAATCAAGAATGGAGAAGATACGTAAACGTTGATATCTTAAGATGAAAGAAAAAATAGATGAGAACTGAAAAATAATTCATGTTTTCCATTGGATTGTAAGGCGTATAAAACATAGGAGCAAGGAACCGCGTTAAAATGACGTTGCGATGAGTTTGGGGTTGCGCCGGGTCACTGGACGTAAGGAAGTTAGTCAGCTTAACAGAAATGATCTTATGATGTCATTGACTGGAAAATTTTAACATTAATAAATGGTATTCTGGTTAACTTTTTTGTGAAATTTCAATGGTTTATCTTTTTTCTCAAGGGAGTAAGAGTAAATGTCTCAATAATTTCCGAACAACCCTCGTACATGTTGTGCTGACTTACTTCGCGTGCACATCGAACACGTGTGTCGTTCATACAGAGTGCATAACGTCTACACCATATTGTAGACTCCGGCCGCACTACATCCAACATAGTAGATTAGTGATAGTAAATCCAAGAAAGTAACAACGTAACATCGTTTTTATCAGTTTCTACAAAAACACCCCGTTTTCAGAAGCCCATGTTGCGACAGTGGGTGGTTTGCGCATGTGCGATGGTATAACAGTACGACACAGCAAACGTTCTACAATGATCGAGGATTTTTGAAATATGTGTGCTTGGATTTAAGTCTGTCTTGTTCCTTCTTTCATTGGATATTCCTTACCAGTGCAGTGGGTGTCTTATTGTTTTTTTCGCGTTTCTACAAATCTTTCCGTCCAATGTAACGTGCTCGGATGAATAAAGTACCTGAATGCGGTGAAGCATTAATAGTGTTCTCGGCTTATATAGGGGGTGTGTAGCTATGAGCGTAACAATAGAAACCGACAACTAATATGCCGGTAGTCAGAGATAAAAGGGAAATAATGCATATTTATGAATTCATGTCAGCTTTAAAGTGCTACAAACTTGATACATTATTTGCACAATTCATAGAATCGATTTGATATTGGGAAAACTTCTTGTGCTGTTTTTACCACACAAAGCATGTTCACGTTAATAATTTTTACCAGGTAAAATATCTGGCATTATTTGTGGATGTTGTATCGAACAAAATATAAAATAAAGAATTCAATGAATTGCTATTTATAGATACCCACGACGAAAATATCCAAAGATGTGTTTACAATGTTTAATAAGAAAAAAACGCTTAATCAATATCTACATGTATATTGTGTGCTTTTATAAAAGTTTTATAATTGTACTTGAAACAAGCTGAACTGGTGTTTATATTCGCGAAGCTAGCCATATATTGTTTTCTATATTTTGTACATCACTATTTCTAAAAAGAGTACAGAACCTTGCTTGTCTGCAGGCGTCATCTTGGACATAATGGCGCGAAGAATTGGAGCCGCACACATTGCAAAACTTCCAACAACAACAGCTGAAACAATAAGATGATAGTGTACATATCACAATTTTATCGTTCAAATATAAGTCGTCCTTTCACGATTTGTCTCAAAGTCTGGCACACGTTAAATATATGTTAGAGAATTGTCAAACGTTACACTATACCAGTATATAGATATATTTCTGTTGCTGCTATTCCAAACAGTACGAACATGGCTGTGCATGAAAGAATACCAGTCAGAGCTATGAGTTCGTCCATCAGACAGCTCTGCATTGGTTTTATTCCTACTATAACAACAAGTTCAGAAAGACAGGTTTTTACGGTCTCAAATATACTTATTTTCTTTGGACTAAAACAAAATGGAGAATCAAGCAAATAGAATACTTCAAATGCAAATGCGCCGAATTTCGCACTCATTAGGAAGAAGAAAGATAATATGGCAGCCGTATATCTAAATCTTGTGGAACTCGGAGAGGAGTGATCATTTTTTGTGTAAAATTGAATCATGTCTTTGAAATTTCCAATACAGCTAAAATTCGATTTCTTTCTTTCTGTTTTAGATACCGTCTCTGGAATGAAGAATATTATCAAAGTTGCAAGTCCAGCACTGCCACACGACACAGCCATTGAGAACTCATAGCCCATTTCAGTGACAATATATCCAGACACGAACGTCCCGAGGGAAAATCCAGTTCCAAACACAAAGCTTAACACAGTTATCAGAAAGGACCTGTGTTTTCCTGCAGACGAAATGTCTGCAACAATGGCAAAAGCGATCGCAATTTCGGTAACCCAACCTCCGCACAATCCTTCTATCAAAGTAAAAGGAGCAAACAAGTAGATATTCCAATCAAAAACCATAGCCAGAGTTATTAAAAGCTGCTTGGTAAACAAACCAATGGCTCCAATGAACAGAAATGGTTTTCTTCCCATAGAATCACTCAGAGACGAGAACAACAAACTTGAGAAGACAAGTGGTACTCCTTGTGCCAAGTTGATGTAAACTCCCCATCTCGCCACCACTTGTTGCACAACCTGTTCGTCTTTGTAAGCTTGTGAGGACGTGTTGGCTTCACAAAGAGATTCTTCACTACTGTTTGCATTAGATCTGTTCGGAAACAGTTGACTCTGAAATGTTTTATGACCATATTCATTAGCAGTGTAAAAACCATGGACATACGCTGCAAATAAAAAGAAATTAGAGGCACAAACAGGAATGAAAACTCGGATGTAGCTCTCGCGAGTTTCATCTTGTCCTTTCATCGTGGACTGAAACGTAATTGGTGAACAGGTGACAATTTTTTAATAATTGGTCACGAGATTTGTTGGACAAAAACATTTACCCAATCATGTATCCTCTTATCTAAAATAGCGAGACTAAATACATGTAGCGAGATTAGAACAAGAATATTTTATACAAACTAATTTGTCAGTTAAGAGTAAAAATGGTCCAAGATTCAGAAGAGACTTTGACGAATCTCGCCAACATTAATCATCGGGATTTTGTTTCATATTAATAGCTGCTGGTCTGTTATCTACTTAAAACTTTGGGTTGACATACGACATGCCAACCCGAATTTTCCCACAAAGCAGTCTGCAGATCTGCAGCTATGTTTTATTATAAAACATAAACTTGCTTACACGAGTCGCCAGATTTAATGCTTAATTTATGTTACTATAATGGAGATAAATTACTTAACTTTAAAGCATATGAGGTGTGTTTCTGCTAGGAATAGGAAAAATTGTACAAGAACACCCCCCATCCCCCAATCCTCCATAATATTTCTTGTCGCGAGGGGATGCTCTGCTTAGCGGTGCTTTTGTTTATCACTGTTTATATAATTTATTTCGGTTGATTTTAGGTTGATTAGAATAAAATTATTTTGTGTTGTGGAAACACCAATAGTAGTTAGTGGCGGGGCTTAAAGGGGCATGGTCACGATTTTGGTCAAATTTGATTTTTCTATTTTATTGTTTACAATGCTTTAGTTAGGCATTTTTAATGATTAACAAACATTTGAGTGTTAGTTGTAGAGTTATGAGCAAGATACAGAACTCACAATTCTTTGCTATGCAAACAAGGCTCCTGCCATTTTTTTGTTTACATGGGGTCAATATACCGTAAAATGACCTTTTTAAGCTGATTTTCTATCTGCTGGTTAGTTTTGAACATAAATTAACAGTTCCTAGCATTTGTCACATTCATTTTAGGTTTAACAGTTTAAACTTGGAAAATTCAAAATATAAACAAAAACATAACCTGAGCTTCGTTTACGTAACAAAGAATTGTGAGCTCTGTATCTCACTAATATCTCGACGACTGACGCTAAAATTTTGGTTGAGTATTAGAAATGCCTTACTGAAGCATTTTAAGCATTGAAAACGGAAAAATAAATTTTGACTAAAATGGTGATCATGCCCCTTTAAAGGTTTTGACGGGTAGCTAGGTTCGAATGGTAATCGTTCTGACGTTCAAACTTTGCACGAGTTGTAAGTTTAGTTTTACAGTTTAATAGTAATATAAACGTTAATTTAGTGCTTGATAAAATGATAATCGAGTTGTTTAACGATTGGTTCTTGAGCTGTTGTGACAAGCTGTTTGTCAGATTGAAAACTTCAGAAGTGTTTAAGAATGTTTATGCGTTTGATGTTAAGATTGTACTGGAGTGCCTTTCTAATTTGCACTGAACGCAAATGCAAAAAAAAACAACAACAAAAAAACCAAATAAATTATTGTTTGTTATCTGGTGTTTATTGTTTATTATAGTGTGCAAGCCCAAAAGAAATTTTACTGTTATCAAATCATCTGTATACAAACTTGTCTTGGGTAGCTGTTTGTCTAATTCTGAACCTGAACCTGAGTATTTGATGAAATACTGATCCCAATACACTTGGTTTTTGCAAATTTATTCATCATGTTTTCTCTTTAATGGTCATGTTATTAATATAATTTATGTATGTATTCAAGTATCGTTCGACCACTTAAGATAAAAATGACAGAGTGATCTGCACAAAAAACTTAACAATGCGTGTTTCATGATATTGTATCACACCTCTACCGCCTGAAATGTTGGTACAGTAATAATGTTCCATAATTAGGTTGATGAAATAATTTAGATTTGACATAAACATCTATGCATATCCATTAAATCGAAAATTATTTATGAAACGGTCTTTTACTCCTATATTTTAAAGGTGACATGAATTCATAAAAGTATTTTCGATCGCTCCTCAACTGCTACAGGGGTATATATACCGGTCGAGAAATTTATGGTCGCTTGCTTTTCGACCGAGGCTTCTTCAGCCAAGATAACATGCTTACATTGGGCCAACGTTGGGTAATGGTTGATCCGTTTGCGTTGGGTACAGAAAGTTGGCCAATTTTAGACTAACGTTGGGAGGTTGCTTCTAAATTCTTCTAAATGCATGAACTATAGTTTGTAGTAATATGTTTGAAAAAAAAATGAAATAAAAGAAACAACAATCAATAGGGTATATTCGTTGGGAAAATAGCCAAGCTATCCGAATGATCTTGCACATATAATGCTGCCTTACTTCGCGTTCATATCAAACGTACACGCGTGTCGTTCATACAGTATGCATATCGTTTGCATCATATTTTTTACACCGACACTACATCCCACATAGTAAATAAGCTATAACAATACCAAGCACTACAAAAAAATTCCGTTTTGGGAATTCCATGCTGTCACTGTCTTATCTACTAGAGTGTATGGTTTGCTATAACATGTACTGGAGTATATGGCACAGGGAAACGCTCTATGTGTGCCTGGATTTCACTCAGTTTTGTCTCTCGTCTTTCATTGGATATTTCTTACCAGTGCAATGATTATCATATTTTCTTTAAAATGCGTTTTTCAGCAAATCTATCCGTCCAATGTAACGTGTTCGTGTGAATGAAATACCTGAATGCGAAAAAGCATGCATAGTGCTCTCGCCCTTATATAGGGAATACACAAATATATATATATATATATA
>WFKH01006014.1:10473179-10483895 GCA_016163765.1 Magallana hongkongensis | reverse complement strand
AGACATTGCTGTTAATGTGTATATATATCATGACACTTTAAAAATAGAAATAACCAATTCAACGTTCAGTTAATTATTTCCCTTTCCTAACCAATTCATAAAATGCACTATTTCCTTTTTTTCTCAGACTACTGCTATTTAGTTTTCGTATATACACTCCCTATATAAGGGCGAGAGCACTATTCATGCTTTTTCACATTGCTTTTTCACACAGGTATTTCATTCACACGAACACGTTACAATAGTCGGAGAAAAAAAGGAAAAAGTGCATATTTATGAATTGATTAGAAAAGGGAAATAATTCACTGAACGTTAAATGGGTTACTTGTTATAACTATGAAATATTTAGTAAAAAACATAATTATGCCATTGAAAATGTCATATACGATACTAGACATTGCTGTTAATGTGTATATATATCATGACACTTTAAAAATAGAAACTATATTCACCTTTTGGCGACTTTTTTAAAATTTTTATTAAAATGGCAAACTTACAGGGTTTAAAAAGATCATGTACATCAAGGGATTATAAGTTCTATAATAGATTTTAATATCTTCTAAATCAACACAATTACGAGATATTTATGAATCCAGTGATTAAATGGCTATTGTTTTGGAATCAAGTTGCATTTTATTTCCTTAAAAAAAACAAGAAAATGAGTGTGATTTAGGTATATTTCGGTTCCAAGTTTACTTAGCATGATTTCTATCTCGTAACAAATGTAGAATAGCAGAAATAAACATTATTCCGGTAATACCTATTAATCTGAGCCTTGGAACCCACAATTTTCAAGTCTAGATGGTTCCACACAAGAGAGTACTGGACACGTGTCATGTTCTCCATAAAGGCTGTGCTGCCAAACACAAAATCTTTGAAAAAATAAATATTAATTATAAATTGACGTTAATTTTACATGTTTTGATATGTTCAATTTAGGTTATATTTTTTTTCATAAAATTGAAAATTATATTTAAATTAAAGAATTACTCAGTATTACTACTTCAACAATGTTTCATGCTTTTCAATTCAAGGCATAGTAAGATACTCAAGCCGGTGTATCAACAGCGATGTTTTCGAATAAGATCCAGCAGAGTGTTTTAAAGATATATGTAGATAGAATGGATGTTATTATTAGTAACGGTTGTTATTACCACTTAGCACCCGAAACAATAATCCTATTTTTCATCATCATCTCCATCGCACAAAGATAGAGACATTTTTACAAAAACACATACTTTGGGTAGTTTGTGTGAGAAAGAAGTCCATGTATAACTATCATGTTCAAAAAAGATGATAATTTTGATCACTTAAATATCAGAATTATTTAACAAATGATAGATTAAGGAGAAAGGAATACATCTACAATAACCTTATGCTTGAATAAGAGGAAAATGGAATATTAGATACTAGCATATAAAATTAATTCATAAAAGTTTGTAAATCTGAAAATAGTTATCATTTTAAAATTAAAAAAAGAAAGATGTTGCTTGTTTTTTTTATTGTATACTTGTATAATCTTTTCTGTAATTGTTCTTTCTGGAATCCTTTATCATAGATCTGAAAGGAAAAAACACCCATCAACATTGTTAACCACCAATACTATACTACCTTATGATTAGTAAGTCTATTGCCAGTCCAATCAACACTTTGCAAAATGTGTTTCCCTTTGCAGGGTCAACCCAAAGGTCAAAAGGGAAAAACCCAACTTTCCCCTTCTTTATGCTACCAAATATTTGGGGCGTGCTGTGAAGAATTTTTGAATTCTTTCAATTTAATTTATTCTTTCGATGTAGGTTGCCATATCCTGGGGCAATCAACATTCACAACGGAAAGGGATGTTTAATGCCAAATGACAAAGTTACACACCTCTAAACTACAAAGGCTACTGTGAGAAATCTATGGGTTTTTTCCTGGAGATGGCGGTCAAGGGACATAACTTTTATAACGTGTGAATTGGTCTATATCTACCAATATTTTATGCATTTTTCAAAATATGCTTGAAAGTGTTTCAAGAGCTTCATGTTTACATATAAACTGAGTGAATTTTTGGTATAGAAAATGGAGGATATGGGAAATTTTATCGGTTAGAATGAAGTGAGCAAAATTAACCCTAATGGTGTAATAGAACGGTTGTTACAAGGTTTTTGTTTACCAAAATACCCATTTACATAATCTGAACATCCGAGTTTGTTGAAGTTTTTAAAAAGTTCTTCCATAAATAAAAAAAAAATAAAATAAAATTTGTCGAATGTCCTATCAGGGCAAAAGCTTAAATGCATGTTTATCATTTAGTCTGTTACCCGGTTGATAAATTATCATTACATTTGGAAATTTATCATTACATTTGTTGTTTTGCAGATTACTAAACAGAATTGCTTATAACAGACAAACGTCCAAGGCCTGGACACTTGTTAAAAAAAAACTCATTAACCAGAAAGTTCATCATATCTATCATTTCTTTTACTTTATATATTCTACACATTTAATATCTTAAATATGATACTTTTCAAATGTCATTGCATTGCATATTTCAAATAATGCTATATAAGTTCTGTGTTATAGAGCAAACTTTTATTGAGGTTTCGTAACTTTTACACTCAACAACTGTATATGTATGAGACCTCGTTAATGATACTGAATTGTGATTGCACAAGACAAGCTTATCTTTTAAAAAGATTGGTGAGCTAGCGCTGTAGCCATCATTAAACACAAAAGTAGATTTCTAAACTATTGGTTTAATTTTATGAATCGATTTATAATTACGCTAAGAAGGTACAGTGGTGCACTGGCATTGTGTTGGGGTTAGGTGGGGGTCTCAATTCAGATTGGTGAATCTAGAGTGAGTTTCACATCGCCAATGGCATAGCTCATTAACTGTGCTTTAATCATTCTGTATTTACTGTAATGTCAATTTTTAGGTGAAAAATAAGAAATAGTATAACCAATGGTACTGTTGGTACTTGTAGCAATCGTATCTTCTCGGGCCTTTCCGGCAAGCTCGGAAAACATATCCGAGGTTGTTTTACGAGCTTGAAGGTAGTTACGAAAAGTTACGAAAAGCTAGCTATTTATTATAATTTTTGAAAACTAGGCATTATAAGACCTAAGCTATACTATTACTTTTTGGCATTTACAACAAATCATCAAACTTCAGATCAAAAGATGATAAAACGAAATTGACATGGAACAGTTTATCTATAGTAGTATTCCCAGAATGCCCTACCGTGAAGTCGAGCATGCGTATTCCAGTGAAAAGGACTAACGTAGTTGCTAGCGCTCGAGAGCGCTAGCAATTAACGATGTCTGTCGAGCGCCATTTTTTCTTGATACGATATTGAAACCTCTTTGTCACCCTCATTGTCTTTTCACGTCTTACTTCTCTTTATTCAGCGTAACATACCAAACATTATCTTCTGTATGTAGATATTTATCTTGTAACCACTTGAAACACATGAATTTCGAATGGCTATCAAATGGGCTGCAAAGGGGTATTTGATCTACATGCGTGACCAGTGGAGTGCGAGAACTTTCTTTTAACGTTTATAAAACCTCCCCTGATTGATTGTCATATGCAATGTTATTAGTAGAATTCTGATGAAACAAGTTAATCATTATTGTAATTTTTGTCATTTTTTAAAAGTATTTTTCAAAACAATGAACAAATAAAAAGAAACATTGAATACATATTTTCATCATATCGCTTTAATTTCCGAATACTTACAATAGAAGAAAAGCGGACAAGACAACAAATCCAGTAAATATGAAAAAAGCTGTTCCTCGGTAAAAACCCACAGTTTCCGAGTAGATGGCGCCACCTATGACCCCACTGCACAGATTACATATGTTCTCCACAACGGCTATGCAACCAAACAAAGCACCTGTTAGAAAGTTATTACTAGTAATTTAATAATTATGTTCACTCTTTGATTTTACAACATTCTGTTTGTATAAATCACTCTTAAAGTATTCTAATAAAATGAATAAAAAACTGCGTAAAATGTTTATCATTATACAGAACGTTACATTTACGAAAGAGCAAAGATTAAAATAAGTCATGAATCGATAAGAAAACTTGTGCATATCGTCACGTATTAGAAAATACCGTAAGGAATTTGACAACGATCAAATGTTAAGATAGTTTGTACAATGTAGGGTCAAACCCGATGCTATCTGTATGTAAACCGACGTCCAAAGATGTTTTAATTTAGTTTAACTAGCTATAACATCAATAAAAACAACTATGACTTAAAAATTGTATACTCTTATGTCAGTTGTAGCGTTGTGGTTTGGATGAAGCTTGAAGACGCGAGAAAAGTTTATAACTTTCTATATCAAAATAGGTTTGAATGAAAAATTACTTACTAATTTATTGGTTAAAATATTGGACCAAGCAGCAGCATATGTATTTTAAAACTTAATGTATTAGCTTGCTGTCACATTTATATCAATATCACAGGTTGTAGATTCTATAATCATCAGAGAAAGACTTTTAATACATGTGTTTTCTTAAATTTCTTTTATAAAATAGGCTACTATGAAATTTGCCACCGTTAGTCTAATTCAAAATATTAAGATTGCATATATGCTTTGTAAAATAGACATTTATCTTGGAATAAATCAGTGTTTATCCATGAAGCTATATAATATGATTTTTCTGAAAATTATTAGCATTCAATCAATAATATTTTTAAGTAATCAAGAGAAATTTATATTCATATACTTATTTTCTGAGTCAGATGGTAAACGCAAGATTTTAAAACATTTTGAATCACTTGATGTTGCAAGCTAGTTTAGTAACACGATTTTAACCAGAAATCCTGTTGGAGGCGAGTTAACGCACAAGCACAAATCCACCGAAAACGTCCATCGTTGATAAATTTACAAAAATTGCCATTTATCGTTATACTGAATAGTCCTGACCATCTCTTAAATCAAATTTATTATTCGTCAAAATTGTCAGAAAGTTCTCCTTTTAGATTTCATTGTACGGCTTATATAGGGTTTGGTTTTCAACCTTGCAAAATACTATTTGATATTACATGAGTATACAGGTTTGTGGAAAAGATCACAGCATATCTTGTGATTTGAATCGACATTAATGACACGATGACATAAATCTTTATTTCATTTTCTGTATTTTCTATGAAGAATTATTAAGACACATCTACAGTCAACATATCCGAAAGTCTTTGCAGTTCCGGCTTTTTACCCGATTGAGTAATATGCAGTGAAGAAGGTAATTTCTCTCATTAAATTTCAAAAGCATAGTGTATATGTCAAATATGTTTAATACTAATCTTATCTTTACTAAATGTATATAAAAATGGAATATAATTAAATTGTCGTAAAATTGATGCTGAAGCAAAAATTTCAGAAGAGTTTATACATCATTGCTCTCTTTGAAACTAATATTCGACGTTGTTCGGATTTACAGTTGTGCGATTTATAGTACCATTGACAATTTACCTGCATGAAGCAGTCTAAACTTTGCTTTAAGCAAAGCCCGATCGTTTTATCTACAGATTCTTACAAAACACATTGTTTAGATAACCCCACTTAAATTGATAACGAGGTATATTTTGGACTAAAGACGACAAAATCGATTACTAGTATTCTGTGGGACAGGATACTAGTGCAAAGGAAAATATTGCACCCAATTTATCATAGAAATGCTTGCTAAAACCTACATTAATACTAAGCTAAGACATTCTTGGTATGGCTGACAAATACAGTACCTTGCTTGTCTGGAGACGTCATCTTGGACATTATTGCGCGAAGGATTGGAACGCCACACATTCCAAAGCATCCAACAGCAATGGCTAAAAGTATACGCATCATGTTTTAATACGTCATTTCATGGCATATGTTTGATTGAGTCCTGAGGACATTAAATATAATTATGCTTGGAAGTTTAAAAGTTTAGAATTTACCTATGTACAAATATATGTGAGTAGGCGCTATTCCATACAAAACCAGCATGGCTACAGATGAAATTGCACCAACAAGAGCAATGATTTCGTCCATTAGACATCGCTGCATTAACTTTATTCCAATTAAAATAACCATTTCGGAGAGAACAGCTCTTACAGTCTCGAAGACACTAATTTTTTCCGGACTGAAACAATACGGAGAACCCAGCAGGTAGAATATTTCAAATGAAACTACACCGAGTTTTGCCATTATTAGAAAAAAGAAGGCTAATATGGCGGCTATAAATCTAAAATTTGTCGAACTCGGAGAACTTGAATTATCTTTTGTAAAGAGTTGAATAATTTCTTTCAACTTTCCAACACAACTGAATGTTCCTTTCTTTTTTTGCGTTTTACACACTGTCTCTGGAATGAAGCATATTATGAGAATTACAAGTCCAGCACTGCCACACGACACAGCCATAGAGAACTTATAGCCCATTTCAGTGACAATATATCCAGACAAGAAAGTCCCGAGGGAAAATCCAATCCCGAACACAAAGCTTAACACAGCTATCTGAAAGGATCTTGATTTTCCTGCGGATGTAATATCTGCAACAATGGCCATAGAGATGGCGATTTCGATCACCCAACCTCCGCATAATCCGTCTACCAAAGCGAACGGGGCAAACAAGTAGATATTCCATTCAAAAACCATAGCCAGAGTCATCAAAATTTGCCTAGTTAACACACCAATGGCTCCGATGAAGAGGAATGGTTTTCTTCCCATAGAATCACTCAAAGAAGAAAACAACAAGCTTGAGAAGAGAAGTGGTAATCCTTCTGCAAGGCTGATGTAAACTCCCCATCTAGACAGTACTTCTTGCACAGTCTGCTCGTCCTGGTAAGCTTGTGACGATGTGTTGGTATCACAAAAAGATCCTTCGCTAGTGTTTTCGATAGATCTGTTCGGTAATAGATGATTCTGAAATGTGCTATATCCATACTCATTTGTTGTGTATAAACCATTTACATACGCTGTAAGTAAAAAGAAATTAGAAGCACAAACAGGAATTAGAACTTGGAAATAATTCTGCCGAGTTTCATCGCTACCTTCCATTGTGAAACATAAGGTGTTTTGATTACAGGTGATGGTTATATATATAGTTTATTTTTGTGGTGTGTGGAAAATTGATACCCTAAAAGGTATTCAACCTCTTATCAGAAGTCACATGACTATGCTATCCTTAAACGATGACTATATGGTTGTAGACGGTATACACGGTATATTCATTTGTCACTCAAAACCAGCCATCAGAATAAAATACATGAATGGGTACAATCCATGGTGATGAGGTAATTGAAAAAATACAGTCGTATATCTAATTTGTAGGTAAAAATAAAAATTTGGAACTAGATTATTCGGCTTATATCGTTTGCGAATTTAGATAGCAAGAGTATTATGTAGCAGTTTATAATTACTATTTTTCATGTGTCATTGTGACAAATTCTCATATCGTCATCATTTCATCGCACCATCGCGCTATCGACTGTATTGCCCATGCGCAATTGGAAAGAGAAATGGCGTCAGGCAGTGAATGAATGAACGGATTACATATCGGAAATCCACTTTACTCGGTTGATAAACTTGACTCTCTAATAATAATTGGGTATTACAAATTAACAATGCCCTTCTTGACAGACATTAAATATTTAGAAGAGCTGAATTATAGTTTAATATATAAAGATAACAAAACAATAAAAGAAAATCGCATGACCAAGGCATGGTTTTTAAACGGGGAGGGCGATAATTGACATTTTCATATATTGAGCAAAGTAAGAGCTTATTCCTGTAAAATGGTGAGTTATTTTAGAATTAATAAATAATGTGTCTACAGTGGTTGCAACCTCCCCTTTTTTTTGAAAGTGCAGAGAGAGAGAGAGAGAGAGAGAGAGAGAGAGAGAGAGAGAGAGAGAGAATGTGACTGTTATACAGTGTGCGAATTTTTTGTGTAATAAAAAAGGGGGCGGTGGAAAGGGGAAGAACGTATTTACTTACATTATCAATTTTTGAACTGCCTGGTAAAAAAATAAACAATTTTTAAAGCCAGTTCGCTCAGGAAATTCATTTTATATAGTTAATGTAAAAAAAGTTGTGTGACAACCCCTTGTAAATGTTTTTATGTATTCGTTACAGTGGATGCAACCCACTCCCCCCTTTTCTTTCTTTCTTTCTTTTTTGAGAGAGAGAGAGAGGGGGAGAGAGTAGATGTATAAGTATTCTAATTTATTTGTTGCAATGTGGCTGTAATACAGTGTGTGAATTTTTCTGTGTAATAAAAAAAGGGGGCGGTGGAGAGGGTATGAACAAATTTACTAACATTATCAACTTTTGAACTGCCTGGTAAAAAATAAACAATATTTAAGGTCAGTTCACTTAAGAAATTCATTTTATATAGTTAAATGAAAAAAAAAGTTGGTTGACAACCCCCTGTTTTTAAGTATTCCTTGAAAACTGGACTTATATTTTAGAGCATATTAATGAAAGAAATGTACAGTTTTTATGATAATTATTTTATTGAACTTTCATATCAGAATAAACATTACGCATAAGTATTTAATTACAGTTCATATATATACATTAACAGTCATGTATTCATTTGATTTTATACATTAGATTTTTTTTTTTTAGATATAATGTACATATTACTCCCTAGAAAACATATATTGTAGTTTTACCCCCCCAAAAAAAATTGTGGTATACGTAAAAGTGCTTTTATGACGGAGGGAAATAAATTACACGACAGAAATAGACAGGAAGGGACGTTAAGGAGAGACAACAGATAGTGATTAATGTTCCAAACATTAAAATATAGTTTTCCATGAAGAATCATATGGATAATAATTGCAATTTCTCAGAAATACCTTTTTTTCTATAACAGTCTTTTGGTTATTGCTTTATTAATGATATTTGAATTGATCCTTGCTTTTTTTTATTTTATTATTTTATTATACTTTGCAGGATATATTGTTTTGTAATTTTATTTTATTATTTTATTATACTTTGCAGGCTTTATTGTTTTGTAAATAAAATGATTGAATTTTCATATTTAATATGTACTGTCAAATAATCCAAAAATAGATTAATGAAAATACTTTATTTTCAGTCTGTTCATCTAAGAAATAAGACTGGAATATGAATTTGGTTGGTCACGTGTTCAAATCCTGTGAAGCCTTATGAGCTTGTTAGCATACTCATGATCTTGATCACGCCCATAGTTGTATCCATGTTAACTTTTTAGCATTGTTTATTTTTATATTAACGATTGAAAATGACTATTAGAAACAATATAAATAAAACTTTCATCAGGATAACCATAAACTCTTGCGATGACTATATTACAGTGATTTCGTAAATTATATGATTTCTTTACCCCCTTAAAATTAACAACGAAATCACAAGGTGTTAATCATATTACATTGTAGAAAGTTACGGCGGCGTGGAAGAGCCAGATAAAAAAATATATATAGCTATTTTTCGGACGAATTACGTATTTGTTGGGACAAATTAGGATTTGTTCAGACGAAGTTGGATTTGTTCGGACGAATTGGATTTGTTCGAACGAATTAGCTATTTGTTCGGACGGAGAAGTTATTTGTTCGGATGAATTAGCCATTTGTTTTGACGGATAAGTTATTTGTTCGGACGAATTAGGATTTGTTCGGACGAACTGACATTTGTACGGACAAATAAGTTAATTCATCTAGTAGAAACATTGTCAGAGAGAGAGAGAGAAAGAGAGAGAGAGAAAGAGAGAGAGAGAGAGAATTAATGCAAATGTTATTAATAAAGCAGTAACCAAAAGATTGTTTATAGAAAAAAATGTATTTCTGAGAAATTGCAATCCATATGATTCTTCATGGAAAGATAGATTTTAATGTTTGGAACATAAATCACTATCTGTTGTCTCTCCGTAATGTCCCTTTCTGCCTATTTCTGTCGTTTAATTTATTTCCATCCGTCATAAAAGCACTTTCACGTATACCACCAGATTTTGGGGGTTTTTTTGGTAAAACTACAACATACGCTTTCCAGGGAGTAACATGCACATGTACATTATATCTAAAAAATCTAATGTATAAATCAAATGAATACTGTTAATGTATATATATATGAACTGTAATTAAATACTTACGTGTAATGTTTATTCTGATATGAAAGTTTAATAAAATGAATATCTTAAAAACTATACATTTTTTATTAATATGCTATAAAATATAAGTCCAGTTTTTAACGAATACATAAAAACATTTACAAGGGGTTGTCACACAACTTTTTTTTACATTAACTATATTAAATGAATTTCCTGAGCGAACTGGCTTTAAAACTTGTTTATTTTTTACTAGGCAGTTCAAAAATTGATAATGTAAGTAAATACGTTCTTACCCTCTCCACCGCCCCCTTTTTTATTACACAGAAAAATTCGCACACTGTATTACAGTCACATTGTCTGTCTGTCTGTCTGTCTGTCTCTGTCTCTCTCTGTCTCTCTCTCTCTCTCTCTCTCTCTCTCTCTCTCTCTCTCTCTCTCTCCACTTTCAAAAAAAAAGGGGGGGTGCAACCACTGTAGACACATTATTTATCAATTCTAATATAACTCACCATTTTATAGGAATAATCTCTTACTTTGCTCAATATATGAAAATGTCAATTATAGCCCTCCCCGTTTAAAAACCATGCCTCGATCCTGCGATTCTTCTTTTATTGTTTTGTTATCTAATATGTTTTACGGTGTAACCGTTT
>WFKH01006014.1:10423612-10459218 GCA_016163765.1 Magallana hongkongensis | reverse complement strand
CTCTGATGATTATATCTTAGTTATTACTGATCCTAACTTCACCAAACATGCATGGATGGTGCGTCTTATGATACTGATGCACCTGACAGGCATGAATGCTGAATCTGAGCCATAGGTTTCGGATGCTGGAGGAGGTTAAGGTTTTTGGAGCTGGTTAAAGTTTTTGGAGCAGGTGCCCTCTGATGATTATATCTTAGTTATTACTGATCCTAACTTCACCAAACTTGCATGGATGGTGCGTCTTATGATACTGATGCACCTGACTGGCTTGAATGCTGAATCTGAGCCATAGGTTTCGGATGCTGGAGGAGTTAAGGTTTTTAGAGCTGGTTAAAGTTTTCGGAGCAGGTGCCCTCTAATGATTATATCTTAGTTATTACTGGTCCTAACTTCACCAAACTTGCATGGATGGTACGTCTTATGTTACTGATGCACCAGACAGGCTTGAATGCTGAATCTGAGCCATAGGTTTCGGATGCTGGAGGAGGTTAAGGTTTTTGGAGCTGGTTAAAGTTTTTGGAGCAGGTGCCCTCTGATGATTATATCTTAGTTATTACTGATCCTAACTTCACCAAACTTGCATGGATGGTGCGTCTTATGATACTGATGCACCTGACAGGCATGAATGCTGAATCTGAGCCATAGGTTTCGGATGCTGGAGGAGGTTAAGGTTTTTAGAGCTGGTTAAAGTTTTTGGAGCAGGTGCCCTCTAATGATTATATCTTAGTTATTACTGGTCCTAACTTCACCAAACTTGCATGGATGGTGCGTCTTATGATACTGATGCACCTGACTGGCTTGAATGCTGAATCTGAGCCATAGGTTTGGGATGCTGGATGAGTTAAGTTTTTTTTAACAGGTCACATGTTTAATAGATAATAGTACTATTTCAAACTTGCATAGTTGATTTAACTATAATATAAATGAATCGCAGAGGTAATTTCAGATGCAGAGCCTGATCTCCATTATCAAGGATGCTAAAAACTATATCTTAGTTATTACTGGTCCTAACTTCACCAAACTTGCATTGATGGTGCGTCTTATGATACTGATGCACCTGACAGGCATGAATGCTGAATTTGAGCCATAGGTTTCAGATGCTGGAGGAGGTTAAGGTTTTAAGAGCTGGTTAAAGTTTTTAGAGCAGGTGCCCTTTGATGATTATATCTTAGTTATAACTGGTCTTAACTTCACCAAACTTGCATGGATGGTGCGTCTTATGATACTGATGCACCTAACAGGCTTGAATGCTGAATCTGAGCCATAGGTTTCGGATGCTGGATGAGGTTTTGTTTTTTGGAACAGGTCACATGTTTTATAGATAATAGTACTGTACTACTTCAAACTTGCATAGTTGATTTAACTATAATATAAATGAATCGCAGAGGTAGCTTCAGATGCAGAACCTGATCTCCATTATCAAGGATGGTAAAAAATCTATCTCACTCAAACCTGCTTGATAGATGTGTTTGTTGTTAAATGATATAACATGATTCCTATGATATAGTATTGTATGATATGATACACTATTGTTTTATTTGATACAATATTATATCATATATTATATTGTATAAAGTTATATGATACGATATGATATTGTATCAAGTTTTTGTACATTATGATATGATATTGTATCATGATATTGTTATGTATAGTATTGTATATTATGATACAATATTGTATAATATGATATTGTATTATGTATTATTTATCACATGATATTGTTTTATATGATATTGCAATATACAATATTGTATCATATGATACGATATTGTATAATATATATTATCGTATCATATGATACGATATTGTATAAAATGATATTGGTTTATATAATATATTATTATATCACATGAAGTTGTATTGTATGATATTGTAATATATTGTATACTTATAGAAAATATACCCTTTTCCGCCCTGTGCGATATAAACCGAAAATTCGCCTACCCGTGTGATATATAAACCCTAGGGGTGTGATAACAGATTTATATAACATTTTTGAATAAGTTTTCTCGTTATGTCATAAATGAGATAATTTTATTCCTATGCCCTGAAAATTGCTGAATCACACCGGAAATAGTTATATTGCCCTCCCGGAAAAAGTTATATTTCACAGGAAATGGTTATATTGCCCTCCCGAAACTGTTATATCACCCTCGCGTGCAATAATTCTGCATATTAATTACGTCGGGTTCGAAATTTAGCTAAGCAAACGTAAACAGTTCCTCGAAAATAAAAATGTCATGACAGTGTCTGCTATTCAGAGAAACTTACTTTAATTGTTTAATTTGAAAAATTATCTTCATTTTGAAAGCATCGATCGGCATTTTACAAGAAAATTGATTTGTAAGATACGAAGATGCATTAATAATTAAAATACACCTGTTAATGAGGTAAATATATTCTTAAACAGATTTTCATTTTTAAAAATGTTATATAACATATATTACATGTCTTCTCGGGCGACAATACCAGAATATTTGTCCCTCGGTGACAAGAAAGCCCTGGAGTGTTATGTCGCCCTCTGCCTTCGGACATAACACTCCAGGGCTTTCCTGTCACCTCGGGGCAAATATTCTGGTATGTCGCCCTCGAAGCCATGTAATATATGTATAATATCACACCCCTCTCCGGCAATCTTTGGATGTTATATCACACCCCTTTCCGTTAATCATCGGCTATTATGACGTAGAGTTCGGTATGCGTCGTTTAACTCCGATCTCCGAGTATGACGTCAAATAGTTATGTCGACGTCAACTTAGTATACAAACAACTGGCGCAAAAATTTCAGGAAAGTGTATTAGAGATGGAATATAAAGACACGTAGCGATTTGTTAACAATAATCATTCATCATATGATGTTTTTATTGCATCTTTAATATTTTCTATAAGTATATGATATAAAAATCATGACATGGCAATTTTTATATCGCATCCTATATTAGCCCTCGGTCGCTGTATATCAGCCCTCGAGCCTGACGTCTCTCGGGCTGATGTTCAGCGACCTCGGGCTAATATAGGATGCGATATAAAAATTGCCATGTGATAATCTATAGATATGATATTGTATGATATGATACGATATTGTATGATATGATATTATATAATATATTACTATATCACATGATATTGTATCATATGATATGATACAATGTTGTATCAAATTATATTGTATCATTTGATACAATATCATATAATGTATCAAATATGATACAATATGTTACAATATTGTGATGTATTATGTGATATGATATTGTATCATATAATACTATATTGTATCATATATAATGATATTGTATTATGTGATTAAATACAATAATGTATACAATACGATACAATGTCATATCATATGTTACAATATCATATTGGATCATTATTTATAACAGTATTATATTGTATAATATGATATAAATTGTAAGTATCATAGGATGCAATATCATATTTTATATTATTGTATTGATAAACATTGAATCTTATAATACCGTATAAAATGAACATATGGTTATCATGCAATTTTTTAACATATGATATATGATATTGTGTCAAAACAGTATCCATGAATATCCAAGATCATTAACAATGATTTTCATATAATATGATAAAGGTGGTCTCAAAAAGGTGATGCTTCAAAAGGTGATGCCTCGTCTCGGTGAACTTTGTAATCTGTGATTACCTATGTTTTTTATTTTATTCACAGTCTATGCATGTACAAAAATTGTATTTCTTCGATCGATTTCTTTTACATAATATAAAAAAGACAAATGAAAATTCATCGAGAAAACAATATTTTTCTAGATAACATAGAAGCTTGTTTGTTTCCATATTCCATTAAGACAGTAGAGCTTAGTAAGTTGTGAAAACATCTTCTATATCAACAGAGCATTTCACCTCCTCCAATACTATAGATATTTTCATTACGAGAATTTCTTAAATCGAAATCAAAGGATTTGAACTAAATTATGAACGTGTACATTCCACTTGGCACTTATTATGTATAATATAAATGCAATATTTGCACTTCGATCTAGCTGTCCTTGTGCGTTTGATTGTTTTTAAGACGATGCCCTTTTTATCCTCTATAACGGGCGTCGGCTAGAGACTACGTGAACTTGGTCATAATTATGGTGAATTTTTTCATCTCCAAGCGAGCGTTCGCTGGACTTTAATAATTGCTTCTTACGTCCTATATAACAGATTTTATCTCTAAAAATAACTAGACCTTAAACGGTTTCCTACCAAAATATGTGTATATTTATACATGTATATAGCATATTAATAACTGTGCCATGTCAGTTGGTATTAATTAATAAGTAGGCATGGAAGAGAGATCAAAGCAGAGCTATTTCTAAGTGAGAGAGAAAAAAGAAAGAAAGAGAGAGATATTATATCCATTAATTTGATTTATCTTTTGATTTGGGGCGAAATTCACTGTTTACTAGGATTTTAATTTGGTTGGTCACCAGATGAAATCCTATGAAGCTCTAACGGGCTTCTCATTGGATTTGATCACTTACAAATCATACACAATTGCATGCATGTTCATACCCCTCTAAACTTTTAACGTTGCTGTTTATTTCTAATATATACGTTTGAGAAAGATGAAACAGTTCATATCAAACTTTACTGTACTTCATATACATAATGGGATAAAGCATCAGACAAAGCATTAGCTTGTAATTATGCGTGATGTTTAATGTGATGTCATCAACATTTACCTCTTGACCCCTGAAAAAGTTCATTTTTGCTCCTCCGTGGGTTCATGTACAGAAAGATGTTTGCAAATAAAAATATCTATGATTGAATACATGTGTTCTTATATCAACGTGACTCTGAATCAGATTCAAATTAGATTTGACTGAATGGCTTAAAAGTAAACTGGAGTTGTCGTTCTTTATCTTACATGAAGACACAGTATAGATGCATTCATTACAGTACGTCTGCACTCTGTCGATAGCACTGACCAATGCAAGGCATTAATCATTTAATCCAGAGTGTCGTTTCGTGTGTTCCTTACGTCCAAACCTACAAAAGATTGATAGAAATAAATTCGTCAATCTAGCTCAGCTAATAAATTATCATTAATCAAAATGAAGGTAATAAGCGGATCAAGAAAATACTCATCTATATACTGACTTCTGAACTTCGGCATTCCAAGGTGTGATTAATCTCCCAGAAATAGCATTGAACAATCTTCAATTTTCATCTTAGACATAAAGCCATTTGTCACTTTCTGTTCTAATATACATAATGATAATCGAAAAAAAAAAATTATCTAAATTTCCTTCTTCTAAGCTCACTGACTATAGATCTAACTTCTTGATTTAATTAATTACTCAATGAAATTACTTTACAGCTTTAGCTTACTAAGATGATATTTCATCTGGCGTAGATTATATCTGTTTTTCTTCAATGCTCTCTATATTCATAACCAAACATGGATCACCAAAGATAGCTTTTATTGTTAAATTAACAAAGCATTTTACATGACAAAAGGGGAATGTTAAAATCACGTCGCTTTTAAAGCGACATTATACGAATTGAACTTTTTAAATATCTTAAACAGGTTTCAATCGTATGTACATCTTTATATCATATTGCAATTACAGCTATACAATTTCATTCTATTTAATATGTTGTTCGACTCTGTTCACAATATGAAACAACACATCTGCAATTTTTGTTTGTTTGTTTTTCGTGAATTCAACATTATGAACCAAAATCTCGATGATCTCGGAATAAGCAACCTAAGAAAATCTAACGCATCGGCCGTCTGGCTTACTTTACAAATAATCGAAATTGTATGCACTTAATTATGAGTGTTTATTAATCATTGTAAAACCATTAATGTTTAAATAAAGTATGTAGTTTTAATTAGCCACTTAGGAAGAGGAAACTCAAGTTATTATAATATATGATATCATTAATATTTTAAGTTATAAAAAACTTATATTTCCTTAAAATATATTTCAAATAATCAAACAACTTCCACTTTGTCCGTACAAAATAAAACACCGACAAGGAAAACATGTTGTTTTTTCTTTGATCGTTCAGAGATAATTTATTGCTCTGTATAACAATAAATTCCGTGACAAAAATATTTTTTTATAAAACTTCAACAAATTTAAATTGGATTTCATCGGAAAGCACGTGAACATAGAGACAAGCAAGAGGTTAAGTATACATGAATTAATCCACATTCTTTGAAATTTATACCTGAATAGATTTAAAATACAACTATAAACATACTTGTTTTAAATACATGTACGCACGTGTGCATGAGAGGACACAAATTTGACGTGCATAGTTGCTCTTTCGTGTATATACATCACATCATAATTGTTACAGACACATCAAGATCAGTTAACCTATGATTAAAATTTCAACAATAAATGGACTTAGAAAATCATAGTGCGCCTTTTCACGGCGTCCTTGAAGCTTTTCCATGTTTGTCGTTTCTTTTTGGGGGACACCGCCGTTTTATAAGCCAACCGGAAAACCTCATCCAAGCCAGTTCCGTCAATGGAGCTACACTCCAAGTACTTGACGGCTCCCCACTTCTTGGCGCACTTCTTGCCTTTAGTCGTACTCACGCAATCGTTCGTTATGTCCACCACGGAATGACGCAAGTCTGTGTGTGTTCCCACAATAAAAAAGGGTGTGTCGGGTTTGAACTGTCTGATTTCTGGAATCCATTTTAGTTTCACGTTTTCCAATGAGTCGCTGTCGTACACGGAGAAGCAAACGACAAATACGTCAGTATCGGAGTACGCAAGCGTACGCAGACGATCGTACGTTTCCTGTAAAAAATTACAATTTGAGATGAATGAAAATGTCTTGCAAAATTTATCTAGATTCATTTTTTTTAAAAGAAAGCAAAGGTTATTGAAGGAAAAAGTACAACAATTTTCCATAGAATTGAATTTAATCGGTATTTGAGCCTTTTACGTATTTTTGATTAGACATTTGATTTGCAATGCGCGTTAGATATAATTCTCCCCTGCTTACCTGTCCAGCTGTGTCCAGCACACTAAGCTGATGCGTGTTTTCTCCTTCCTTTATATCAACTGAATGAAAGAATAAAATAAATGAAATATATGAAGATACAAAATTCAAATTGATCCGTACGTAAAGATTAAGACAGTCAGATGAAGCCGCATTTGAAAAATATAAGCCGTAACGTAATGTGAAACGGGGCTTAAATTTCTGTAAAATCACCAAAACTGAATTGTTTGTTGATTTTATCAGGACACTTATATTTTTAACTAGATCAGTCTGTTTCGTATTATGTACATGGTACCGTCATTTTTACATGTGCTAATTTAGCGTCCATGTACAGTTCTATCAGTTACGGCGTATCATTCTTTTTTCACATACTTTTTTCAAATTAATAATAAATCTACAAATATAACTGCTTTAGAAAATAAGCCCCCAATTATTTTGCTAAATATCTAAACCAACTGAGACTTGTTTTTTCGAAATTTCATGAAGACTTATTTTGACGGGATTTTCATCCATATAATATATGTATGTGTGTGAGTGTGTTAAAATAGAAAATCGCTGCATTCTAAGTCGAGTCGAACTCGGAATTCACATCTAAAAATATTTATGTAGCACAAATACAACCTTAATTCAGGGAAATACAAATGTACATAACCTTGAGTGTTATAATACGATTTCCTGTAAAAATGTGTATTCTATATTGACTTCCTGAATCATGGCGCAAAGAATTAGATAAAAAAGGAAAAACTTATGTACAAGAGGTTAGCCATAAAATGATGTTTTTAGTTTAAGAATTAACGATGTTTGAAAGTCACCCGATTCATCCCCATTAAGTACAAGGTCTCATACAGTGTTAACCTTGTATAGTAATACAGCAACTGCATAAACACAATAGCATAAAGAACATTGACAGTCGTCAGAAGAAATAAGACTCTCCATTGAAGGGGGACTACATGTAGATACAATATAAAGAGTATATAAAGTTAACACCTCAATTCTTTGTGGCCGGTGTTATAGTACACCTATCCCGATTGCGCCTCCTCTTATTCTAAACAATTGCATATTACGTTTTACTCGAAACCAGAGAAAAAATAACAATAGTACCTTTCCTTTAACTATAAACGGGATTGTAGACTTCTGCTTATCATGTAAATAATCAGTGTACAAGAAGTCGCATGTTTACAAATTAATGACTTAGGAATGTCATATCGGGATACACCTGTATGAAAAATGTCTGTCATTTCTTTCTGACAGAAACCCGCGAAAGAGTTGCTAAATGACAACAGATACAAAGGGAGGAACCGAGAACTCACTAAATAGTTTTAATGTCTCGTAATAATGGTTTCATTGACATATCTTGTGTTAATATAATTCTGTCTGAAGCTGTTTATTCCTTGAGTGGAAACATTATGAATTGAGAAGAATTGCAGCAATGAATCTAATATACATGAATATATAGTAAATAACACATACTGTAGACGTGAAACTGTGTAGTTGGTATTTAAAAAGCGAAGTATTTTTGACGACTTAAGAGACCAAGTATGCATAAATCAGCATAATTTTAAATGTAGATTTTAGAGATAGCAATTTACCTTCAAGGCCTAATTCTAGCCAATGCCAAAATTTTGTGCACTTTAAGAATTAGAACGAGATACAAATTGTCAAACCCAATGCAAAGGTGGAATAACAGATGTCAAAAAATGTATATTTATCACGAGTATCATTTAGCAGTAAATGTGTGCTTAAATTCTGTACATGTTTCACAAGATCCTCTTAGTACCTATGTTTGCATTCTTTTTTATACCAGTATATCTTTATAATGTTGACTTTCCGCATTCATTAAAAAATAGATTATTTAAGAATTAAACTAAATTAACAAGCTAAAAGGTGTTGTGATACTTTTAATATTCTTGAATTTTGATTCGGTGATGAATTGTCATCTTAAGTTTTTAAGGACTATGCCTCGCCCAGTTCAACAACGCAAGACGAGCGCAATGCGGACGGAAGTGCCGAACTTAAAGTGACCTCTTATAAGTAGACGGAGATGGCCTATCTCCTTGTGTATTCCCAGTCTGTGGAAAAATGCCAAATATGACTGTAATGATGATTATAATGATGGCGTTTCTTACCATCTTGATTCAAGTGTTTTGTTTCTTTTATAAAATGTTGTTTAAAACATATCCATCTTTAAAAGCGAATCTAGCAAGTCTACAAAAACTTTATGCAACTAATGCGAAGTACATGTACATGTACTAGTATTATACTAGTTGCGTTTTAGTTTGGCAGGGTTTTTAAAATGTTTTAAGGGGGGCTGAGTATATATCATATAACAAATTATAGGCGTGACATAAGATGAATGTAATTGTTTATTAACTACATGCGTATTAATGCTTATCTTGTTCTTTACAAGGCAATTGTGAAGCAAAATTCATAGATTAATGTTGTCAAACCCTTTATCAACACTCTACTAAAGCCATTATTGATAAGGCTAAGCACACGGCAAGAAGCCACTATTTATTTACTTGTATTATTTACGTCTTTACTGTTATGGTAGCGAAAACACAAAGAAAAAATAACCAAAGTTATGGGTGAGGTCACGAACCTTAATGTTGACAATTAAAACACAACAGACACCTTCATGAATGAATAAGTATTGTACTATGTGCCTTGCCGCACCTGGAAATCTATATAAAATCCTGCTTCATAGAATTAAGTTTAACCTTTGGACTGAAACAAGAGACGAAATTTTGGCTTCAGGTGCAAATCCTGGCAGTAAAGTTGCATAATATTCAAATCAGATGTCATATATGTCAATGGATTTTTTTTCAAAATTCCATTGAAAATAGATTAAAAGAATAGCTTCCAGAAATATTTATTACAATGCCTTTCTTTGATCATTCTAGTCAGCACACATTGTCATATTTCGTCAAGACAGATTCAAATCTTGTATTTTTTTTCATAACCTGCCTGATTTAAGCGATTGATATTTTGCTTCGGGGAGTAGAAAGGAATGTTACAAATGTCATCAATTAAGAATAACATATTTTTTAGATACAATTAATCACTTGACACCTAAAATAGTGTAAACATACAAGCTTTAACTACACGTCTTTTTTTGTTATTTTTTTATAGTCAATATGTGATTTCTTTCTTGCAAATTCCAATAACTTCGAAAACAAAATTTAATTTGCTTGTAACGAAAATATTATCATTTATGAAATAAACCCCAACAAACAATATCGAACTTGATAGTTGTCTCTATTATACATGCAAGTGAGTTATGGAAACTATTATAAGTGGAAATATGAAGATGAGAAATCCTTCCGATGTATGTAGAAGGATATGAATAATCTTAGCAATGTAGTCTTATTCATATTTAGACATGTACAATTACGGATGAATGAATATTAAGATCTTGAGCCACCTCAATCTAATTGACTGAAGTTTTAGAATTTCATATCTTCTTTTGCAAGTTTCTATCAAATAGAAATCTTTGAGGTTTTACGAAAGAAGAAAAGCTGAATTTTTATGCGTATTAATAAGCAACAAAAAGTTTATATATAGAAATGTATATATAGAAATCTATAGTCATCTTTAAATTATAAAAGTGTATGGAGAAAAACTGTGATTAAATAAGTTTCATTAAATTTTCATAGCGAAAATTTTAACATTGTGAACTCACTGGTATAGTTTTCGAAGCAGGTGGGTTGGTAGTCTGAAAGAATTTTCCCGAGGGTGTAGCGCATCATCATACTCGTCTTCCCCGTGCCCCCATCTCCCACCACACAACATTTTGGGACTCGTTCCTTTCTGCGGAGTTTTACGTCAGAGTCCTGTAAAAAGGCTCCCGTTGAGCGTTTGTATCCTTGGGTTTCATCCTGATCGCTGCTAGATTCTCCTTTCATCTTTAGTGAATTACAAGTAAATATTAATCAACAGCATTAATTTCCTTGAGGAAGAAAGAACAATATTCCACGATGTGTGTATGGGTTCATTTTTGTCCGTAATATTAAATCTCACAGCCGGTTGTTGCCTAATATAACACCAGGGAAACTCTATAGCTAGTTTAGAATGACACTTGAATCAATGACTGCTGCATCCAGCCAAATCACGCCTACGTCAAAAGGCGAATGAATATCCGGGACATATCTCTTGCGGTGCAGACGATCATAATAAGATGATTGTGTTGTGGACGAGATTAATTAATTACGGTGTGGTTCAAGAGTCACTGTTACAATTATGTTGAACTTGCGTTTTATAAAGAAATACCGTGAATTCCTCGCCCGCAGTGGTTGTCCCGAGATGAATGTCGTCGTTTGCGGTAATGATGGGTTTTTATGAAAAGAAAAAGAAAGTAACTGTGACATCTACGGTCGTATTGCTTCGTGAGGCAGCACTTAAACAGGATCTGTTCTGAATTAAATTCCAAGAATATTTTCTTCATAATTTGCATACATTTTTTTTTTCATTGATCAATATTCTTTTCATTTCCCTTTATTTTATTTTTTTAGGGGGTGGGGTGGGGAGGGGTGGTTACTTATTGCGTGTGTGATACGAATTTTGATATTATAAATTGAGTATTCGTATAGTTCTAAATTTTTATATATACATTTTGTTCAAAATTTTTTTAATCCAAAGTTCATTGATGGTAATATTAATATTTTGCTTTTAGTGGTTCACGTTTAGTATCTTTTCTCTCCATTGGCCAAGGAAGCAGTTAATGTTAAAAGTTGGAGTAAATTGGTATTCACTTGAATATGTATAAAATATCTGCAATAAAATACTTATTACCCTACATGACAAAATATAACTCAAATTATCTATTATAATACTTACAGCCATTCACTAACTATAAGTACATTTATTTGGTAAAAAAAATGATAATACTTAGAATTCATAGATAGGAAAATCAATGCATGATCTACAATTGGCAAGCCGCGCGTTTTAAAAATGATGACAAAATACATACGGTACTGTGAAAATCAACAATTCTTTCAATGAAATTAGACCTATTTCTTGGAATATTGATCGTGTGCCAGTGCGACACAATTAAAAAAAAATTAATATTAGATACGCTAAATAGTCAAAACGGTTTGTGGTTCTGACAAACCACGACTTGTGCTGTCATTGTTAATGTGATGCAGTGCCACACGTAACCAGCAGATGCCTCTAGCCTGATTCATATGCCTGAAGTGGTGTTAAAATCGGCTTACATTTTCTGTAAAAATCATTTAGAAAAATAAGGAAGCAAACGTCCATAACAAGTTTTAACAGGGTAATAATTACCAAATACATTTTCATTTTCCTCTCACAGAGCTAATAATAACGAAAAGTGCGGGTGACTTTTGTATAATTTTCAAAAACTATATGTAAAAGGATTCCTAGCCTTACAACAGATTTAAAAATATACCCCTAAAGTTTTAAACAGGGATCATTTGAATGACTTTGCTTCCATTTTATAATGATTCTTTCGCGTACATTTTACGAAACAAAAATTAATAAATTAAATAGAAAGACGGATTTACTATCGAGGCAGATTCTAATTCGGGTGCGCATCACAGCTTTTTAATTTTCATGCGATGTTGGCACGAATTTATAACTTTCTTCAGTATTGTTTCTTATATTCAGTATTCACATTACCCGTAATTAAAGTAATGTAATTGGATTAAATGCTTTCCGGTATTGTAAACTTTAGCCTATTGCATGCTGAAGAAAAAAGTGTGACTCGCTCGCACATTCGTTACGGCCGGGGGTATTTCACTACAAAGTCGGCATGGCATCAAAAGAAACGTACATGTATATTACCCTAAACAGTTTTTTGCTTTATAGAATAATTCTTCTATGTCAACATGTATCGCAATATAGAGGTACGGGGAAATGAAAAAAAAATCGACTTCGATCAAATTCCTGGACCAAGACAAATAGTCGAAATTTTGTAATTTCACCGTTTGGTGACTTTTAACAACATTTTCATATGTTTAAGAATTTCCTTAAGCAAAATTACAAAAAAATATAGAGAAAATTTGAAATTTTGGCGCATTTTACAAAAAATTCCCATCTGGTCAAAAAAGTAAAAATTAACTAGGATTGTTTGATTTTTAAATCTTAAAATTATTAAAAACGTACTGCAACAGCACACCCCCACCTCCACCAAAAAAAAGGATAATTAATTGTACAAATTATTTTGCTCCTTTAGTACACAAAAATTAAACAAGTTTTTTTTTCTCGAAAGTATCAGCGCATCATTTAAAAAAATTGAATTATTCATTTAAAAAACTTGTGTACATTCTTTATCAGCATCGAAATCCAAAATAACATTCATATAGAAATGAAAATTGATGTATACATGTATGTATCTAAAGTTAACCACTTTACACTGAATTTCGAAATCATTCGTAACTCTCACAGTATATCATCAGCGTAACTAAATCTTCGTTTCCGTATAAATTCCATGATATCGGAAATCGACCCACATAACACATTTGTGCGTGATGTATATAACAATTTTATAATCCTCTTGTGTATCTTGAGTACAAGGGCTGACAGTGGTCATTGAAAATTATAACGAGTTGTTGTTTCGATAGTTTTCATTATATCCACATAGTTGATGCATTCCATACAGAAGAGAGACAACTCAAAGAAAACGTCAGAAAAAGGCACGCTTTCTTGGACACTATACGTATACTGTAGATATCTTACCAGTTTATTTAATCAAAAGTAGTGATTATGATATCCTTTATTCCATTCATTTTTCAGGTTACCTTTCAAATTTAATAATTTGACAACAAAAAGATTACTGCACAACTTTAGTATCTATTTTTGCAAAAAGATGAAATATGAATTAGTTCATGTTTAGTTCATGTTTACAAATGCTGCAACTCATTTTATGTCATTTAATAAAAGGAAATGTATGTAAAAAAAAAACCCAAAAACAACTGCTATAGAAATTAGATATGTTAATGTTTTGTTGTTTTTTTTAAATTCAATATTTGTAATTCTTAATGTAAAAAACAAAACAAAGAAAAAATATCAAAAAGGGCACCAGCAGGCATGCTCACGAATTAAGCTATTGTGTATTATAATCCATATTGTGTAAGTTACGAGTATTTTTTGTCGTGTTTTTTGCGATGTAAGGAAGTACCCAGTCTATATATTCTACTGCTAATAACTAAACACTAATGTCAATAGTAATTAATTTTGTGTTGATATGAAATATTTTTATCAAATATTGACAAGGTTGTTGATAGTGAACTTGTCAATGTTTTTTGTTTAATAATGTTAAATAAAACAAGCCTAAATTCCATCTCACTGTAGTTTTTAAGAGTCTATCAGGGGGATAAATACAAAAAACCCCCATAAAATATAAAGTAATTTCACTAACTTCCTAACTTCACTATGTCAGTGCATTTGATTTAGAGGTGTAGCAAGTACTGAGGCCGGATCATATCGAGATGGATAGCATTACTTTATACTATAAGACATTCACCATAGGTTAACAGTATTTTAAGAATAGTTAGTTAACCGATATATTATACCATCTACAAACAATTTATTTATAAATCACAGGTTAGGTAGCATATGAATGGTTCTCGACGGTGTTAGGCATATGAGGGAACTTGTCTATTCCTATTAAAAGAATGCAAACATCATTGGGAGATCATAACACTGCCAATCTTTCTGGGCCCCTTGAAAGAAGAATATGTTAATCCGATGATTATGTATTATGTTGCTCGATTATTTAACATGAAATATAAATCAACTTTAGAAAAAGAGCTCTGTATAAAAATAACGAAAATGTTTAAATTATATGGATTGTTTTCTTTACTAATAAATAGTTTATGGCCAAAAAGTATACTATTAAAACTCTTTAGGTATATCTGATGGGTAATTCGTTGACCATCCAGCCTCCTTAATATGAATCATTTCTTTTATCATTTTTTAATCGTCAAAGTATTCACAATAAAAGATTGTCAAAATTAATGTTCAGATTCAATCATCCTTTTTAGTCAGAACAATTTATGAACAAATATCTATACTTATAAATTAAGACATTTTGTCAATAAACTACGAAATGCATGCACCAGAGTAACTGCTTACACCTTTGGTATTTTAACACGAGTGAGATGATGTCCGTAAACTATAATTGAATTTTACCTGATAAGAAATTATTGAGAGATTAATTACAAACCTACTTTCATTTTCGATAAATCAGCCCGAAACAGCAAAAATGAGAATGAGCTTTGGCGGATCCAAGTCAGTGGGAGTTCGCTTCAAAATATATACCTTGCAATGAAATAATATTAAACAATTATGTAAAGATTGAATATATTTACCGGGAACGTACTTAGAGAATACATAGAAAGTAAAATTTGACAAATGTTGAATAAATAAAATTAGCCAACTCGTTTCTTGAATGCGCGATTTTAGTTTTGATGGAAATTACTTTCCAGAACGGGGTAACCAAGAACGCGGGTTGACTAATTAACATCCTGGCGGAAAGTGTAGGGCGAGTTCATCATGCATCGGGCAGATACCTTGGATCGTACATCTTTGGTTTAATACAAAAAAGTTGAATAATAATGAAAACGCGATTTTAGTTTTGATGGAAAGAACTTTCCAGAACGGGGTGAGTTGACTAACTAACATAATGGCGGAAAGTGTAGGGCGAGTTCGTCATGCATCGGGCAGATACTTGGATCACAACTTTGGTTTTAAAATATATAAAAATATGCATGAACTCGCGTTTTTAGATAGCATACATTTTTTATACCACGGACAGATTGGTAGTAAAACTTATTCATTAATTTATGAACCATGAACAGATTGGGTCGACAAATCTACGTCTTTATGAATAAATGATGCACGCATAAAACGGGGACGTTGCATTAGGGGGTGACACTTGGAACAGTGTATAAAATTTTAGTTAAATTTGACCAAAAGAACAAAATTTAGGAATGAGTTACGACTTACTATACAACCCCTCCCTGTTTTAAAAAAAAACAAAAAACAAAAACAAAACAAAAACAAAACAACCCCCCCCCCAAAAAAAACAAAAAAAATACATGTATATGCGATTGAGGGTTGACATTTAATATAATAGATATTTCAAAAAATGAAAAAAGATCTATTTCCAGTTGCAACAATAAACTGCATTTGGAACAAACAGTAAAAAGCCAAAACAGTTTGTAATAAATTAGGCCACATATACATGTATAATCAAATTCAATGTAGATTATCATCCTTGCCCGCTCCTCTAAATATCCAGCCAGTTGATTTTTTTATTTCAATTTTGAAAAATAGATTAAGGAAAAATTCGGACACATTATATACAAAAAAAGAACCAAAAAAATCTGGTTTAACTTACAAACCCCATTAATGTGTAAAGTGTTTTTTTCCGCGCTTGCGCGGGATATCATCTAGTACATTTATCAAACAAAAAGTAAATAAATCACATTTCAGTGAATTCATTTTGGTAGATATTTAATTCAGCTTAAATTTTTCACGTGTGAAGGCATATTATCTTATTAGCCACCAGACACTGTCTTCACAGCTTACTCCGTACATGCATCTTTGAAATCGTATCAACAACAAGACTCGCGTGAGTAACAAGAGGCCCATGGGCCACATCGCTCTTCTGAGCAACAATAGCCATAATAAAATCAGCTTTATGGAGTCATATACAAAATATTTAGACAATGTAGTAAAATAGATCCCGTATAAAAAGATTTTCAAAATTTCCCCTCAGAGATTCTTATGTGTGGCAGGACCATGAATCAAACCGATACCTGTATTTCTAGTCAGGTGCTCTAACACAGAGCTATCCAGGATAATATCCACTGTCTATTAAGTCCAAGCCATACATATAGATACATAGATATGGGTTTGGTATGATTTTATATGGGTGTGCCGGGATGGGGTTGGGAGGCCTGTCGAATCCAAGCATTTAATACCACAATGACTGCCAGGGTACGCTTTGCGACTGAATCAGTTATTTATTTATTTATCAAAGAAACTTTGATGAAACTCTGTGATATAGTTAGATGTGTCGCTAATCAACCCTGACAGCTGATAAACTGGTACTGCTATGTTATTATGTTCTGTTTTTTTACTTTATATATTTAATGAAAATAAGAGAGTATTTATTAAGACTAGTAAAATTACTTAATTACTTTTTATGTAACGTTAGTTATAATACTGTTGTATAATAGTACAATAACACCCTCCCCATCAATTAAATAAATTTAAAAAAATATCTCCTTTTAAATGCACAGAATATAGCCATTCAACGAACGATTAATCTAAGTACGTGTATGTGACTATGTGTATTTAATTAAACGTAATTTAAACGAAATGTCTTAAAATTGCCTTAAAGTAGTTATGCAATTTAGTTTTAATCTCGTCGTAAATTGCACAAATCACTTACCAGCATCAAAATTCAAAACATTACATGCTTGTATATATTTCACATAAAAGAACAATAAGATTTGTAATAACCTTATAAATATTCTTCTACATAGTTCTTACTAACAAAAAGTCCAACAAAACCAATGTTAATTCAACGGGTCAAACGATCTCGATGTTAACCTGTCTGTCGGTCCTACATAGAATTTGTTGGACCGCTACGTCACAGCTAATTAATTCTTTTTGTTAATATCAATATTATATATTGGTAAAACGGTTATTGACGGGGATTAGGGAAACATATGATTTGCTGGACCTTCAGACAGAAATGTTGCTCTCTGCCTTTGGCCATGGGCAACATTTCTGTCCGAAGGTCCAAAAATCATATGTTGCCCTCATACACAGTCAATATCTGTATAATATTGTTATATTCGGTACTACATCCTCACACATAGAACTTTATAGACTAATGGCAACTAATTTAAAAATATTGACCAGTTAGGGATAATACCGAGAGGATATTCTCATATTTTGGATTTGTATAAACTTGAAAACCCCAGTTATTCTTATCCTCATAAACTCAAAATAAAAAGAAATTTACTATTTGAGTATGCGTAGTTTGTTACATTTGTAGAGGTCATCAGCCATGGGTCAAACAGGATTTACATGACTGTGTATATTGTACATCTACGAATACCGGCATTTACTGGTAATGTAGTCATGTTTAATCATAAAATGAAATCGTTAGATACAACTCACTAGTTATTCGCCTCAATATTCATTTACATAGGTAAGAGATCACCAGAGTTAATCGTTTTCATTTTAAGTTGCAAACTCTCAATTGATATGTCATGTTTCAAATTTAAAGATTAGAAATGTGTTGCCAATTGTAATTTGAAACATGTTTTTCCCATGATTAGGGTACATTTGTTATCTTGAAAATGATATATTCACCACTCAGATTAGCTTTTTGTTGTTGTTGTTGTTGTTGTTGTTGTTGTTGTTGTTGTTGTTTGGCTGTTTTTGTATGTGCATCTTATTTAGACATACAAAGTCAATTTAATATTTATCTTTGGCATCAATATGTTTTTAAAAGTTATTGTTTTTTCCCTGTTCAGCTTACAGCAAGTGATGACGTAAAGCGCAGTAAGATGTTTGGGAAATTCTTAGTTAACTCGAACATATTATTCAACCTGGAAAGGAGTGGATTGGACCTACCTTCTAATACAAGTTACGAGTATTTTCCAAAGGATTATTACCTCTGGATAGTGAATGAACAACTATACGACATTAACAAGCCCATTGTTGTCATCTTCTTACTCTTGATTTTACTTGGAATATTTGGGAATAGTCTAGTGGCTTACGTCTTCGGTTTTCGTTTGAAAAAATCAACAGTACACACATATATAACATGTATTGCTGCATATGATACAATGACTTCCATTTTGTTGATTTTCGAAATCTTCGATAAACGATACCCAATGTATGCTGGAAACTTCACGGATATCTGTAAGGTTGTGCGCTGTCTTGAAGTATTTTTTAGTAGCGGTTCAAGTCTATTTATTGTAAGCATTGCGTTTGATCGTTACTATAAAGTCTGCAAGCCATTTAAACGTCTTTCTCTCAAAACAGTCCGAAAAAGCATACTATGCATTTTGATAGCATCTGCATTTCTAAGCTGGCCTATGGTGTTGTTTCATGGTCCGGAATTGGTCCAAACATTACATCCTGGAGTATCCGGAAAAGACTGTGCTGATGATGAACGTTTCAAAGATTCAATATATCCCGTTATTTATTTCATCATTCTTTTTGTATTTGTTATAGCGTGTATTGTCGCGATTGTGATAATGTATATTTTCGTATTTCTTGAAATTTTTAAGTGGAAACATAATTCTATGAGCACTACTAAAGTTTCTGGGTTATTTGATAACTCGGTTTGGCTGAAAATCAAGTCAAGAATACCTTTTCAAAACGACAACAGAAAAGGAAAACACCAAAGGGATGACCCTGCAGTCGACTGTGGTAGAAAGTCAAACAATTCAAACGTAAAAGATGCAAACGATGTGATAACTTTTAGCAACAGTATGCTGCCAGTTGATGGCGACATAACACGTGTTTCTGTTGAGGTTCCAGTTGAAAGTAACACACATCAAGCCAAACCAATCGATGCAACCAAAAGAACACTTAATTTGAGATACACAGAAAAAGGAAATGGTCGACAAGGACGTCCGATGAGTCGCCGAAACAGCGGGAAGAAACGTCATCTGAGTAAAACCACCATCACGCTAAGTCTGATAGCATTCCTGTATGTAATGAGTTACATTCCGACCATTGCGGTGGAAAGTGTCAATGCTACAAGTCCGTTCGAAGAAAACCAACTTTCGATTCCTACCAGGCGATTCATCGTGGTGTGTAATGCGGCGCATTTTATTAATATTGGTTTTAATCCTATTATATACGGGGTCTTTAATGAGTTTTTTCGAAATGAAGTTAGATTAATTGTATTTGGAGATAGAAAATGAACAAAAACTAAAAATAAATTGAACAGAAAATGTTTCCTTCAAGTATAATTATATGATATGATGATGGAGCACATGGCTCGGTGTTAGGCCAGTAACCCAAAAGTCGCTGGTTCAAGCCTCGTTGTGGTCACAACATTATCTACATTGTCTCAGTCGACCTAGCTAAAATGGATACCGGCTTATGCTTATAGTTAACCTGCAATAGATTGGTGTCCAATCCTGGGTGGGTGGTGGTCAACGGCTCTCATCCGCCTAGCACCACGGAAACCGGGGATAAGACCGGTCCTATGCGCCTTCATGGAGTTAACTTTAATAAATATTTGATGGAGTTCAATTCATTAAATAACGAAAAATCTGCAATTGTCATGTAAATATATTACATGAATGTCAATTTATTCGACGGTAGCATTGTTACACTAGTACTAAAACACAAAAAATTATTTAAAAAAAACAACAACATACCTTTCCTTTAGGGTTCCATTTTATACATTTTCACATATTTTGACATATCTAGCGCTAAAAAAAAAAAGTTTGTAGAAAAGTGTATCTATAAATCTTTATTCCACACATTTTTTGGTGATCGGCTTCGGCCGATCACAGTTGTGTTCATATGAGGCATCCGGCAAATTTTACTATTTGCGCACGCATTGCGCCTTGCACTACTTTATTTACTATGCAATGACAACCTCATTTAAATCTTTAATTACACGTAGAATACTAAAAACGTTACTCTTATCCGTTTGCCTTGAAAGTAAAACATTTATACATTTACATACATAATGATTCAAATCACGTTTTTCTTCACATATGCGTAAGAATATTAATCGGAAGTATAATTCGCCTACTAAAAGTAAAGCTTATTCATGCCTTGCTATTTCGGAAATCAACAAAACGGTGCTATATAAGTATCTTATTTTAATATCATTTTTATTGCATGTAGCGTAACGCTTCCGTATTACATTAAGGTTTCTCCACCCTTAATGTTTTTATGGTTTAATCCATGTAATTTTTGTTTAAATTTGAAGATTAATATGTAAACATTCAAATTGAACTTAAATATTGGTATGTTGCAAATATATTTTTCATGCTCTAGGAGCTTACACAGGTACACTATCAGGACAATTATAGCGATGACTACTCTCCAATCAAACATCACATTTTTATTTTACTGATTTCTATATAATAAAGCAATTTTTTTAAAGAAATTAATCGCAATCCTTTATTTGATTTATTTTAACATTTTAAGGCCATTTAAACTTGCCAGTCTGAAAGATATCACATTTACAGTTCATTTTGATACAATTTTTTAACCATCATGTGAATAAGTACAGTTTAGCAACATAAAACGTCTATAACTTTTAAAATAATGGTTCAAACTCACTGAAAATTGGTACATTTGTAATTCATTATATATCCTATCGAAATCTGCAAAGAAATGTTTACCTTGCCAGGTAAAAAAATATGATAATTGTCTCTGTCAAGTTTGACTATGTACGGTTTTATCAGTTTTTCCTTGAATTTAGCGATTTCAACTCAAACTACTCTCTATAAATTGTTAAACATTAGTGTCATTTCATTTTACATAGCTTAAAATGTGTTAAACACAAGTATAAATCAAGATATAATGGCAAAACCATGCATCACATAACACTAAAATTATAACCGATAACGGTAAAATATTCCGGAATGCTCTCAATGACGTCACACGACAATCGAAAGACCTTAACAGAGCTGGCCAATGATATCCCATGCCGATCATTCCTTTAAAAGGAATACTTGTCTTGTTCTTATTTAACTTATGAATATTTTTATTGTTCTTCAGCAACTTTACAGAAATATTTTAAAAATAAGATTTTAAGGATGACATTTACTCAGAATTGGAAAAATAAAATTCACTGATGATAATGAAAACCATCTAATAGACCATTGATTGTATTGTTATTTTTCATTTTCAAAAAAGTACGTCAATGACCTACTTTTTTGGTTAATATTTTTGAAAAATTAAGAAAATCCCTCAAAATTTAACACTGATTGAGATTTTCTTTATTGTAAAAATATTACAAATAACTTCTCTCTTTAAAAAATGAAATACGACAAACTTAAAGGGTTGCTATGGGGACCGGTTGCCATGGTAACAGAAGCAAAAGATTGAAAAATGGCCATTTTAAGCTCTTTTGAACACAAATTGTAAGAGATTGCAGCAGTTTCAGCTATACAGAATAAAATAATCGCATACAAAATATTATGAATTTTTAAATTATTGAAAATTTTTCATGGGCAAATAAATAGTTTAATAGTGTTACCATGGTAACTAAACATCACTTCAAAAATAACATTTTTTCATTTCATTTGAACATAAAAAAATTTAAATGGAAACAATTTAAATGTTGTTTTAGTTTGGCAACATAGATAATATAACTGAAAATTGAAATTCATTGCTATGTAACAAAAATTAAAAATCACAAAAATCCGCATATTTTGAGGTACTTTTGAAGACTTTTTACTCATGCCTGGATCATGATACTTTAAAATAAATTGAGCGGAATGACTAAACATGACCTCAACTTTAATGCAATATCAGTTGAAGTTGTATTTAAGCAAAAGAAATGGCCGTTGCTATGACGTTTTGAACAATTAGGAATTTCTGTATGATTTTCTTAAGTACACATATTTCCTTAGCAACGGCAGCTTTAAGATGCTAATATTGCTTGTATATATATGATATAAAAATGTGGCATGTTTCCCACGAATAACAAAAAAAATGTCAAATTATGTTTAAAACAATCATTTTCGCTTGAAAGAATCACTATTGCTTTCTTCATCTTTTCTTTATTCTAACCTTGTTACCATAGCAACAAGTGTCAATTTTTTATCTAGCATGTATATTTTAAATACAGCTATAAATCTATGAGTTTGGTTCAATGATAACTTCTATGATATTTCAAAAATATGAAGAAATCATGTTTTGAAAATAATTTTGAGTTTCCATGGAAATATTCTTAAGATTTTGATTTGCCCACCAATGTTTTTCTGTAATTTGAAAATTGACCATATAGTCAATTCAATATTTTATATTCCATAACTTAGATTAGCTGCAATTACATGTACTTTCTATATTGCTTTAAAGTTGCTAAGATTTGCCATTTTTCTATCTTTGATCTCCGTTACCATGGCAACGGTAGCCCTTAGCAACAAATTTATGGCATCTTGCTACTTATTACATCAATATGTATCATTGTAAGCAATATAAAGAAAATTGGTGACTATGCGTGCCGGAACCTCTATATACAGTTTTAATATTTACAGAGAATTGATCTTAAGCATTTATAGTCCTAAACTATTTATATTGTCCTTATTCTGTTGTCAAAATTTATATGAAGTCAATCATCATAATTTTGATATATGCTGTCTTTTATTGGGCTTTTTAAACATTTGTCAACATTTTTCATTGCGTGCCATACGATAATCTTAAAGAATAATTGAGATAAAACAGAAAGAAAATATGCAAAGTTATATTGACTAACAAATGAAATCTTAACTTTATTACTTAAATGCTGCCAAAATTGTGTTAGTGGAAAATTAAACAAAATTTGAAAAAAATTAGTCCGAATTTCCTCTGTTTTGCAAAGGTCTATTTTTTGTTTGAACTTAATTCCGTAATATAGTTAAAATCATAAATGTTTGTCATTATTAATTCATTCCATAGATACTGTTTGTGTTTAGAACAAAGTTCACTCTTATTATGACATTGATCTTTAGAAGAATCCGAATCCAAATCCTGAGCAAACAATATCCTTAATACCAGTACAAGTTGCGGGCATCCGTATGATGTACATACTGAGGAAAAATAGTGCAAATTATAAATGATCAGAATAAATATAGGGCTTCTGGACAACACTATAAATGTAACTGATACTGTAGTTCTGTATCCTCCAAAAAAACATAGCCTACGTGTATCATACACTCAAGAGATAGATGTCAGTAAGGTTGAAAAGGAAAAAACAGCTGGACGGTGCATTCAATGAATCATCCATAAGTCTCATTTCTTAATAGTCACACGTACACTATACATGTAATTATATCGACATTTTGCATCAGTTAGAATCAAGTCAGGACAAAGTTTAACTTAACAGCATAGATCAACATCCAGTGAAATAACCTAAATGAGAGAAGTAATTATTACGTCATTTATTATTTCGAAAGAGTTGAAATGAGATGAATTAGTAATGAAAACTGTTTTTGAGATCATTTATTGCTCACTTGACAATATCAACCTAAACACGTAGCTATGATATCTGTAGTATTCCGTGTAATATACTTCTAAACAAAAAATATGTGTTTAAAAGCCTAACATTCCTAATGGGTTTACATTACCTAATTAAGTACAGGTAATTTTAAACCGTTGCTTGACTGCATGCATTTGGTTTGATTGTTTTATCATTCTAATTCATTCAATATATCGGGAGGCAGTACGGTGGACAAGAGATGCATATCTTCACGATACCAATGCCCCAATATCGACGTTCTGAAAATTGAAAAAAGAAACATGTTTCATCATTGTCCTTTCTAATTGATGTATTCTCAAATGCTCTGATACCGGTATCATGAAAGTAAATTATAATTGTTCTACTCTGATCGAAAAATTTATTTGCACATCGCATACTCGGTATGACAGAACCCCAACAAGATATAAAAGCATGTTATGTAAGGACACAATTTGATCTCTATCCTCTTTACAATGTTTATTCACCTGAATCCCTGTGCATCCCAACCGACCCAAAAATGACTAGATTGCAGAACTGCTTGGATGTATTCTCATTTTCAATCTGCAAGCAGAATCATTCGAAAATGAACATGCACCAAAAACATGCATTTAAGGAGTGATAATGATATATGTATGGTTTACAACACACATAAGTGAACAACCGAAGCATCCCCATATACGAAGGATATACAACATATCATGTCTGTGGTCCGTTGCATACAGAAATTACCCGGATGCTGTGAAGTCATGACCCTTCCTGATATTATCACAGAATAGGATTTGGACGATAAAGTATTGACCAATGAATATTTAATCAAAGTCTGACTGAAACATGTGGCAAACATCCTAAATGGTGAGTTAGTCTTTAAGTTAATTAGTAAAAAATATTGGTTTTTATGTAAGAAATTTTACTCGAGTAAATATATATCTAATAAGAGACTATAGAACTGGGGATTTTCAATTGATCAGTTTAAAATAAAATAATTTAATGCTCTTCTTTAATCATTAAAGTCTTTATTATTCCCAAAGGTAACGATTAAATTAAATTTCCTATATATTGAACTATTGAATTTGAATATTTCATTAGCATCTTATGGGATATTATTTCCGCTGACTAATGAAGATTTCTCTGAACGGACCAGTGTGGTCAATTTATTTTATCTATTCACAATATTTAAATGGTTTTCTCGCCATTGAGATTTTGTACGATGCAGTTTCTATGAGCCTGAAAAGAGTATCTAATAAAGGTATGGACGAAAATATTTAAAGAATTCATTCACCCTTCCATTGAGTTTAACAAGCATTGTTGTCCAATTGGTTCCCAACAGAAAATACCACTTGGTTCATGGTTTAATGTCTGTTTTATCTATTATAGGGTTTGTGCATCGGAAGCAGACACTGACTAAGAAGGTCAAGGACGGGTACCGACACCGGAAGTTATTAAAGAGACTAATTCCACCATGACAACTCAACCTTTGACCTCTAACTCGACGTCTTCTGTAGCGAATGACACTCTCAGAACTACACAATCACTTTTGGCTGCTGAATATCTATTATGGATTTCAAATGAAAGACAGTACGAGTTAAACCGTCCAACTCTCATCATTTACGTAGTCTCTATCATTTTTGGGTTGATTGGTAATTTGTTGGTTGTATACGTGTTTGGATTCCGTTTTAAAAATTCAACTGCAAACTTTTTCGTGACAAGCCTTGCGGTGTTTGATACTCTTACATGCTTCATCTTAGTGTTTGAGACTCTTGACCTTCGCTTTCCAATGTACAGTGGGAACTATCCAGCCATTTGCAAAACCATCCGTTTCTTCGAGGTATTTTGCACTTCTTGTTCCAGCATTTTATTGGTGTGCATAGCATTTGATCGCTATTACAAAATATGCAAGCCCTTTAAGCATATTTCTATTGGGAAAGTTAAAAAAATACTGGCCGTGGCGGTCTGTTTTATGCTGGTTCTCAGCTGGCCAATAGCATTATTCCATGGCACTGAAACTATTATGACGTTATCTACAGGGATAACAGGGAAGGATTGCGCAGACGATGATAATTTCAAAGGATCTCTTTATTCTGCTTTGTACTTTTTTCTGCTTTTAGCCATCACGCTGTGCTTTATCCTAGCAATTATAGTATTGTACTGTCGCGTCTACTGGGCCATAATAAAGTGGAAGTTTAATACGGTCGGAGAAAGTCACGATTCCGGAATATGGACCACAGATAGATCGTCCACAGTATCAAGTAGAGAATCTCAGTATACAGTGCCCCGTAAAAGTACAAGTGTTCAAAGACCACAATCAAGGTTTGTTGTTCTAGGTGACAAATTCAAACCATCGGAAAGTCCTCGAAAATCTTCACCAGTCTCCGAGAGTTTGAAAACCATACCAAATACAGACATAGCGAAAAGGCAAACTACCGAAGAGTCATATGAAAGTGTTGAAACAAGTTTTGATAAAAATAATTCAGTTGAAGACTCAAATTCACACTCCTCTCCCTCGAGTAGTAGCAAGGTTGTAAGGTTTGTAGTGTCAGTAAGAGCTGAAACAAAAAAATCGGTACAGCCATTAACAGGTACCATAACGAGACCCGCATCCAGCGGAAGTGAAGAGGAAAGCGTTGCTGTGGTTCAGCGAAGGTCCGTGGATAGAGAGTCGAACAAAAAACAAAGAGAGACAGTCTCGACGAGCATTAGAAAAAAGAATGTTCGGACCAGTTCTACCACAATCATGTTTAGTCTGGCCGCGTTGATGTATGTGTTCAGCTATATACCAACACTGGTAGTGGAAAGCATCAATGCCGTGAAACCATTCAACTTAAAGGAGATGTCAACCACAGTCAGACAGATGATTGTGATGGCCAATTCAGCTTATTTCTTCAATCTTTCATTTAACCCTATAGTATACGGGGTATTCAACAAACATTTCCGAGACGAGATAGTTTTGTTGTTCAAAGGTCAATCTAAAAATCAATATAACAAATGAGCCGATAGTGGTCATTCTAATGCAGACACACACTGCGCGTTTTTATAGGTGACAACTTCAGCTTTATGTGCTCACTTCCCATCCCACGTGCGTACTGTCATGTTGTAAATTTTGTATTTACACCCACCCAGTAAATTCTAAATTTACAACATGACAGTACTCCAAACTTGCATTTGGTGGTACGTGTAAGTGGTTATCTGTGAAACAATTTATAGAGAAATATATAGTACTGAACATTCAGTGCAAAGGGGATTTGCTATCTTTGTCTATCAAAGGATATCTCTATTTAGATTCTATTTGACTTGGCTGAAAGATAATGAGGAAGGCCTACACATGTTAAATTGATTTATTATAAAATATTTCAAAACGGAAGAATAACAGTACAAGCACCTGCTTATTTTCTGTCAAAATGTATTGTAAAATTTTATCGTGTAACCATCTTCAGTTAGTGATTGTTACTGTTGGTGATATCAGCATGGGATTACAAGACGCCCGGATGATACACACTAAAATTATGAAAGATACGGAAACCAACGCATACTTGTATACGACAATGTAGTGATGTAAAATCTATATATAAATACGTGTGTATTAAATTTCATTGAGTGTTTTGTTGTCTATCTGTTCATGATTTTATGTATATGCACACTTTGCCTGTAATGATGGGAATAAAAAATATTACAAAACATTAATTTGTACATGAAACGCATGGTACTGGAAACAAAAGACAATGTCTTGATAAATAAATCCAAATTTTGTCTTTTCAGTGTTTTGATGAACTACTGTTCGTTGATAAACTTTACATGTAGATATTACTATTTCCACCCTGCCTCATCAGCTAAACTTTGGTACATATTTGGGAAAACATTAAACACACGTAATGAAAAGTATTTTCTTATTTTACTTTATTTCATCAAAAGAGATGAAGTATTGATATATCCCAATTGTTTTGTTTTTTGTTATTGTTGATTTTTAAAGATTTAGTTCATAATGTACTTGGTCAATGGTGTTGTGATCTTGGTGTATAATAAAATAGAATAATAGACAATTTGCATAAAAATTCCTTATGAAGAATTTTATGACACGTCAGATTGTGTGTTGCGTATCGAAGCCTGAATTCTTCAAATTGCAAAAGTACGGTGCTTATCTTAAAATTGTCCTGAATACACCGGTATATTAAGACAAAAAGCTAACAATTCATTTAAACATATAAAATAACTCCAGAAAATATCGTCTACTTGGGCCATATAAAATTACACTGTACAAAACACACATTAAAATTGAATTTTAACTTTTATATTAACAGGAATTATGTAATATTTATCTCTGCGAAACTAAATACTTTGATACATAAAGACTAGAAAAGTGTAGCCCAATTTATACACAAAGCACAAAAAATAGGAGAAAAAATTTTCTCATATTTCCATGTACGAATACAATATGAACTACAGCGAAATACCAGCAATATCAGATCTCTCTTTATTATCAAGATAGAACGTATTGACGCGACAAATGAAGCATGAAACTCAAGGACCTGTAGTAACCTTACTACCGTCTCTCAAAAAAAAAAACAACACATCAGAGATGAACAGAGATTGTGGTCTTTTGTAAATGAAAGTGCATAAAGACACCCAGCAGTATTAGGCGTTTACTGCATTCATTATTAAATGGCGGCGTGAAATCGTTTCATGGGATCCAACCCGGATGAAACTTTTGTGTCAGGCATGCACATCACACTTGGTCGGCTTATTTGGATGAACAGTTTTATATCGAATCTGAAAGGTAAACAAGATATCTAAACTTAATTGTTGGAAATTGGACGTTAAATGCATTTTCTCAAAAAGTCACTGGATTGAAACATCAACATGGAGTGATTTTTCTAAAGCTTTGAATGGCTATGCAGTGATATTATCATGGTGAATTCGAGCCTTTCAGAACTCGAGTTTAACAATGGTACTTTTTCTAAGGATCATATTCTGTGGCTAGCAAATGAGCGCCTGTATCATATCAACACACCAACGGTAGTTTTCTACATCATCGCCATTATAATCGGAGTGTTTGGAAATTCACTTGTGATTTACGTCTTTCGATTCCGTTTCAAGCGTACCACCGCCAACATATTCATCGTGTGCTTGTCCACATTTGATATCATAACATGCTTTATGTTGATTTTTGAAGTTTTTGACAAACGTCTACCAATGTTCAGCGGAAATTACCCGGCAATATGCAAACTGGTTCGATGTGTAGAGGTTTTTGCCAGTGGAGGAGCTAGTGTCATTCTAGTAGGGATAGGATTTGATAGGTATTATAAAATATGTAAACCTTTCAGAAGACTTTCAATGAGAAGAGTGAGAAATCTGATTATAGCAACAATTATAGCAATGACTTTTGTAAGCTGGCCGATGTTGCTATTTCACGGATCCGAGACGGTGGCTACTAAGTACCCGGACATTTCCGGAAAAGATTGCGCGGATGATGACGCTTATAAAGGATCTGTTTATCCACAAATATATTTCATCATCCTGTTTGTTTTTATCGTCGCTTGCATTGTCCTTATTGTGGTTCTATATTCCTTGGTTTTCTCGGCCATCCTAAGATGGAAACACAGGATTGTGGGCGAGGATGTCCGAATGATGTCTCTGTCCGAAAGCATAAAAACCCCCTCCTCTGCCTCCTCATCACAGAGAAAAAGAAACTGTTCACAAACTCAAATAGAAGACAGACCCTATACTATTGCAAATACTACAGATTTTGATAGTGTGGCTAATTTTTGTAGTAATAATGTGTGTGATACAGGCGCGTCAGCGTATGAAACAAGGCAAAATGAACCAAAAAAGATGATTCCCTGTCAGAAAAAGGCGGATGGTGACAACGACCATTCTTATTCCTCTAGCACTGGCGTGGTCAACAAGGGATTCACAGACTCTGATCGCAACATTCAAGAGGAAGTGTTTTCAGATATGACAAAAACCATATCCTGTTTGACAATCAACAATTGCACTGAAAACAACATGTCCAAAACGACCATTTCTAACGAGTTGGTGATAGAAAACCCAATCAAAGACGCCGTTCGACAACAGCAACAGCAGGACTATGTCATCAACGGCTCTATGAGCATCGATAGACGCAAGATCAGTCTAAAATACAAAGTGAAGCTCCCAAACTTCAGAAGCAAGTTTCGGCGGCGCGGTAATAAAGCGGACGTTCGGATGAGTGCTACCACCCTGGTGTTCGGCCTTATTGGTCTTCTGTATGTGTTGAGTTATATCCCTACTATAGTAGTGGAAAGCGTCAACGCAATACAGCCCCTCCAAGAGGAAAACCTTCCTGATAACACGAGAAAAATTGTGGTTTTGGCAAACGCTGCTTACTTTCTTAATGGGGCTTTCAATCCCTTGATTTATGGACTATTCAACAAGGCTTTTAGAGATGAGCTTATTTTAATCGTAAAGAGGCAATCAAAATAATGATATTGTTTCATTGACATGATTTTTCAAAAATGTATATTTACTTGAGCTTTTAAAGCAAATGTAACAGAATCTATCTCGGTCATAATTTTTTAAAATGCATAAGACTATCAATTGCTTGATATTATAAATCGCATATTGTGAGTATAAAAAGCGTATTCTTGCAACCCTATTTATATATATATTGTGTATTTGATAGCAATGTCGATAACTTGCTATTAGAATATTCCATCATGGTCAAAGCTGATTGACAACTAACCATCACCTGCCTGTCACAGGAACCGCAATAAGATAGCATAAATCAGACACAGACGGTCCATGCCGATAACACTGGCCAAATTCCTTGGGAGGGGACAGTCCTTTATGCGCTGGTAGTAAACAATTTCAAGCGCAATTTACCGAGAACGTCACAGAAAATAATTTTGTTTGTCATTTTGTCCAGTGTATGCCATTAAACTAATCTCGATGTGCTACGATATAGTTTTGGATTTTAATTTTTTTTTTACTTTTTATTTTCATTGATGCAACTCGTTTTGAATTTTAAGTTGGACCGACATAACAATAAGAATTATTGTTTACCGCTGTGTTCAATTTAAAACCGAGCAATGCGTAGGTTGATTCAAAATCAGTGTCAAAAATAAAACGGAGAAGATACACCATGTACACGATTAATGGTGAAAAACAACTTTAAATATTTACGACTTTCATATTTTTGCAACTGAATTTATAATATAAAACCCAACTTGAAGCTTCTTCGGTCAACTTTCTTTAATTTTACAAGGTTTTTTTTAAGAACAGGGTGTGTTTTAATTTGTTGTGTGTGGATTTTTTTTTATGAGAAAATGCGGTTATCCACTGTACAGATAAGTGTCCTTGTTCAAAATAAAGGTAAAGAAATTTAATAACAATGTGTAGCAAGTGTCTAAAAGTTTCAATGCTTATTTATCTAACCGAATATAATGAAAACATGCCACTAAAACTTTTTTAATATCATATGTTAAACCCATTCATGTCACCAGCGCATATTACAGTATCCCTTTCGTTTGGTCTTGAATCAAGATAACTACATGTACAATAAAACTTCTATCAATTAGACATTAAAACATTTTTGTTATGTAATCCTTTGTTCTGTTTTGGCTTTTATACAAGATAAAATCCTTCTAAATTTAAAAACAATCCAATACGTTACCTGTACACCTATTATATGTGTCCATTCTTAAAAATAATGGATAGAAAACGGTCCGTTTTTAAAAATAATGGACAGAGACAGCTAAAACTTTTAACTTATTGGACGGCTACAGGTAAGTTGTAAACAAGAATAAAGACATCACATTTGCAAATAAAGAAACAGATTTAATGTTTAACACCTTGAGAGCGATACAACGGAGAAACTCTAAAAACTACTAAATAATCCAGTATGATATATATCTACTCCATTTTTCAGAATCACGAATCCAAATTAATCCACTTTATCATATTAATAACTTGTAACCACAAATCACATCATATATGATCAAAAGATCATATGTAGATTAAAAAATATTTCACTGCACTATATGAAAATCATATTCTTCACATATCTAAAAGTTAATTCTCGATCATCCGGACTACATTCTCCCTAAAAAAGTTAAAATTAAACCTTGACCCTCAACCTCCTCCACACCCCTGGAAAAATTTCTGCATCTGAGCCTGTCTATGTATTCTTTGTTTTGGCATTCCCACCCTCTATATCCAGAATTTTACTTAGAACACCGTCAGTACATGTATAGGCAGTACCTCTTTTACATCCTTGAATATTGTTAAATAAGAAATGCTCTCCCCAATAGAGAATGAGATGTTTGTGTTGCTTAGTAGAACAGTGAATGAATATGAAAATTTCACAGCACAGCTTTATAAACCCCTTGCACATACCTGAAACTGTCCATTAAGTGACAAAAGAAAGTTCTATGCAAGACTGGTTTTATGGGTTAAAGTTAAAAAATATATTTATCAGCATTGTCAACAGGTTTACCTGATACTGTCCAATATCAAAACAAAGAAGGTAATGTTTTAAGTCGGATATTAGCCTCAAACTGTCCATTCTGTGAGAGAAAGAACCTACCTCGGCCCTACAGGCCTCAATCAGTTCTTTCTCTCACAGAATGGACAGTTTGAGGCTTATATCTTTTACTGAAATATGGTCTTATGCATTAAATACCTTTAAAAAATAATTCCACACTTTCTTCAATTTGGACACGTTGTAAATTGTTGAATGAAAATAAATAAAATAGAGAAATAGTTATTTTTTTTTTAATTTACTTAATTACCAGTTAAGCACACTGTACACGTACAACAAAGAAGATATTATCAGTCTTAAAGTACAAATACTACCATGGATTTTATAAATGTAGTCCATGAGACAACCATGTATAACACAGTGCTTAGCACAATGAAATAAGGTGAACTTTCAGATCTGTATAAAACATGTACCATTTGTATCAGATTTGTATAAATGTATATGCACTAGTAGGGTCAGATCTGTGTGTATAACATGAACAAGTTCTGTCACCTCACTGTGTCTTTGTATAGGTATAGCTCACACACTGACAGCCATTACATGTACATGTAACTCAAAGTGGTGGACTATCAGTTGGTCATAGACCCACTGGTTGGCCCTTGGTCACCGAGTGAGCTTGGCCCTCTTCTCAGGGGGAGGTTTGATGCTGTTGGCTTTATCATCTGGTTTTTCCTGCTTTATCTCCTGTTTCACCACAGCTTCCTGTTTCACAGGCTCTTCTAAAAACAGAAATTGGGTTGTATTACTGTATGCTTGTACCATACAACCACAAGCACTTCTTTCTACAATGAAGTTTAGGCCACATAAAATTAATTTTTAGATTCTCATCCCCGCCCGCCCCTCTGAAAATGGCCCGCCCCGATGCATTTTATTTTGAAAAAAAAATTGTGTGAAAAAAAATTGGGCTCGGTATACAAAATATTCAAAACATTTTAACGGCTGCCTAAACATGTGGATTATCGTTTGATTCCAGTCATAATTGTTATCATAAGGATACAAATGTCTTTGTTCATTAACAGTTAATTTGAAATAAGATGGAATTAAAAGATTAAAAGTGGGTTTGAGTACTCATGTTAGCATTAAAGGTGTTTTTAAAAAAATAAAAAATAATAAATAAAATCCGCCCACCCGCCCCATATTTTTTGCAAATCAGGATGAGAATCTAAATATTAATTTTATGTGGCCTTACCTCATAGTATATTATAACACAAGGATTCTTACTCCTAATTACATGTAGTATAACACTTCTGTTAATTTCAATTTATTTTGCTTTCAGAGAAAAAAACAGCAAATAAATGTTTATTTCCATTCTTCTCTAGGATAATTAACTACAAAATTATGTGTTGCATATGAAGTAAACTTCATTGCAGAAGTGCCTGTGCAAAAAACACATATGGGTATTTCTAAACAAAGTTTTTCTTTCCCTGCAAATTAATAAGCATCACAATGGCTGAAATATGCATATAAAGATATGTGCTTACCCCATAATAAATGTACTTTACAACAGTTAAGAAGTTCAAAGCTAATATCCACCTCTAAAGTTAAAGATAATAATCCTTCTACCTTTGACCTCTGTATGAACAGGCTGTACAACTTTAGGTGGGAACTTTTTAGCAAGTTCTCCTAACAAATTATCCACTCTCTGTCTCTGGAAGAAAGAACTTGGCTCCTCTTTCTTTTTCTTGTCAGAAGATTCTTTTTTCTCTGTAACAAAATATGATGAATGAGAGAGAAATATTTTTCGAATTAGTCAAAATGAAATATCTGACTGGATCCACATTTCACTAAGACAAGGTTTATCAAACAATTTGAAAATTATATGTAATTTAAAACACAAACCTGGTTCCTCTTTTTCTGAAAACTCCCAGGAGTATCCTTTTGATGGATGATATCGAGAATAGGACATTGCTGATGAGAAAACATGAAATGGCTCCAATTTAAACAGGTTGGGACCAATTGCCCAAATGGGATATAATAGCCCGTTCGGGATATAATAGCCCAAATGGGATATAATTTAAAGTGCAACAAATAAAAATTTTTGATTTTTAAATTTTGATATAAATCCACATTAGAACAGATGAAATGTAACGACTTTTGGTAAACAATTTATCTGTAACCATACTGTTACGGAGATTGATCCCTCAGTATATCCAAAACTTCTTGGGGATCAATCTTACAAACTATAGACATATAGAAAAACTTCTTAAACAAAAGTTGTTGCATTTGATACACATTAATATGGATTTATATCAAAAATGTCAAAATCCAAATTTTTTATTTTTGGCACTTTAAATTTATATCCCATTTGGGCGATTGGTCCCAACCTGTTAAATTATCATTTAAAATCTTCAAAATTCTTTACATTCTATGAAAGTTTTCTGATTTCATTATAAAAAATCCTTATTTTCTTCAAATTAAAAAACACTGATTTTAAGGCTTCAAAAATATTCAATGTAATTAAGTTTTTAAAGCATTTTTATAATGTTCTAAAGAAGTAATTTTTATTCCAACAAGCTATGTTTGATCAATTCCTGAGCTGTTAAAACATGTTTTATTCTTTGCAGTCAATTCTATTTTTTACCTTATGAAAATAATACATGTATACCCTTAGAAAAAAACAAAAATTGTAGAATTTCTTTCAAGGAATATGCAATATAACAATAAAATAGAGTATATTACCTTCCTCAAAAGCTGACTGCAAACTGGAGACTGTGTTCAACTATTGGTAAAAGAGAAAGAAATATACATGTACATGTATATTTCAAATGATCTGACTTAATTTACTAAAATGTAAATACATGTACAAGAAATGAATTTCTCGAACATAAATAAAGAGGTTAACTTGAATTACTTCATTAGGTCGATTTTTGTAGTTATGAACTAGGATTGGCCAATTTTTGTAGTTATGAA
>WFKH01006014.1:10403585-10423602 GCA_016163765.1 Magallana hongkongensis | reverse complement strand
ATTTTTGTAGTTATGAACTAGGATTGGCCAATTTTTGTAGTTATGAACTAGGATTATGCCAATGTTAAGCGTCATAGTTCAAGAACCTGGTCTGACTTACCAATCTGGAGTTGATGACAGAGTAGAGATCAGGTGCTAGATGGACCACTCCATTTACAATGTAGTAATCTGCTAATGGGGTCACTGTAAACCAAACTCCAAACATTATAAATCCTTAATTTATTCCATGGGTAACAAAACAATATATAAGAATAGGATTTTATTTGTTGTGTAATTAGATACAACTTCTTATTTAACACACTGTGTGTTCTATGTCATAAGACCCTTCACACAGAAAAATCATACCACTTTACAAATCATGGAGTATCTTTTTATCACATATTTTAAACCCTATTTTTCCATAGATCTGCATTTTGGAAGCTTTTAAGACACAAAATGATACCTTTGTCATTTCATAAGTACGGTATTTCACAAAATCTAATGTAATGTCATCACATTTTTCAAAAATTTATTATGCATGATATCTAAAGTATATTGAGGCATGTGATAAAGCAATATGAACACATGTAGCCTACAATCAATAACACTTTTTTTTATACCTTGTGTAGGTGAAAATCTGTGTTGTTTTCTGATGACATAAAGAATTGGTTCCTGAACATGGAGCAATATATATTCAATTCCCACCATGTTACTGTAAGAGAAAAAATAATTGATATTGACTGCACCTCCATGCAATTAAAATTTTATCTAACTAAAGGTACTGTGAGCAAGCTCACAATTGATACCCCCTGCTAAGAAAAAATCATCACTCAAGAATTTTTTCTATTATAGAAAATAATGAATGCTATCTATTTCACCGTCTGTGTTTGAACTATAAATAACAACTGCTCTATGACCAGAAGCAGATTTACAATTTCCTTTAATGATAAGATTGATATTCTAATAAATAGAAACTTAATAAGATCTGTAAATCATTTCAGATTTTGATGCAAATTTACCAAAAACAAACCCAGCTAGACCCCAAAAAATAATGTTTTGTTTCTCAGGCACCATTACAACTGGTCAAATGATGCTGCACCAATTAATTCCATTGCCATATTGAAAAGGGGATTACCTCAATTTTTGAATATGAATATTGAGTTTTTCCCCTTTGTAAATCTTGCAATAAAACATGTGTCCTCTTGCTGCATCATACTTTAAATTTTTTTGGCTAATTTAATTTTTTTTGACCCCTGAAATGTTATTTTCCATACTTGAGCTGCTCCTGACTGAGACGCTGGCTCTTGATGATCTGGTTGTTACACATGTGGTCATAGAACGGGTTACTGCGCTCACAGAAATAGTCCAATACATTGGTGGGGTTCAGGAGAGGCACCCACGCACTGTCATACCAGCTCATCCCCAACAGGGGGTTTTCTGTCAAAGAAATCATAATGAAAGTGTTATAGATTTCATTATTCATAGTCTTTCACAAGTTTTTTGTTTCCTTTACTTTTGAGAATTTTTAACTAAAATAATGAATAAATTCAAATGAAATTAAAAATTGAAAAAATCCAAGATTTTTTCATTAACATTGTCATCTGATTTTACCTCAGGAAAAACTCACAGGGATGTTGCAGATTCATAATGGGAAATGTTGAACCTCTTTTCTTGATTCAGAAGCACTAGGGACACCTTGCACAATTTTTTAACATTATCATCCGAGATATATTCATGTAATTTGCAATGCAAAATCACAAACATCATAGACATTTGTTTAAAACCCTGTATTGAAACCTTTCAAAGGAGAAATCTGGCAATTTTTTCATACTATTGAATGCATATCATTTGAACCCTGTTGTATTAATTAATATTAAATAAGTATCTTGGGACAGAGTCACAGGCGCTTGTTTCTGTAATAAAAGTTATCCCTTTAGTATAATAATAACACAAGGTATCTAGCTAACTCTGAATTCTGTGGATTACCCCCTTGCGTGAATTGCAACCATTTTCGCTTTCAGACATAGCATAATGGGAAAGTGATTACTACTACATGTATTCTCTTCTACGATATTGATAATTCACCTACTAAATCATATATGGCATGCTTGCATTTATTTACTTCTATCTGCATAAACAGCATAAAAACATTGAATACAGACTGGCTAAGTCATTTCACACCTATGTGCTAAGTCCAATGTACTGGTCTTGGGCTGAATAAGTGTGCGTCATTTGATTACAAATTAAGTATGAGGTTTTGGGAAAGCTAAAAATATTGCAGGTTACGATCTGTAAAACAAAGCTTTCATCTGTTAAATAAGGTATAGTTTTTAAATTTTTTTTCGTTGATATACATCATGCTTAATTTTGTAATGTTTTAACACAGGGTATTAAAAAAAAAGAAAACCAGTTTGATTTTAATTTCTGCATTCTGCCTTTATATGTCGGCCTTAGACCAGTACATAGAGGTTTGTGGTAATGCATAAAACAACTTTTTTCAAGCATGTGCATTCCAGCATGCTCAGTCAGAAAGCAATGTTTTGACGCTGCTTATGCAGATAGAAGTAAATAAAGGCAAGCATGCCATATATGGTTTTGTAGATAAACAAGAGCACCGCAAAGCCGAGCATCCCCTCGCGAAATGAAATACTGTGCGGGAATATGCATTTTTTAGGAATATACATGTAGTTGAAGAGACCAAATATCTTTCTTCTTAAAACTACTTTGAACTAGAACTGTCCTAATGGGACTAATACCCTCACAAGGCTAATTTCAAATGGGACAAATAATTTAATTGAATAATAAAGGTTTGCAACATATATAAATAAAAAAAATTCTAGAATTGTAAAAAAAAAATTAGTTAACAAAGAAAAATTAAAATCAAAATTGTCAGAACTTAACTGTAAATACATATGTATAACAGTAATACATTTACCAATTTATGTATGTGATATTTTTTTTTTCAATTGTTTTAAAGAAAAACCAACAAAGTGACAATAACCCCTCCCTTTGCAGTAAATGAAAATAGCCAAGCAATGCTCTTCTGTTGATAAAACTCTGAATATTATCTTTCTAATAAGAGTCTTGACAGATGCAATTAGTTGTTTCAAATTTTCCTCACTTTCTCCCATTGTACAATGCAACTCCATATCAGAAAATTGATCCCATGGGACTATGATTTTCTTTGATGAGCTTGTTAAATTTAATAAACTCCCAAAACATTACCATAATTAGCATACTATGTAAAAATATGTAAAAAAGAAAATTTAATATTACAAACAATTTTAAAATTGCCAAAACACTACAGTCATATCAGTAATTTTGAATTTCATTTAAATTAATGCCCTATAGGGTCACTTCATCAATTTACTTGACTAATAAATTTAAACAACTTCTAAAAATAGTTAACTTCTTTATTAATAATGCTATTATTTATTTCCTTATAATGATAGAAACTTTTGGTTTACATGAAACAGTTTTAAAATAGCCCCAAAATCACTGCCCATTTTACAGATTATCAATTTTCCCTAAACACATATGCATGCTCCATTCTAAACCATGGCTCAGATAATGGCCCTCTTGGGACAAATGAATTCAGCCACACTTGTATTTGATGTTCTAATTAGCTCCTAAGAATTTATCATTGACAAACAAAAATTTTGCATTGTCGGTTGATAGAATACTTATAAAAAATAAATTTAGTTAAGAAATAAAAACAAAAAACCTCCATCTGGATGTATTTATATAAATATATTTTAGAGTGTTTTAATACTATTCATTAATTAATAAAATCTGTAAGGATTACCTCCCTTACTTTTCAATGTCAGTGTACAATATATAGAATAAGAAAAATGAAAACTGTCATTAAATCATTAAATCTTGTTTGATCTTAAAAAAAAATTGCAGGTGCACATCTTCAGATGGTGTTTAACATATTTACAAATTTTCATACTGTTCCACGCAGTAGTAAAAAATTCTATAGGGGGACAAAGTTGCATCTATAGACAGACGGACAGGGTGAAACCAATATACCCCCCTAAACTTCATTTGCGGGGGTATAATTAAAATATTCCGTTTACTCCTATCCCCATGAACGCTCTGGGGGGTTGTGTGGGGGGGGGGGGGGGGGGGGAATACATTTACATGGTTGTACAATTCCTCCCATTACTAGCGAAAACACACCACAAGTGTTTTAAACTTTAGTAATATAGTTTTATTCTCTTTATTCAGTGACATACATTACGCATATAGACAGTTAGTGTAGGCAAATTTTAGTTTCATATTGAATATGAAACGTAGCCAAAGATCTAGTGATAAACAGTCTGCTCTATGGGAAAATTCGAGTTTACATAATTTCAACCCCATTTTTTATTAAAATAGAGTAACGTATCTACAGCGATTAAAATGAAATGAATTCCCAGTTAATAATGTTGATGATATTTTCAAATTCATCAAAGTCTCTTCTGAATTATAAACCTGTTCTTCTCTTAGTAATTCAGGAAATGTAGCCCGAAATTTGGCTCAGACGACTGCTTGTTGGGATGAACTTAATCTCCTGCTTGCATCAATTTTTTACTTTGGACATCCTTCCAACTCCCCATTTCTTCAAAACGTTTGTTTCTTACCTTTACAATGCCTAAATCCAACAAAATATTAAGTTGTTGATTTGAAATGTTTACTTTTACGAACCGGAAATGTCTATTGTCAAGTCGCACATTAAAAAATTCTATCTTAATTTTAACGATATTTTAATAACTATTTAACAGAATTCCTTGAAAATGAATGGGTTTGTCCTTTAACCATGCTTATGAAGTTGACGAAGTTTGATAAACATACATGCGAAGGTTATCTTTAAATCTTGCTCACAAGGCAGAAATGGACACACATACATACATACATACACACACACGCACAGCAGAGATGCTATATCCCCTTCGCAACAAGTTGCGCGAGGAGATAATAAAGTTACTACAGAAGATGTAGAAGTAAATAAAGGCAAGCATGCCATATATGGTTTTGTAGATAAATAAAGTTACTATAGAAGAGACGGCAATACACCATGTACACACTTGTCCACCTCTTTTCCAATAAAAGCGAAATTGATTACAATTCACAGAAGGGGGTATATTCCGCATAATTTGGAGTTAAACTCTGTCCCAAGTTTCTGCTTCCACCACTTCTTGCTTAGTTATAATAATTTCGATACTCATGAATACCTTTGTGCTAAAACAATGTTCATCCACTAGAATGAAAAAAGTCCAGATTTTCTGTTTTGAAACTCCCCCACCCCCCACCCCCACCTCTTCAGGTTCAATACACAACCAAAAATAGAAGTCTACGGGGATTTTGCATTGCAAACAACATGAAAAGTACCCGGATGATAACGTTGAAAAATTGTGTGAGGTGTTCCGAGTATTTCCGAATGGAGAAAAGATGTAAACATTTCCCTTTATAAATCTCCGTAAGAAATTTGATTTCGTTCATGTCAGTTCTCCGGGTAAATATAGATGAAGTGTTAATGAAGAAATCTTAGATCCCCCCCATGTATCGATTTCAGTTTTACTTCTTTGACAGGTATGAGTATTCTCGTTAAAATTCGTCAAAAAGTCTTGTGGAGTCGGGACAATACACATGCTTTCAAATTGATGCATGCTCTAAAAATAATCCATTGTCAGGAAAATTAAAACACACCGGTAAGCTGTGCCAAAAACTACATCGCTGAAAAATGACATTTTATATTGTACCAACACTTACCAAGACTCATTTCTAATGTGTGAAAGTCGTCTGCAATAGGGATTATAAAAATTTTCCCATTTAGCAACTTGGCAAAGCTTTCTTGTCCGCCATTTTTAGATCACGTGATCGTTATTGAACGGTTACTACTCATTTCGGCCTGTGTTATTTTGGCACAACAAATATTAACGTGTGGCATGGCTTCATGTTAAGTCTGCTTATAGATATGTATGCTCAAAAACTCTTCTTTTCTTGATACCTCTTTAAATTAACTCTTTAGTGCTCTTTAATAAATTGTAAAGGAATCTTCTCATTTGACAGCAATTTGGAACTGTATAATGACCTGATATGTTTAATGTCCTGATGACCTGATGGCATATATTTTGTAAAATACTGATTTGTGCAGTGAAATAAGAGAAATATTTTTATATAATTGTATAGATCATACTATTTTGCATCAGAAAAACCACAAGAAATAAATTATAACTTCTTTCAAATTATTTTTACAGAGCATATAATTTTTGAATTTTTACATAGGAATATATAGAGAAAATCTTTTTTTAAAAATCTTCTCAAAAATGCTCCAATTTGAGTGGAAGCATCCTCAGACAGTGCAGATTCAGGTTTGTTTAAATCATGGTCCCCTGGGATAGGGAGGGGCCACAATGGGGGGCCACAAAGTGGGGGGGGGTATATAGGAATAGAGAAAAGTCTTCTTACAAATACAACAAAAGGGGCTTGGTATTTACCATAAAAATATGTGGATAAAAATCGGCAGATATTTTAAATTTTTTAGCAAGATCTACTGTACTTAGTTGTCAAGATATTTTGATTTTGTTACTGTAATGATAATTTGATCAGAGTTAAGGTTATTGTTGCTCAGGTGAGCGATGTGGCCCTTGGGCCTCTTGTTTGGTATGGGTTTCAGTGGAGAGAGATTCAAGTGGTCTATAATATGAATGATATGCATATTAATGAATTCATTTTTCAACAAAATCTGGTTTAATATAAAATTGTCACAGATTTTGTATGCATATGTGTTAAATTCATTACGTTGAAAATTTTGACGAAAACCAAATTTAATTGATAGTATTTTTTGTTTAAAAGTATTGATATGTAAACAAATTTGAATTTTGCATTTATCTAATCATGATTGATTTAACGGAGTAGAATCCTGTTACAAATGAAGACTTTTTATACATATGCAGCAGAGTTTCCTGATTATGATTTCAAAACTATATATCAAATTCAACCATTGTGAGATATATCCCCTACATTCGTAATAGCAAATCAAGTCAATCTGGGCATTATGAAATCAGGACATTATGTTATATTCCATTTATATGATCAAAGAAACATGAAAAGATTAATTAAGAATTTTCCCCACAAAATTATTATTCAAAAGATTATACGGATCCCTCTTTTATACGAATTTTCATGAGATATATAGCTGAAAAATGGTGTTTTATAAACTGTTGAAATTTATCAGGTCACCAGGTCATTACCAATTAAAAATCAGGTCATTATAATTAAGCCTGGATTTTTTTAAACTGCTCAATAAAAATAATTTAAAGGAATTTTCAAAATATTTTTTATGCTTTTTATAGGAAACAGTATGATCTATACAACAAAGTAAAAATATTTTTCTTATTTCATTATACAAATCAGTATTTTACAAAAAAGATGCCATCAGGTCATCAGGTCATTATACAAAAAATCAGGACATTATACCCCTGAAAAAATGATATGCTCTGTAAAATTAATTCGAAAGAAGTTTTAAATTATTTCTTGTGTTTTTTTTGATAGAAAATAGTATTATCTATATAAATATGTAAAAATGTTTTTCTTATTTCATTGCACAAATCAGTATTTTACAAAATACACGCCATCAGGTCATCAGGACATTATACATATCAGGTCATTATACAGTCCCCAGCAATTTATTTTATTTTACAGTACGTAACAAAACTAAAAATTCAGTACATATGTACATGTACTTGTCTGTCAATCATTTAACATAGAGAATCTCTCTCTCTTCTCTCTCTCTCATCATTAATGATGAGTTCTGTGACACTTTATTCTAACAGCTATAAACAACAACAAAAACACACACACACACAAAAAAAAAACAACACACCACAAGGTACTTCAATACACTCTCCCAAAAAATGTCAGTGAAGATAATGCATTTGTTTATGTTTTTATTGAAAACTAATTCATGAGAATTTGATAACAATTAATAGAATATTTGATACATGATTTTATGTCAGTTCAAAGATAAAATCTAAAAGGCCAATAAATATTAAGAAATCAAAACATGATAAACTATCTGGTTTATGAATAAACAAAGCTTTTACCACAGTATGCTTGGTTAAAGATTTTCATACATCAGCAAATAAAGCAATTAATAATAACATATTCTAAGAAAGATAGCTTGATCAGAGACTGTATGGAACTAAAAATAATTGCAGTGACATACATGTAACTACTATTTTAAGGGCTTTAAATTTTTCTTTAACATTTTAACAGAATTTTGGTAATAAGGAAAAAAAATGTCATTTTTAAAAACACTTTTTACCTACATGTAGCTGGTTTGGACTAAATAAACAAAATAAAATTTAAAGCACTGGTATTAGCCCACTGTTAGCCTACTGAATTCATAAGAGTAAACAGGTCTTGTTCACTTATTGCAAAAGGAGTATGTAAAATCAAAAAGATTAATTGAACAACAAATTTGTTTAACTGTTATACATTGTACAACAGTATAACACTATAACTATTCATCAATGCAACAACTACTGGAATGAATTCCACTAAAAGTTTTACTTAATTCAATATGTTCAAAATAATTAAGAATAATTCAGAATCAGAACATGCAGTAAGTTACATGTACATGTTCTAGGAATCCAATGCTTTATTTCAAATTTATGTCCAAACATCTTCTAGATATCTCCTCTCCAACCTCAGTTTGGTGATGAAAGACTTAGCCTCACTCTCTGTCATTTTTTTCTTCTCTTGCAATATTGTCATAAAAGTTTGATTCACATCTTTGGCCATGTTCTTGGCATCTCCACAAACATATATCACTGCTTTCTGATTGTCAATCAATTGGAGTAACTGCTCAGCATTCCTTTTGATATTGTCCTGGACATACTTTGCATCCTCTTGTGATATGGTTTCACGAGAAAATGAGACACAGAGTTTACTCAAAATATCCACCTTCTGTAGTCCCATCAGCTCTTCTTTGAATAAAAAGTCTTGTGACCTGTTTCTGCAACCAAAGAAAAGAAATATTTCTCCAAATGTTTGGTCAGCAAATTCTGCAGAGTTTTTCTGCATCTCCCTGTGTTGAAGAAAGCCTACAAATGGTGCCACCCCAGTCCCTGGTCCAATCAAAATGAGTGGTATAGACACATCATTGGGCAGGCGGAAATACTGATTAGGTCTGGTGGAAATCTGTAACTGGAAGATTTTCGTATCAGTCCTATCTTCTGTTGACCCTTCACTGATTTGATTCTGATTTGTCATCCTATCCAACATACCAGTACATATTCCTTGCCTCGCAAAACTCCTGCCATCGCCCTCAGGAATATTTATCACATTGAAGGCAATGTCTAGGTGTCCCGGTGTCTTCAGTGGTGAGCTGCAGGCTGAGTAAGGTCTTGGTTGTAATTTAGGAAGAGACTCGATCAACCTGTCGACATCAGGATTACAGGATGGAAATGCCAGGAGGAGATCTAAGATACTGATTTCAGGATTCCTAATAAAGCTTGTGTAGTCAACCATGCCCTGTTTACTGCACAGTTCCTGCAGTCTTCTTTTTTCCTGTGGATTTGTTGTTCCTTCGACAAGTTGTCGAATTACAGCTTTTTTGGGAGGTTCTCGTATATCAATATTGTAGGTGAATAGGTTCCTGAGGGTGGTAATGGTAGGAATGTGGAGTGGAATGGCTGCTTTAGCTTTCTTGGTGTCTTTCATAAGTTCTATTTGGCAGATAATGTCAGCTTTGTCAAGAACATTTAGTCTCTTTAGCAGCATTTCCACCTCTTTTTCTTCATTCTGACAGTAAACAGAAACAGAATCTCCTGGCTGGTATTCAAACTCTTCACCAATTTTCAGTCGAAGTTTTAATGTTTTCTTCAGTGCTTCTTTTGAAGTCAAAATATCTGTTCTAATTACTGTAGCCTCTGAAATAGTTGTCACAGTTGATGAATTAGATGGAAGAAGAGATGGTTTCATATCTTGATCAATATCAAAATTAATAGAGAGGTAGGCTGCTGGAAGTAAAGGAACTGTGACTGCAGCATCACAGAGAGGTGAAATAGACTTTCTGAGTGATGGCTCTGTCGATTCTTCTAAGGTAATATCTTCAGTGTGCTTTACTAAGTCTTCTGTTTCATTCAATCCTTTACCATCACTAATAGTTGAAGAAGATTTACTTTCAAACTTATCACTGTTTGGTTCAGTTGAATCAGTGGTATTCTTTGCTGGACTTTCTTTTTCCTTTAAATGACCATTTGATTCAGTAGTTCTAGTTTCACTTTTCTTATCACTGGATTCTCCATCTTTATAAAGGTGACTTCTTTCCACTTCAATTTCACAAATTTCTTGACTAGTGCCTGACAAATCTGGACAGTTGAGAGATAGGAATTTGAGGAGTGCTGGGAAAAGCCCCTCAATCCATGGTTCTACTACTTGTTCTAAACCCACTGCATCATCAGCCCAGCCTGATAAATAAAATCTCTTGGCCCCTAGCTCTTCCAGCCTCTTATCCAAAGTTTTACCTGCATTGCAGAAGTTTGTATAATTAGAATCGCCCAAACCTAAAAGAGCATAGTTGAGATGTGATAAATAATCATTAGGATGTGTTTTCTTCTTCAGTCTTCTAAAGAACTTCAGGGCTGTTTCGGGCGGCTCACCATCCCCAGTAGTAGAGGTCACAATCACAACACAGGTTTCCTTTTCCAGAGTGAATTTCTTCTCTGCCTGACTGAGGCAGTGTCGCTCACATTCCAGTCCATGGGCTGCTGAATTATCACGGATCTCCTCTGTTATAGCATCTGCCTGTCCAGTTTGGGATCCATAAATAAGTAAAAAACGTTTTCTCTTTACAGGCATCTTCTATTGTTTGGGTATCTTAATAGAGAAAGATAAAAAAATTTTAGGAATATGATATTCCACATCTGCCTGATGTGATCAGGTTTGCAAGACAAAGAAACATTAATCAACGTGTATAATAGGGTGAAAAGCCCTCTCACAGTCCCAGAGGCCCACAGGGCCTGTAAGAGTAAAGCTTTCCCTAAATAGATAACATGTATTTGTGAAAATAGTGAATAATTTAGAGATTAATCTTCTAATATAAAACTTAAAAATTGTGATTATAGTGGTCCATACTCTTCGTCATGTTGAATCTTGCTCTGAAATCTCATCTAAGTTGATTTTCTTTCTACTTTAAAACCCCTCATTTCAAATTAAAACAATTCTTGAAATTGTTTAAAAGATAAAAAAAAACCCGTCCCATTCTTCTTCAACTGGTTGCTTTTATCTACTTTCTAATTTGCAATTGTTTGGACCTTTGTCACTTTGACAGAAATTATTGATAAAAATCGTCAATTTGGCCCAGTGACCATGACCAGGGAGGTATAATTAAATAGTGTAACAGTTATACAAGTATATAAGTCGCTGTAATAACATAGTCGTGTACATATTCTTGTGTCTCAGTTCTTAGGAAAATGTACCTTTAAAATAATGGAGAATGGTATAAAGTGGTATCTCATCATAAAAAAACTATAGTTTCATTCAATTTAATTTATTTACCTGATAGTATGGCCTTCCGATCAATTACATCTGTTACCCAATACAGGATCCAGTTAATATCATACTAGCGAAGGGAAGTAAGAGAGAAGATTAACTATTTCCGGAATGATAATTCCTCTGTTCGAGAGTTCTTGTTGTAAATAATTTACATCGGGTAGAATGACCCATGTATACAAGTCTGACGAATTAAAACAAGAACAAAACTAACAACCAAAATTCACAAGATGTAAATAAATGGCCTTTTGAACACCCCCCTCCCCCGCCGGGCACCAATGCCAATGTGGAAACAAATAGTTTGTTTTTTGCCATCTTAAAATTCTACATCTACAGGTGCTTGAGGACAGGATCGACCTCCCCCCTTCCACCCCCACCCCCAAGTATATAGACCCCCGGGACTTTATTTTTTTTTTTTATTAAATTACCCTTTTATGACATATTTCTAATCTAATTTATACATTCATTGCATAAATTACCTAAAACAAACATTTTTAAAAAATCAGACCCTCTACATATATAATACAAGAAGATTGCTAACTTCGTCTGCCAGCCGAGAGGCACTGCCGATGAATATTTGTTGAAATGTACTATCAAACTACATCTACCAGTAAAAATGGTGACCTCATGTCGTAGCCCGATAATTCCCTTCAATGAACATGCCATGCCCGTGCAAGTACATTTATTGGGTAAATTAGGACAATTTTCACCGACAAGTTGCAAGTTTTGAACCGATCCATCTAGTCCGAAATATCTGACGTTTTCCTGGCCTTTTTAACGATTTTGATATTTTACATGCCAGGAAAACGTACGTCAGAACCGGCGCCATTACGAAAACTGGAAATTCGCCGCCTCCAACTGGATGCGGCATTCTAGGCTCGATTTGAAATAGTTATATATTTAAACTCAATAATACAGCTTAAAATATAATTTTACTGCACATTTTAATGATCACACTGATAAACAATAGTGTTGTTGACCTATTTTTTTTCGCGAGATTTCAAAAATGCACGAAATCATAACAAATCTCAACAGTTCAACAGCCAGTTTATGGGATATAAGGACCCATAAAAGCGATATTAGTGAGCAGTAAAATCTTCGTTTTATTAATTATAGTTGTTAGTGAAACATTTGATTCAACCTGTAAATATTTAAAATCGAGCCGAGAATACCGCCTCCAGTTGGAGGCGGCGAATTTCCAGTTTTCGTAATTTTTCCTGGCATGTAAAATATCAAAATCGTTAAAAAAGCCAAGAAAACGTCAGATATTTCGGACTACGATCCATCTAGAATCAACGGAAGTGAGGGTTTATCGCAAGGAAGATAACTCCGCTCATAAACAGAGAAGTTCCGAGTGTACACGAGAACAATGAAAAGGTAAGAGATTTACGAAATTGCATGGCAAACTCCCAAAAAGTACAATTCATTAGAAGTATGAATTCTAATCAAGCCGCGAAGAACTGAAAACTTTTTTATCGTCTTGGGTACTGGAAAATCTAAAAGAAGGCACTCATACTGAGTATATTACAATGGAAGACATAAAAAAGAGAATAAAAAATTAATGTTACGAGTTATCTTCCTTGCGATAAACCCTGACTTCCGTTGATTCTAGGAGGACAAAGTTAGCAACCTTCTTGTATTATACTTGTATATGTATAAAGAGGGTCTGATTTAAAAAAAAATGTTTGTTTTAGGTAATTTTGGGCAATGAATGAATAAATTAGATTAGAAATATGTCATAAAAGGATAATTTAATTTTAAAAAAGAGAAAAGTCCCGGGGGTCTTTATACTTGGGGTGGGGGTGGGGAGTCGGTCCTGTCCTTAAGCACCTGTGATTTTCGGCCGATAATAATTTTTTAACAAAAAGTATGTTAGACTGTACCTGAAAATTCAAAAATGCAATCATCTCAATGTTGCACAGTTTCGGGGTGGGGGGAGGGAATTGTCGCATATGTTTACATGTTTAATTATACCAAAGTATTGCAAAACTCAACAGCCTTGAAATTAATTTCCAATTTGATAAACCATAATAGCCTATTAATCAAAAGAAAATATTTTAATAACATATTTTTTTAAAAAAAAGGTATAAATTTAATATATAAATGTCTAAATCAAATGGATGGCACGTATAATTGTATAGCATCGTTTTTGTTTGTTTGTTTTTTTGTTTCTTGATATGAATGAAGTATTAATAAATACATGTAATATCTGAAAGATTGTTTTAAAACTTTTGGTGATTGTGTTAACCATTACATAAATGTCATTAACTCGAGTCGCCTAAATGTAAATTTCACAATTTTAGTGTTCACGAGCCACACCCAGATAATAAAGAGCCTGATGAAAGGTCTAATTTTGATTAGATTGATGCAAATTAATTCTTTTTTTCAGATAAGGGTAATACTAATTTGGACATGGTTTACGCTTTCAATACAATGGCATATGTACACATGTAAAATGTATGTAATATGTTTGAAAAAAAAATCCCATCAATTAAGCATATTCATACTTGCGTGTAACATTTGCCTGTTGATAACATTATCAAATTAGCGGTAATTTGAAATTTAAAAAAAAGTGTTTACATGTACATGTTAAATTTTAAAAGTCAGATAAATGTTGATTCAAGGACACTAAAAATAAACAAGTCTGACAAATCCGAAAGATGTTTGTAATACAATCACTTTATTTATTACAAGTGGTGATTTCATATGGAAAGCAAAGGTAATATTCAAATGTATTGTAACACAAAAACGTTAACTCGAATACCATTAGAAAAAACCCCAAAGCTGGATGAACATATCAAATCATGAACATATATATCAAATCATGAACATATATATCAAATCAGGAAATCTTTAAGGAGGCTCGGTGGTCAGCAAACTTTCCATCAGATCTACATGTACCTCAAATATTTAGAAAATTATGATGTTTTAAGCTATAAACATTCATAAAGTAAAGAAAATATTTTAGATGAAAAATTTGAATATATTTCCTATATCCCTATACAGAACTCTTTCTTTGTTTAATTTTGTTTTCCGGGGGTGGGGGTGGGGTGGGGGGTCCAAGGCCTATTGGCGGGAAATTTATTATGTGAATTTAATAAATTTGAATTCTCCGAAAGAGGGGGGGGGGGGGGCGGGCCCCCCCCCCCCCACCTCCGACCCCCCTCTAGATTCGCGCATGATTCGCGCATGAGTTTAATATAGTTCGAAATAGCCACGACCATCCAACCCAAGGTCTTTGATCGAAAAGATTTTTCATTGATTTGCATATATGACCTCTATGAAATAAAACAACGCCACTTTAATTTGAAATGAAGAAGCACACCGTAGAACGAAACTAAACAAAAAGCAATTATTGTATTTCTTATAATATCAAATGAAATAGAATTGAAAATAGTTTTGTGTATAAATTTGCATAATTCATAAAATCTTCGTAAGAGAAAATACACTACATGCAACTGTGTTTTTGAAAAATCAATATATAGTTTATCCTCATTGGCAAAAACATAGTTTTTTTTCCTCATCGGGAAAAACCAATCCTAAATGATTCCAAATGCATATGTGAATAAAACAAATGAACATAGCATATGTATGTACATTGGAGAATCAAGCTTATGGCAAAACTAAATGTATAATAAAAATGCTTTGAAACATATTAAATGTGTGGATTAATGTTTACTCGAAAAGTATTTGGTAGTCAATTTGCCTTCCATCGTCCCAGCCTAAGATCCTACACAATCTTGGATTCTTGTTATAATAGAAACTTATCATGGAACTATCTGCATACGGATTGATAAAATCCAATGATATTGGTATTGTTTTCATTTCGAAAAGATCATAAGCAAAGTCAATTGTAGTTCGTTGTACTGAAGCACTTTTTACCAAGTACAAAATTCCACAGGATATAAACCCGTTACCATACTGATGCGAGTTCACAGGGACCTTTATCTGTCTGTATTCTCTTAAAGTACCAGGATAAAATTTCAACACATAAGTAAAATCAAAATCGTTCTTTCTGGAATATATCAGCCACAGACCATTGTCATCTGCTTCTAAATCAAAGTACGAGTTGCCCCCCTTATACAAAGTTCGATCGCCTTCGAAGTTTGAGTCTACTATGTCATTTGCCATGACAACGGATTGTAAACGCATATCATAACAGACGATCTTCATCGTTCCCTTCCAGTGATAGCAAAATGTGCCGTTGTACACAATATGGTTTGTTCCTTGAAAATAGAACTGTGTTAGGTTGTACGCAGTTATTTCCTGTGTGTTTTCTATGGACGTGTATTCCTTTAAGAATTGACCACTCACTCCTTCCGCGATCCAGATCCGCTCTGAAATCACCAACTGATCTCTCATCCAAGACCCTTTAGCCGGCCCAATTTTCATTTTGAAGAATGGAATTCCAATTTTCTTTATTAGGCAATCTAGAACAGAGAATTGTTTCTTTTTCTATCATAACTACTGTTTACGTTCGTATGATATGAATGAAGAAAGTAACTAAAGATTTTGACGATGTGACATATATAATGATGCATTTTAAGTAATTCAAGGAATAGGAAATCAAAGAATGATTCCTTATAATACAGTTTTTTAAAAAATTTTTATCATTATTGTGCGTTTAAAATTATTATTGACGTTTATACGTTATTTCATTGTGCATACCGATAATTATGCAACCCCCGCTCGTGCCCAAATTAGAACGTCTATTGACATTTATCTTTTGTTTTCATGTAATGTAGACTGTGTATTACCAGGCGGCTCAATCACCTGATGTTGTTGAACTTGCCCATTTCATGCCCCGTACCAATCATAGTTTTATTGAACTATTTTTGTAGACAAAGACACTGCCAAATGTAAATATTAATGTTTGAAACTAGTATACTGACAACTTTTCCTTGGCCTGGGCGTTGTTGGAATGGGAGTTGTTGTTGTTGTCGTTGTTGTTGTTGTTGAAGTGCTTGTTGTGGTTGACGTTGCTATAAAAACACACAACAAAATTGGTTTTGCAAATTTGTATTATCGAATATATATATATTACAAGTACATATAAAGAAGATACACGTATTCTCGTATCTAATTTATATATCACATGTACATAACTATATAAAGGAAATGTTGTTCATTACATCAAAAGAATAATTTTATTTTGCAGTTTACTTCTCTGTAATCTGGTTTACGTAAAAGGATACCAACAAGCATATTACGTTTACTTGACATCATTATCATGGCAACATAATTCTGAGTTGCGTGTAATATTGGACACGTACGAGTGCAGGCTACGATGTCGGTCGTCAGGTCCTCTTCCTGTATCACCGTGACGGGGCTGGTTGTTGGTGTTCCTGGTGTAAACAAACATTAAATTTAATAATCATCTTCATTTACTAGTTTGTGCTCTCGCTTTTCAGGAGACAATTTGTAGATCTCCACAAGAAGTGCTATAATGTACATAATGTACATGAAGTCCTTCGTTTGGAAAAGGAAAGATTTTTTTAATATTGATATTTGAAAAACGATTCTTAACAACGTTAAAATATACTGCTGTAATAAAATCGTGACAAACGCCCAGATATTTGTCACCCAGTCTTACCTAGGTATGAACACGAACAAAGACACGTTTCATTTGATGAAGGAGACCATGCGACTCCTTGGGATCCCTTTTCTCCGCGGTCACCTTTAGGGCCGGGTTTACCATCTTCACCTTTGGGACCTACATCGCCCTTTTCTCCTATGGGACCTTCATTCCCTCTTTCCCCTTTGGGACCTTCATTTCCTATGTCACCTTTGGAGCCTTCCATTCCTCTTTCACCTTTGGGACCTTCATTTCCTATGTCACCTTTGGAGCCTTCCATTCCTCTTTCACCTTTGGGACCTTCCATTCCTCTTTCACCTTTGGGACCCATCGCCCCTTCGAATCCAATAGGACCTCTGGGTCCTATATCTCCACGTACTCCCTTTTGTCCTGGAAATCCCATTTCTCCCTTTAGGCCTGGAAATCCCATTTCTCCCTTTAGGCCAGGAAATCCCATTTTCCCGGGAAATCCCCTTTCTCCCTTTAGGCCAGGAAATCCCATTTGTCCGGGAAATCCCATTTCTCCCTTTGGTCCAGGAAATCCCATTTGACCGCTCATTCCACCGTCTCCTTTCGGCCCTGCGATGCCTCGTCTACCTAGCGAATAATTCTACAAGTCAAACGTAATTGATCTCATTTGGTCAAGAAAACGGGACTTGAAAACTGATTTTTAAAAAAATAGTTTCATGTCAATAAATTAGAAATTTACATTGATCGAGGAAATTCGAATACATGTACATGGTTGAAATTAAATCATTTACCTTGATCTCCTACCTCACCTTCAAAAAGAAAATCATTAAATTTAAAACAGCAACAAAAGGTTTAAATTATAAACATTGAAAATATGTTGGTTTTTTGTAGTTCAATTCAAATAAATACTATTAAAGTACATACCGGAATGCTCCAATATACGAGAAAAACTTACCTTTTTGTCCCTTTTCACCTAAGTTAGGAAATGAGGAAAACATAAATAAGGATAAACATTGAGAAATATTTTTCAGTGCATGTTGATAACTATTGAAGCGAATGCTGATAAAGCAGATAAGATTTTTTTTTCGATTGATAATTATTGTGCATATTTAATGCTCAGAATAAGAGTAGAAACTTTTGTAGAATTAATTAATTTCCTCTGAATAAAAATATAATGATGTAAATTAAACCTGGATATCCAAATAGCCCTGATAATTCAATAATTGTGCAACACTATTCAGTATCATACAAAAAGGTACTGTAAACCAACTTTTGTTGCACGATGTACTACTGCAAACTGTTCCGCGGCGCGACAAAACCTATTTATTTCACACACTTGAACAAAAACAATAAAACTAGACGTAAAGGACTTCTTCAGAAATATTCACAATGACTATAGATTTGCGTAAACTTTGCAGACTTTACTCGCACATGTTTAAACGTTGGTTCACAATAATTAATATAAATTACATGTACTCTACACTATTAATTCATTCATAATTATTTAACATCATTTTTAAAAAAAATCTTAAAAATGTTTAAGCCCGATGTATATAACACAATATAATTTTACAAGACATGACTCTTAAATTATACTTTTTACTTATTTCTTCAAGGACTAGAGCATATTTTTCTTTAAATCTATCTATTTAATTGGCCACATGTTTGTAGGACACAATATAATTTCACATGTCATTACTCTTTGAATTATTAAAATATATTTTTCTACCCAATTCTTGAGGTCTAGAGGTTCCATATGACAAAGTAAGATGAGTACCCACCTATAGGTCCTTCAGGTCCTGGGTCTCCTACAATAAGTTTTAATGCATATCGTAAGTTAAAAAATGTTTTTGGTTATCATGGATTAAAAAGTGGCTTTATTTCCAATCAAATTTTACTCACCCATATTGCCTTTTGCTCCTATAAAAACAATGGTTTAATTAGTCAATATTTTTAAACGATTTTCATCGTTTGAGTATATGTTGCTTTTTACTTATATTTACTAAGTGTATAGTAATATTATATGTATATAGATGTTAGTACATTAATTTAGATACAGGACAACCTTACACCCGTACATGTTAAAAAATAATTCCAGTTGGGTGTCAAAATGACATTTAAAAGAAAAGTATCATTGCTCCAACACAGTCTACCATAATTACAATCATTCGAAGGAAGCAGAGATACTGCGTGGTGCGAGAAAGAATAAATATTTCATGTCATCGTAAAACATTATCGACGCATCTAGATCCAAATATACTGAAAAAATGACAGTGATTGAATTCTAATAAAAATAAAGATATAGAATTTATCATGATGAGATAGATAAAAGCAGATCCGTATCTTAAAAGAACATACCTCTGTCTCCAAGTTTTCATGCAAAAAGTACATTAAGTACAGCATTATATATTCAAATAGCATATGTTTTATATAATTGTCAAAAGAGCATCTGGTTATGAGAGGAGTATCTAATATATGAACTTATTTATAAACAAGAGGCCCATGGGCCACATCGCTCACCTGAGCAACACTAGACATAATAAAATCAGCTAAATATAAACCTACATCAAACTTTGAACCTTATATGTGGCACACGAATTATCCAGGTCCACAGTCTAAACAACTGAGAATCAACAAATGTCAATATGATTGCATATTAGTAATACTATATACTAAATATTTTTGAGAATGATCAAATTTATTTCCAATGTAAAAATTTGACCACCCCCCCCCCTTTTATAGTTTCATCCTTTTTTATTTGATTTTTAAAGATTTTTCTCTCTATATATATATATAACACTACCGGAGAACGCTTTCACTAAAGTAACAGCTTTTCTGCTCAATTGATTTTCAAAACTAAGATATTTCTCTTTACATTCCTATGTAAAAACTTGACCCCCCAATTGTGGCCTCACCGTACCCCCGGGGATAATGATTTGAAAAAACTTG
>WFKH01006014.1:10375223-10395546 GCA_016163765.1 Magallana hongkongensis | reverse complement strand
CCCCCCCCCCCCCCCCCACCCCCACGGAACATTTTTCTAGATCCGATATGCGCATGTACCTTTATTCAAAAGACGTAATAAGCTAGCTATTTCTATGTGTTTGAATGATACGTTTAAGCTCTTGTAAAATACACATTAAGACGTGTGAATATTTTTGTCCCGAGAAGTCAAAGTAAACAAAAAAAAATTCACTGGGTTTATAGCAGCAATCTAGAGTTGTGTTTCAACATAAAATTTACATTTTATTAGTATTTTAGTGTTTTAAAGCCACTCAGGCCATTTTTCGGCCTTCTCAAGTCGGGCGTGAACAAACTTTATTTCAAAGAATATGTACTTTTAAACAGCATGTAAATAAACTTAAACAAACCGAGACACTGTTCCATAGTTCTGAATAGACAATATTCAAACAAGAAAATGATGTCTGAAAGACTACTATTTATTTACTATTGAGTTAAAAATAAACCAATTCAAAATGTCTTTTTATATCATTTATGCCACCATGGTGTCAATGCAACCTCAGCAAATTAAAATATCAAACAAATTGTTTAAGAGTGAAATAGTTCCCCTAAGTGCGATGGCCGCGAACTGAGGATGTATTAACCTATTTATCGGAAGCTGGCCATATTATAAACGTATACGTATAGTGCAGTGAACAAGCCCATTGTTGGGAAAGAGAAAAGAGAGAAAGGGGGTGTTTTGGGCGCTTACAAATCCTTTGTAAGGGGAACGATGGATAGTACTAGCGTTATCTTGCGGCTTATTATTGTTTTTGCGACTTATAAAAACTGGCATTTAGCAAAGTGTGAAGTTTTCTCGGAGTCTGAGCAATCCTCCATAGATGAGACGATAGAGGAATTAATGAAATGCAGGCAGATTCCAGGTAGGTCACGGCAGGCTTGGCGGATTAATCGGGAGGCGTATGTTGGAGATGATGCAGAGAAAAAATATAAATATCTCGTATTTACTTTGACACTGTAAATTAATGAACAACATGTGGAGGCTTATGTTAGCAAAAATAAACAAAAGGAGAGAAGTAAACCGAAGGAATGCAGAAACATTTTATAACATTTTTATCTATTTTACTCTGAAATCTGCAGTACAAATTTATTGTAAATTTCTGGGACATGCATTATTTTGTTTGACATTGTTATTGTTCTGAATGGCTACAAGAATTGTGTGAATACCATCACATTTGCTTGTTCAATTACAAACATCCACTAAGAGAGAACTTTGGAACGTTCATTCTACTTCCTTTGTCAACATAGTTTCGTCGACATCATCAGACTTATTTCCTTGCAAACCATTGTGAATATTTTTTCATTAACATTGCAATGCAACTTACATAAATTGCATGTTAGGATAAGTCATAGGATTCTTATACTTCATCCTAAACATTTAAGAGTATTAAGCAATAGCATGTTGAAGTTTCCAAATAGAGTAATGTTTGCTTGGAAACATATAGCTATCGACTAGAAGCACTAACAATTACTAGCTGTACTTATATATCTTACTTTATCTTACATGACTGGGATTGAGCATTGCTAAACAGGACGAGATTCTGGCTAAAGGCTATGGCATGGCGGACTTGGAAGAAAACACCCCAATGACAGAAAACACTTTAACGTGCATTGGATCCGCAGCTAAGGCTTTCACCAGCGCCCTTTTGGCTGTGCTCATCACAGAAGACAACAAGAAAGGCGGAACGTGAGTCTCCAGACCAGCGATATCCGTTGCAAGTTCTTTTAACATGAAAGCGCATGACAATAAGAAAGAGCAGAGAGAGAGAGAGAGAGAGAGAGAGAGAAAGAGAAAGAGATTATTATCCAATTATAACACGAGTTAAATAATACTGATATTTTAAAAAAATTGCTAATTGTAGCCTATCATGGAAAACTACTTTAAGAGATATGTTTGGGGAGGAGTTTCGATTGACCTCTGACCCTGTCATCAGCTCACACACGACATTAGAAGACATTTTGTCTCATCGCTCTGGTGTTGGATCCGCCGACGCATTGCTAATGGCACAGGTGTACCCAGAAAAATACAGAGAGGTTCTACGAAGGTACAACCGTGAATTTGCCATATTCTAAATATTTATGTTAAAGATTTCTTCTCTTGAACTGATGTATTCTTGATTTAAGAGGCATGAGTGCCGTTTGCTAGGTTTTGTTGAAGAACAGTTCGATATGCCTAATGCAGCACACTTGGGTAAAATCAGAGGGAAATTTTACAAGACGTAACGGGATTTTCTTTAAACTATGCATTGAATTCATACAGTTTTAGGAATCTAATTGTGTTGCTCAATATTTTCAAACATTTTAGCATAAGAAAATTAATATTTTTATTTGAAAGTATAAGAAAAGTAATGTTCAAATTTAAAAAAATGATATAACTTATAGAGCGTTCTCTACGTTTTTAACACGTATGATGTTTTCTAATTCTTCTTAAATTGGTTTCTTCAGGCACGTAGCATCCGGGGGGGGGGGCACTTTTTTTTTTGCAACAAACATTTTTCTTAAATTTACTTATAGAAAATTGAATTACCATGGATTTGCCCCATTGCCAAAATTCCATTTCCCAACCATTAAAAAAAATCTGACCATTTTTTCTTTTAATAATTCACATTCTCCCTGCAGACGATTAAACCTCCTACCAAAGAAAGGCCAACTTAGAGGACAGTTCAGTTACAACAACTTAATGTATGGTTTGGCGGGAATGGCAGCAGAAGCTATAGGAGGGAAGCCTTACTTCGAGTTAATGAGGGAGAAACTGTTAGAGCCGCTGAATATCACGACTGCCGTAATGGTAGATAATCTGGATTACGGTCAGACGCTGACCAGTAAACCCCATCAGATGATCAACGGATCGGTTAAACTAAGCGACTTCCGATTCTATAGGTATTATATAATAGCAACTCATACCAACGTTACGTATTATTTACAAATATGCGGGTGAGGGCGTTAATGTCCTGTCTTTTCCATTTTAAAAAGGAAATATTTTATTTTCTAAATTCTGTCAAAAAACATTTCTAGCTAGGGTTGTTTTATTCATATTCAAGATTAGGGCCATTTTCCCCCGCTGGAGGCCTATGCCTTTCGCCAACAGATCTGACAAAATGGTTATATTTCATGAATAATTATGGAACGACACCCTCTAAGAAGAAGATAGTCAACAGCCTCGTTTTCTTGGAAATGACCTCTGCTAAAGTGGGTCTGGATTTCTTGACCCAGCTCGGTTTTAGTCTGTTTAACCCATTTCCCCAGCCTTCCTACACTGCTTGGTACGGAATGGGCTGGTTCGGCAGATTCTATAGAGGTCAGTATTGGCTCATCAAAGTTTTTTCAATAATTTTAAAGTTCATTTCTCTTATAAAAAATCATTAGATATATATCATCTTAGCATCATGGAAGTAAAAAGAGGCTAGGGATGGTGCATGGTTTTATACAGCTGATTGTACAAAGCGTAAATAAGGAAATCTTTAGGTAGCAATGAATAAAAATTATATTTTCAGTTGAACTAGGTGAATTATCAGCATGTAGATCAGTGTGTTATTATTGTCCACCTTTTTTGGATTACAGTAATGAGTGCGTCACCTATTTTCAGGTAGTGTCGACTTCTTCCACGGCGGATCCATGTTCTCCTACAATTCAGTGGTGGTCGTGGACTCGATCACCAAGACAGGAATTGCTGTGACCGTGAATGGCCTTAACCCCACCATCCTAGAGCTTGACCTTTACCCTCTAGCATACTACCTTAAGGATTTCCTTCTAGACAAAACGCCTTGGCTTAACAAAACAACCATTTGTTACTATCCAGAACCCTGGGGGAATCCTGCTTTTCGGCCATTGCCAACACAAAATGTCTTAGAGAAATACGTTGGAGAAACAGGCGAGTTTGTTGGAGTGTTTGGCCATAACCTGTATGGGGAGGTGCTGGTCACAGAAAACAACCAGTCTATTGATCTTAAATGGGGGGAAGTAATGAAAGGGACTCTGTACGACCGGAAGAACCTTAGTTTTCGTTTGAGAGTAGATGATGATGTATTCAGTGTTCTTGGCGAAGAGATTGGAGTCATTAAAGTTGTTTTTAATCAATTTTACTCAGAGCAATATAACAACATGGAAATCACATTTCAAGGCATGATGGAGACTTACACTTTCAGTAGGGATGTTGAATTTAATTTTTTCTTGTCATCTAAATCAACATCATCATCCACAGCCCGACTGAATTCATTCACGACGGAGTTCTGTCCCTTTGTCTTATTGTTCATTCTTGTGAATCTTTTCTTTACATTGTGACATTTTAAATGTATCTGTCTCTCAGTTATTAGGATGAGAACAAGAATCAACTGTCCTTCAAAGCACTGGCCCACTGGTCTGATGATGGTTCAGCTGGGGTCACAAAGTGGGTGGGTATCCGGGAGCCCCCAGGGGTACTGTCAGGTACAATGAACCTGTCCCAGTCACATCTATCAAAGCAAGCACAACGTGGACTTTATTTACTCTACATACTCACACAAACATAAGGCAGACATTGCACATAAACACAAATGTTGTCTTTATCTTTATTGTGCATGTAATGTCAAAGCTATTACATGTATTTTGTTTTGTGTCTTAACTTTTTACAAGTATTTTGGCATTTTGGTATAAAAATTGCTCATCTACAGATTTGCAATTTACAAGTAAATAAGCACAAATGAATTTAAAACCTGATAAAATCTTCAGGTTGTGGTGAGTTTTGTTCTCAATAATTACCTGATTTGAATGAATGAATCATAATTGTAGTTAGCCTGATCGTAATACTGGTGAAATGGCAGCATCGGGTCTTCTCCGGACAAGTTCTCTAGAAATAACCAAACAAATTTATACACCTTATCTAAAACATGTTCATTTAAAAAATAAAAATATATCAAAATCATTTGTTGTTTCTTTTCTTGTTCAAGTACATGTATTAATTCTGAAGAATAGAGAATATAATTTTTAGACACACCAATAAATGATAAGTTGACATAAGACCGCGGAACATTAACTGGCAAGATTGGAAATATACAGCTTACTTCAATTTCACCCGTTACAGTCAAAACATTTGAAATGGGCGGGGACAAATTGACGCGGACGTCTGAGAAAACATTGGATTGAAACTGTAGTTAGAAAGTGTATTTTCAATCCACCTCAGCAGTCCTAACTTGCTACATAAGTTAAAAAGAAAGAATAAATATATTTCACTTATACTACATGTATAATATATTTATTATAAACAAAGTTGGTGAAGTTAACGTTAAAAACTACATTGTATAATATTTCGCGGTCTTAATATCAGTAACGGAATTTTCATAAATATACGTAACGCTACCGCAGAAATCTTTAACAATGTTGATACAAGTGATTTTTGTTGTTGTTAGTGTATGGCTAGATAAACAATGAACGCGCATATCTATTCGTATACATTAATTTAGCGAAAAAAAGAAATTGTTATCTATTTCGTTTAATTTGAATTTATTAAATCGGAATTTGAATTATTCTCTTCTGTGAATAAACCCCGTTTCAACAATGATCCCACTTAACCTTGATTTCAGACGTTTGAAGAGTGATTCTGTGAAGTCATCGGAGCGATGCTTTGTCTTTTTTTTGTGTTTTTCCATCGCTCTAACTTATGTAGCTCTCAGTCTGAAAAAATTCGGATGGTCGACCTGGGAGAAACGCTGAGGTGGATTGAAAATACACTTTCTAACTACAGTTTCAATCCAATGTTTCCTCAGACGTCCGCATCAATTTGTCCCCGCTCATTTCAAATGTTTTGACTGTAACAGCTGAAATTGACGTAAGCTGTATATTTCCAATCTTGCCAGTTAATGTTCCGCGGTCTTAAAGATTTGACATGACAGCATACAGCTCTGAAAATTCAACATAATAATCTGACAAGTGGTGGCAGAACTATGCCACCATAGAAATTGTACATGCACTAATATTTAAGAAAAAAAAGTTCTTTTGATTTCAATATAATAAACAAATATATGATTCATTCTTACCAGACTTCCCAAACAGAATTTCCTCTGTTCTCTTGTTTTCTCGTTCCTTTTTCAATTTGTTCATTTTCTCCTGTTGCTCTCTCTCTTTCTCCTTACTTTCTTCATGTTCAGTTTCCAGCATTACCTTAGAAATATTAATAAAGCTATATAACAATCATACAGTAAAATCAAACTACAAAATATCTGCCCAGTACACAACATTTTTTTTCTTCAGGTTTTGTATTTTACTGAGAAAACTGTTAGTACAAAGTTCCTCACCCGTAAGGCTCTCTCTTCCGCTAAATAAATGTCCTTTTGTTTCTTCATGGTCTCAAACTGTTCATCCATAACCTCTTTAAACTTCTCATCACTAGCGGGGTTTGTGTGGACACCTGCAATAAGGGGCAAATAACAAATGCTACTACAAATTTCTAATAAAATGCAAGGAATTAATATCCGTGTCAAAAAGCGAGAAGCATCCCCCAGAAATTTAAAAGTCTCGCTTTCTGCTTTTTCCTAACAGTTGTAATCTAGTATTTTAATTTGAAATTACAACAAAATTAAAGCGCTTGGGATTTCATACAAAACAGCAAATTCATAGAATTAACTTTTGCTTAAAATAAGGAATCTACAGTAAATACATGGTTTTCACCATGATTGAGCAATGCTTACCACATTCAAACCTGTTGTTATTTTTAATGAATAATGAAATTGAAATTTATTTCATATGCATGAATTTGATCTTCCAGCTGGTGAAAATTCTACATGTTCCAAATATGACAAAATTAATAATATGCATATTATATGGATCTGAGACCCCTAGATCTTGCGCTAGTTTACAACAATCTTACATTCATGAACAATAAAATTTAATCATGAAGCTATATGATCCAATTTTTATACTTAAAACAACATATTACATACATGTTTGACATAGCATACAAAAATACACATAAATCTCACCCTGTTGTTTGAGTCTGTCGCTTCGTAACTTCCTAAGTTTCTGGATTCCCTTCAGTAAGTCCATGGTTTTTGTTACATCATTTATCTTCTTTCGCACTTCATTCAGTATGGTATCTGCTGATTTCTTCAATTCCCTGGCCTGTAATGATAACAATTCATTTTCATGTACAAATTTACATTTTAAGATACACATTTATTAAGAACCTGTTCATTTATAAATTCATTAATCAAGTAAGAGAACTCTCTATATACATGTATTGAGAAGTTCAGAATTGATTGCTATAAAAGACTGGTAAAATGAGGATCATTTGTACATGTACTGTATACAGGGTTATTTTCGCCCCATATAATTTTCCCCTTCTACACTTGCAACAGTTTCGCCCCGTCTTGAATTTGCCCAGACACAGTGAGCGTTTTCTTCTGGAACTCGAGTTCGGTATCTAGTCGCAGGTTTTTGAGATAAACAGCGAGAGTTTAAACCCGAGTTTACATCGAGTTCGACTCTCGATCTAAGGAGGGTCAGGACTCTCCAACATGGCAGACATGGGTGCATTAGACGACTTCAAGATTTTAAATTTACGTATTATATAGATGAGTACATATTACTTAATTATAAAAATAAACACATATACTGTGCATGGTTAAAGAATAAATTGAAACACATATTTTATACTCATTATTTTTTTGTTTTACAACGAATTCCATATAAAGATCTTTCAAAAACAGTACAGATACCAGAAAGTTATTGATTCTTTAAAAAAAATTGTAAAAACTATTTATATCAAAATTAATTTTTATTTAAACCAATTATTTTTTATTTTAATTTTTGAAGTTACAGTTATTACCGACACCTGATGATGTTAAAAAAAAGGAAAACAAATATTGCAAGTGTACACTTAACAATATGAATTAAGTATAATATACAATTGTATTTGTTGTTTCTTATGGAAAAAATTCATGCATGGAAAAGTACATACGCATCTCATTTTCATTCTAAATTTCAAAATTCTAATTTACACGTACGGTGCATAATGTTATAGACAACCTCCATTTTGGAGAGTACTTAGAGTTATTTTTTATGTTCGTCTTAATTTGTGCGTGTGCATCAAGAGGTTGGTATCTAGAGTGAAAACTCGAGTTCCAGGAGAAAACGCTCAGTTGTGTTTGAAGAGATATAATTTGAGACATCGGAATTTGCCCAGTCTTAAATTCGCCTGCTGACAATGGGGCAAAAGGGGCGAAAATAAAAAGGGGGCCAATATTTCCCTGTATACAGTATTTTCTTCACTTATGCTTCTTATGACATCAAACAACTAACACTTACCTCTCTTTTCTCGTTTTCTTTCTTCCTTATTTCCGCTTGCCATGCATCAATCTCAGCATGTAGCTTATTCCTCTGTTCTTCAGCTCTCTGTTTTTCTTCATATATTTCTTGTCTCCTTCTTTTCAGCCTCTCCTGAAGTAACACATAAATAAGTTTTAGAATTTTTATCACTATTTTCACTCGAGCAATTCAAATTTTCTAGCACAGTATTTTTTATGTCATTTATTGTGCATTAGTGATGAAAGACTGAGGTTGAGCGAGGTGAGTGCTAGACAAAAAGACACCTGTGATGGATGTCTATTTTGTCTGTAGTGTTTTATTCCGTTCATACAGATCTGAATATAAAGTAATTCAGGTGCATGAAAAAGTTCTGATATAACCCATATTACATAAATTCATTCAGCTCTGCTCTCTTATCACAAAAACTTTCTAAGTTATTTGGTGACAGAGAGAAACTTTCAACAATAAGTTCATAAGAAAGGATACACAAAATTTTTGCTTTGAGATAAAGGATATGAGGGAATCAAAAGCACAATTATTTCAAAACAAGTCTTCATTTGACCATACTGAAAAAGAAGTGTCATTTATTTGAAAGTGAAACATAAAAAGAAGATCTTCAATACTCTCTGTACTACTGAATTTACATATACATGATGTCAAAAAACATTCATTCAAGAGAATCAGACTTGTAACATCAGACTCTCTTTAAGTTTTCAATCTCCTTAAAATAATTAAGTTTACATGAGTATATTCAGAGTAAAACTCTTACCCTTTTCTTCCTTTGCTTTAATACTTTCTGTTTCACTGTGTCAACTGTACTCTCCTCACTTAATTCATTATGTATATTTTCAAGCTCCTTCTATTTTAAAAATAATAAAAAATGCATTGACAAACAAATCTAAAAATCAGTCAATTTTATTCTAATGTACAGTAAATATTACAATTTCATTGTATTATCCATTTTCTTTCATATGATCAATATTGTTTAACAAAAGTTTTATGAATATCAACAACGGTAATCAACTATCAAGACCAGAATTAAAATATGATGGATTTTATGTTTTGTTTGATGCATCTCATACGAGATAAATTAACAGTATGTTTCCTTTGTATAAATTGTCTTTCTGGGGTATTGTGCACTCAATATTTAAAGTTGATTAAAACAAATCAAAATAAATAAGAATAAATGTATTCTTATCAATTCTGATTAACTATTTCTGATGGAATTTTTATGAAACATACTTACATTATTTAATAAAAAAACTATTTATAAAAAAAAATAAGACCATCAAGGTTTGCAGGAAATAATTTAATCATTTCATCATTCTATGTAAAAATTAACCTTTAAGGCCTCTGTCTTTTGTTTCTGTTCATCCCACACTTCATCTGAAGCTTGAGTTCCCAAGTCCGACAAGACACTGGTTTCCTGTTGTAACTGTGCCATCAGTAACATCATTTGCCTCATCTTGGATTGTAATGAGTGAATCTACCAAGAAGAGCCAAAGAAATAGTTGTATTTTATTGTTCAAGTCATGTGGAATGGATATTTATCTATACTTTTTTGTAAACCAGTTCATGTAATAATTTTTTTTTTCTTACATGATTTTGAAACACTTACAGAAGAAGATCCTTGAGCAAGATGAGTGTGGGTGTCTTCTCTATCCTCAATTCTCCTCTGTCTTTTTCTCAGCCAGGCATCAAGGCATTGTTTTCCCACGCTAGCATCATCTACAGCTGTCTTAGGTTCATTAAATGGAGCACTGCTTGACCCAAAATTAGCTGGTAGCAAAGGCTGACCTGGGTGAAGGGGAGGGGGCACTGAAAACTGCATAGGATTTGGAACAGGGAGTGGGGCATTCTGATGTGACGCCAAGAACGGTGGAGGTACTTGCATACCTGTATTCTGAAAGTTTTGAACAGTGTTATTTTGTGGTGTTGTCTGTTGGAAGTTGATGTTACTATTCATCTGAATATTCTGATTCACATTTTGATACTGGTCTGTATTTCCCATGAACATAGGTGGTATGGACGTATTTTCCTGTTGTCCGGTGTTTTGTTGATAAGACGACTGACCCTGTTCGTACACATTATTATTTTGCATTGGTGGACTAAATAATCCTTGTCCAAATGGTCTAAATGGAGGAGGTTGCTGGAAATTATTTTGCTGGTTCTGCAGCGCGTTTCCTTGCCATCTCGGAGTTTCAAAACTGTGTCTTGGGTCTCCAAACCTTTCCTGAAATCTTGGCCTAAAATTTTGAAAATCTGGTTGAGGATTTCTTCCAACTGAGGCATCATATCTTGGACGAAAGTTTACATTTTGGTCAAAACTTTGAGGGCGATAATTGTTTCGAATGGGCGCAGCCATTTTTCTAGGAAAAAGAAATGCCGGAACACCGATCCCGATCCAAAATTCCGTCATGAATGCATAAATAAAATCAGGTTGTAGGCCTAAGGTGAAATGCTACACCAAAATTTTATTTTATGGATCGTTAAAGTATCATTTCTGAAGCATGGTTGCGTTCTTTTTTTTTTTTAGAAAAAGTGGAAAATCTGTTTTGGTTGCAAACTTGTGGTGACACACTGTAGAGTGTAAAGAAATACATAATACAAATATCTAATACGTCATTTCCAGTTTATTTTTTTTGATAAAAAAACCCCCCAAATATCAACAACAAAGTGGTCAACAAAATATCCATCAGATCTCCATTAGATCTAATTTGTTTAGCTATAAACTATTATTTTATTTAAAAAAAATTCCATAGATTTTAGCTTTTAAGTTTAAGCATTTTCTTATATCTTTATTCAGAGCTCTTCTTCTAAAGGAGAACAATATACAGTTTAAAAATGGCCACGACCATCCAGCCTTCTTAAAAGGGCTAGACCCATAGGCGCTCTGTAGTAGGAAGGGAGGAATGAACATACATGTATATAAATACAATGAAAATATATGGCTGGACCGGGAATCGAATCCGGCTCCAACTCTAGTCAGGAGCTCTACCACTGAGCTACCCAGGCCGATATCCACGGTCCATATAGCTCCAACTACTACACAGTCAAATGTTTTACAATGCAATGGAATTAGTTCTAAAATGGAAGAAACTAGGCCTATATAGTTTCTTACAATTTTGGAATTAAACATGTGATAAACACAATGACACTATTTTGAAGATTAATTTATTGAAAATGAGCATCGAAACTTTTATTTTAGTTTAATCTTTGTTGCATGTTTAATACATGCATGATTAGCACATGCACGAACAGCAGCAAACATCTTTAAAGGTCCCATCACCAGCGCTCAAAACTTAAAAAGGGAACTTTCGAATTGTTTATAATATAGCCCTTTTTATTAAAAAAATTACAATTACGTCATTTCAGTTTTATATTTTCCGTAACAAAACCATCTTATTTTATATTTGATTTGTTGAACGCATGAATACTGTCGTATAATAATGCAATACTTTAATTTAAAACTGTTGCCGGGGACCCTCGCTTTTGATGTACATATAACAAAAAGGTCTTCCGACGATGAATGCCTAATTCAACACGTATGTTGGGTTAGTATCATCAAAAAACAATTATTTTTAATGCGATTTAAATTTATATATTCTGATTGAAATTATTATATTATAATTTTTAGCTTCTAGGTAAGTTTGTAAATGGATGATTGTTAACGAACTATATATTTTAGTCTGTGTTCTTTTCCTAAACTTTCTTTTTTTAAAATACTCATTTTTGTTGCTGATCATCTTGTTATTAATTAATTCAAATTTTCAATGATTAAGACCTATACCATTTCCCAAGATATTTATACAGCACATTTTCTTCAATTATTCGATATTTATAAATACCTCAGGGTTCAAACGATGATCATTCAGAAGTATGAAAAAATCCCTAGCCTTCGCCTTTGAAACTCTTGCTTGTTAGGTTTGAATACACGGTTAAAAATAAAAAGTATACGGGGATTTTGCATTGCAAGCGAGATGAAAGTACCCGGATAATAACGCTGAAAAATTGTGCGAGGTATTCCAAGTGACTTCCGAATGGAGAAAGATGTCAACATTTTCCATTATAAATATCCTTAAGAAATCTGTTTTCGTCCATGTGAATTTTTTCGAGTGAAAAACGATAATGTGTCAATGAAGATATCTTGGATATTTTCTCTTTCATCGATTTTAATTGTACTTCTTTCACAGATGTGTGTATTTTTATCAAAAATCGTTCAACGGTGCTGCATAAATATCTTGGGACCGACTAAAGGAACCATCAGTTCTAATACACTATCGTCACTATAGATAAATGAAGAAGTAACTTCAGTCCTGGTCAATGATCTCCGCATAACCAATTGCACTTTGCTCAGGCTACATGTACCTTATGTCCTCAACAAAGCACATCAATCAGCTGACAAATAAACGCAGATGATCTAACATAGAGGACTTGGAAACCGTAAACTCAACGTACTCAAACCGAACATGTCATTTACTGCCCCTAAAACTCATATATATTTCCCATTACTTTCAAAATATATCATATATCAATTATTCTACAAGGAAGATAACTTTATCAAAGTGAGGTAAAACTGGTGTTGTTTATGAGAAAATTTCGGTTCACGCGCACTCATTCAATAAATAATTGAACGCCCGTAACACAAGAAAAGGAGCTCAATACATCACATCGAGTCAGTGTTTTTTCGGGTCCGTCACCCTCCTACCGTAAATCTTCGCCAATTTGTCCGAGTAATAAGATTCAGAGATCTCTGGGTGGGAACTAAGAGCAATTTCTGTCTTGCAAGCTGTCACATGACCAACGCATGACGATCCTATGTTGTACACCACGATTTATCTATGTAAGTGACATTAATTTTAATATATATATTCTTTTAAAATACCCAATGATCAATTGTGGTACAAGTAACTACATTGGACCGTTGCAAATGGGAGTTAAATATTGTCAGTTGCAGACGACACTGGACAAGATTATACAGTACTCCTACCACGTGGTCTTCACTTTCCAGGAGTACAGAGCGGTCCCGACCGACATTATGACAGAACTATAAAGGATTCTTTATCGCCAAGTCGACAGGGGTCTAACTAACCCAAATTTCAGGAAACTGGCGTAAAAACTAATTAGCACACTTACTCTTTACATTAATCCAATGTAAAGTAGGCCATATTTTTTTTCATCTTTTTCCAACTTAGTATACAGCCAATATATTTTATTATTCAAATGTACAGATATAATTAACGATTTAAATTAAAATATACCACACGGGGTAAATTATATGAAAATCAAGGCAAATCAACGCAACTAGTCTTATTTGATTTGTCTAGATAAAAAATTCAAGTAAAGAATGATAAACATGCCTTGACAAATTTGGTTTTCCAATAATTCCATTTTGTTTGGTCTAATTTGGAAGTACATGTATATAAGATAATTCTGGTGAGACAAATTCATTTTTTCTATCGTGAAATGTAGCGGTAACATGCGTTTCTATATGTTGTGTCTCTATTTTACTGTTGTTACATCACTTGATTTAACTCTGGTCATAATAGTAACTTGTTTTCACACTCTTTGTTATCTCTACACGAGCTTCAGATCTTCACTGGTATATGTAGCTAAAACAACCAACAAATGACTCGTTCTTTTTGAACTTGAGACTTATTATTCCAGGTTTCTGATCTGACCCTCAAATAAACAGCACAATGGCCTTCCTCAAACTGCTGGCTTCATTGGTACTTGTTCTTACCCTTAGAACTTTTTCACATCTCGCTAAGCTGGTTTTCTTTCTCCTGTTTTATTTTGCCAATTCTATCAGATTGATTTTGCACCTTATTGAGTTCAATGTATGCCTTTCCTACAGTCTGATTCTGTTCCACGACACTGTGCAGATAATTCTCGACCTTAAAATCTGAAATGGTTAGCCTCTGATTATTTTGCTTGAGAGCTCTGAAATTGTTTGTGCTATATATTCATTAACTACCACTGTTGGGGACTTTTGTCGTGAATGCCTCCATATCATTTACTTACATTGCTGATTTCGATGCAAGCTAATTGAATTCTAATCAAGTTAAGTATTCTCACTCTGAATGTAGGTCAATTTAAGTAGTGGCACATGTACTAGACATCAAAGATAAAAGTGCTAATCCATTGTCTTAATGTTCTACTTGCATCATCGAAGGAACGACGATTAATCCACTCCTTTTCCTTTTCAATATATTAAAAAATATCTTAAAATATCTGAGAGCATTTGAATAACCATATACACTGTAACACTTCGAAAATGCCCGTTACCAATTTTTACCGTTGTAATAAAGTAAATTTACTTCAATAAGAGTATTTAAACAGTTTTTGCTAAAAAAAAATGAATAAAAGAAGAATCTATAACTGCGTCAGTCATTGAGGTAGAAAATTTCAGTTATACAATAACAATTTCCGAAAAGAAAATTGCAAATCATTGCTTTCACCAAATTATTTGCTAGAAAGTACATGTAACTGAAAAAGCCATTATAACGAATGTTTCGTTTAACTTAATTCTAAGCAACACCATTCTCATTTGAAGGAAATTAACAATCTTAAATGAAAAAAAAAAAATCGCATTTTTAGTACAGTGTAGAGATCGAGATATAAAGGTATTAAGATTTAGTTTTTCATCTCGTCAGAATGTACATTTTTGCTGTATTCTTGTGTCAATTATATCAGAAACTAGACTCTTGTTGCTAAAGCAACAAAAAGGTCTTCCGTTCCTCATGTTTTAATCTGTAAAAAAATGCATTTCTCTTATAAAAAGAAAAAGGATATAATAGATACTGTGATGGAATTTTTCAGTAACTTTTTCTATCTGAAACAAAACAAAGCAAAAAAAAGTCATTTTTGAATATCTGCTGTGACGACCGGAAGTTACGCCCGATCAAACAGAACATGGTAAACATATCTTCATACATTGTTCTATTTTCCCTTAAGGTTTGGATGCTTAAGTTTTTGTCAGTAATGAGATCTCGTTGAGAAAAGGTTTATTGTCTCGGGACAGGAAACGGACAAACAGAATTGCTTAATGAAAAAATTGGTAATACATCTTAAACATTTTCCTCTCGTACATTACTGTTTATCAAGCTTACTGAAACAGTGTAAAAAAAAAAACCCAGTTAAACTTATCAACAATGCCATTTGTTTGAACCCTTCCGGTGAGGACCGGAAAAGACGACTGACAAAATGAAACACGTTAAACTCATCATCTATCAAATGTCTATCACCTACATAAGTTTTGTGTTTTGATCAATAACAGTTTCTGATTAACGGCGGGTACACAATTTAGTACAAAAAAAAACCTACTTGAGATATTTGAGATATCTCACCGGAAATGGATCTTTTTTGTTTATTTAACATCGCATATATATCTTATGTAAAGATTCATACTAATATAATCATTCTATGTAAAATAAATAAAAAAGTAAAAAGAAAAATTTTGAAGTGCTTCCGGTGACAACCGGAAGTTACGCCGAACAAAACAAAATAGTGTAAACACATCTACATACATAGGTCTATCATCCTGCAGAGTTTGATTGTTCAAGTCATTACCATATTTGAGATCTCGATGAGTCAAGGTTTTTTGTCTCGGGACAGGAAACGGACAAACGGAAGTGCCCAGTGAAAATTAAAAGTTAGTGTTTCTTTAGCATTTGACAACAGGACTTTTAATTATTGCTTATCAATTTTTCTAAAATTGGCAAAGAAAAACAGTTAAACTTATAAACAACTTCATTTGTTTGAACTCTTCCGGTGTGGACCGGAAGTGACGGTCGACAAAAAGAAGGCGATTAAACACATCTACAGTCAAATGTTTATCATCCCTGAAAGGTTCATGTCTTAATCACTATATAATAGTTTTTGAGATCTCGTGGGAACAAAATTTGTTTTAAAAATGCTACCTGAGATAATTGAGATATCTCACCGGAACTGGAATTTTGTTGTTGATTTAACATCGCATAGATGCCATATGTATGGATTTAAACTTTTATATTATTCTATGGAAAATTAATTAAATAAGTAAAATAAATAATTTTTGAAGTACTTCCGGTGACGACCGGAAGTTACGACGAACAAAACCAAATAGTTTAAACACATCTACAACTATAGGTCTATCATCCCTCAAAGTTTGGAGGTTCAAGTGTTTGTCGTTTTTGAGATCTCGAGGGAACAAGGTTTCTTGACGCGGGACAGGAAACGGACGACCGGAAATGAATTTTGAAAAAATGAAAAAAACGCCCCGAGGTATCATTATTTTCTACTATCCTTGAAAATTTCTGGAAAATATATGCAGTCATCTTTGAGATTTTCTGCCGACAAAAAAGGGGGAAAAAAGATAATAATAAACACTACAATCTCTATAAGGTCTTCCGTTGGAAACGGAAGACCTTAAATATAAAAATGACTTTTATAGTTAATATGGTAATTTTGCATCTCTGAAACAAAAATAACTTCCACCTTAATCTCCTCCAGTTTGGTCCCTCGTTAGTTTAAGTAACTCAGTTAAATTGAATACTGAATTTCATATTTAAATTACAAGAAAACTCTGCAAATATGTGGAAAAATATATTTATTGATAACAATGTAATGCATAGAAAAATCAATTCCTTGAAAACAAGTAACGATCAAGTCCTACCACAATAGTGAACAACAAAATAGAACAAAAAAAGCAACAGTCCAGGAAATGACGCAAGTAATGACGATGCAGACGATTTTTGTGATTCAACGACTCTCTCTGAAATGGAAAGATTATTTACTTCATTATTGTACAGAAAATTTCCAAAATCTATGAATCGCAGAAAAAAAGAATCATCAGAAATAAATACATGTATAATGTTTTAACAAAGAAGGAACCACAATAAAACAAAGAAAAAGCAAGGTGAAAATAAAAAGAGTGAAACTCCATGGTACCATTGTACAGCTAAATACAGCAACTATAACTATGTGCCTTACTTATAGACCCAGCATTCGAATTTCATAGTTAATTTTCCTTTCCCACTTCTATCAATATTTTTACATCGTATAAACGTACTTTTTTCTGAATTCAAATTGCAAATGGAGATGGACTAACTGATGTAAATGGTCTTACCTTCGCTATCTGTTCCTCGCTTCGAGTTGGCCGACCTTGCTGCAAAATAAGTAAACACAAAGTCAGTACAGGTAAAATATGAAATCAGAGAAATGCCGTCTCTCTGAAAGATGGATGGATGACGACTAGACATTCTACACATCTAATAAGGACGTCTACGTAAGGACTATTACTACTAAGTGGACACAACAGACAGCAGTACCAGGGAGATTTCACACTACAACAGCTGATGACCAATCAAAATTAAAACATCAATGTCTAATTTGGCGTGTTTGGTAAGTGAAATTTTGACGAAAGTTTGAAGCAAATCGTGAAAGACTTTCTGTGATTCAGGGTAACAATGCAAACCACGATGAATATTTTGTATAATTATATAAAAGGGCTAGTTAGTGCACGGAATTCGAATGAATTGTGTTGTATTACGTAATAATGTTTAAAATATTTCATATTTGGTGATTTCATTACAAACAGAATTTCACAATTTAAGCAAGTGAAATGTTAAAAAAATATCAGTTAGTTTAATGCACAATTTATTATTTGGTTTGCAATTCTCGTATGAATAGAAGCAATACAGAATAGTAAAATAATATCATAAATCTAATACTCAAAGCAACATAAAATTAAATGACACCATCCTTACCACTCAAAACATGAATTTTTGTGTTGGTGATCTGAGATTCAGAAGTCCGGCAAACATAGGTCCCGGCATCCTCGAGCTGCGCATGCGTAATAGTAAGTTTACTTATGATCACTTTTTCTACAAATGATGAATATTTTGTTATTGTGGTCCGCGAGTTTTCTCTGACTTTATGTCCGTCTATGAACCAGTCAATGTCGCCAGTAGGGAAATCTATGGCTGTGGCATTACACATCACAGTTATTGTACGACCTACTTCAACAAAGTTGGAGCTGGTCGTAATGTATATGTCTGCAAGAAGTGAAAACAAAGAAAAAAATGACAACATCAACGTCATTCCGTTGTTTCTAAACACCAAAAATTAATAAATAAAAGAAAATTACAACCACACAATTCTATAAAGGCTTTGAAAGGTTCAATTGTCAATGCAAACATCTGGAAAACATCATCAATAAAAATGAATAAATATCATTAGTCTATTCAAAAATTTACATTTTTAATATAAAACAACTTAATATTTAAAAGTCATGCCAGAAAATATCTACTAGTTAGGACGGATCAATGTGCAAAAAATACACAAGTTTGACAGATGGAACTGTTCCAATCTTCATTGAATTCTAAATCGATGGTACAGCTAACTTTAACTTAATTTCATCCTTGAAACTCATACAAATAGATTTTTAATAAAGTGCGTTAACTTTGGTAAATATAACATTTTTCCAAACCTCATTTGTTATTCTGTAATATAAACATTGTTCATCAAGTTGAAACATCGATGTCAATAAAGATACGGAAAGCTATAAAGTTAGACGAATCGGCTGGAATGTTTACCTGGTGGAGACATTGTTTTCTGTGTCGTTGTAGATGGAGGCTCTTAAAACGATAAATAAATAAATAAATAAATAAATAAATGAACAAATAAATAAATAAAATATATATACATAAATTAAAAATTCTCTATCACTTGTCACTTAAAAAAGCCAATGAAACTTGTTGATATAATTGTTTTATCATCCAATAGAAATGAAGAAGACAAGCTGTCGTGACTCAATGCTTAACCCGATCGCGAGAATGAAATCTCACGGGAAGCGACACAATAACACGTTTATCTGATCGATTGATTGGTGTCTGATCATCAAATTAGTTTACACAGTAAATGATGAATGAAAACAGCACCAGTTCAAAGACAGTGTAGCCCCCTGAAAGATAAAAGAGTGCCTCTCTCGAGATAGATGCAATATGTGCATGTTGCACTGTTACAAACTAAATTGTCGTACGTCAGGAAACCCAGTCTGTTGCCATCATGCGACATGTATTTATTTGTACTTACAAAATAAAGGCCATAAATTTAAGTTACATGTCCCCAGACCCTCTAGACACCCCTTCCCCCTCGGTATAAGTCGACTAGCAGGATACAGAAGCAAGTTTCAAATTTAAAAAAAAATCGTAGATTCGAATGGGGGCACTGCTTTTTACATCGCACATTGATGGCATTTTATTCAATTTTGAGAACCATGACACCTATCACAGTCAATTTATTTGAACATATTTATCAACGACATTGTCATTTATGTAAAAAAAGAAGAGCGAGACATTATCTGGAGATCTTCCCAAAACGATATAATTGTCTGTTGCTTTAGTGCTCACTTGACATCAGACATAAGATACAAAAATACTTTCAATAGACGGATCACAGGCAAATCAAAACTCGCAACAATTGAGAGAAGCCAGACTCCAGACACACTTACCAAGGACATTGAGTAGAACGAGCCTCCTGGAGCCCGCTCTCTCTTTGGCACTTATTTGGCATTCGTACACACCCGCGTCATTCATATTCACGTTCTTAATCATCAGATTCCAGCTGCCTCGATATGGAATATGTTGCACGTGATATCTGTCGTCTGGTATGTAAATGTCCAGACCCACTGTAATAGGGTGAGGCTGCGAAGTACGCCTCCATACCACCTGTAAAGATAAATATACGGTAAGAGTGTACTAAGTTAATAATCTACACAGAATCATTCAATCATCAATAGATGTATATACTGTTGTTTTAGGAATCTGTAAATCAAATATATCTCGACCAGATGGAAACGAAAGCTCTTGAAATCCGTTGACATACTAATACTCAGTTTGCTGAAGATGTTTTTGACTTATCGTTCTTGTCATTAAAAGCTGCTGTTTTCAACATCTTAATTTTAAACCAAGTACATTAATGCATGCAATTGTTGCTGATTTGTTTTATGTTGGATAATGCAAAGGTCTCATAGTACAGCTGTAATA
>WFKH01006014.1:10339398-10375213 GCA_016163765.1 Magallana hongkongensis | reverse complement strand
ATGAAACATCAAATCAATATATTTCCAGATTTTGTTTTTTTAATTGTTTCATTGCTGTATAAAAGGTGAACACCACATTATAATGGAACTAATACCAAATAATAACCACTGATAACCTGATGATTCAACTCATGATATCTTTAAATATAAAAAATTGTACCTATTATATTTCTTTAAGCTTAAGAGATTACGTATTCTGAGAATTAAATTTAAGCATTATCAAACAGGAAATCACATATGTAATGTTTTCCTTAGATACCAGGTATAAAAAAATAAAGATAGGACTGTTGAACAAGCTTACATTTTTGCTTTCTTACAAGTGTTGTTAAAAAACGAAATAACAAAACTTGAATCAACGCAGATCAATTTCCTGTCTGTTCATTTACACAAACGCTTTATTTCTGGATATCACTGATTTGAAAAAGTGAAACGGTTTTTTGATTTGTATATCGTTTTAAAGAAGAAAATATTGAATCACTGTCATAAATGAGTCCATATTTGTGCACGTTTAAACCGAAATTAGGATTAAAGTAACAACGAGTTTGAGCATTATTTGTGGCGGCAACAGAAGCAACTTACAGCTGGCTAGTAGGACCATTTATATAAATGTTTCTAAATGTTTGATGTAGCAACAGAAGAAACATCAAGTTGTTTCAGTTCTACATGTACACAAAAAATTATAGTTTGTAGTATCAAACGAAGAAAACACAAGTGCTATTCATCAGTTATATGCGTGGAGTAATTTGTTGTAATTACACGGCATCTTTGAGGAAGACAGAGTGCATTGCAGCGTGGTGATTGTATGTACATTATGTATCATCTGACTATTCATTACATGTAAAAGGAAGGACATGCTATCACATTTTTATCCAATGCACTTTGTCAGAAGGGTGCCTTTTCACGTCAGAGGAAACAAGTATGGACCACCAAATGAGATTTCTAGCATTTTAACTCCGGCAATTCGCTGTGACAGACTTTGGTTGAGTTTCGTTTTTCGCTCTCTTGTTGTTTCAAATGTTTGTTGATAATAAATATTACGAGAACTTTCGGAGAAAATTCTAGTTATCAGTACTACTACGACTGTGCTTGATAAAAAGCCCCATTTCCCCTGGAGTCAGATATCCCTATCTCAAAAGGAAACTGGTTTAAGGGGGCGTGGATTTATGTCTTAATTGCGAAAAACCTGTAATGAAAAGGTCCAAAATCATTTTATCAATTTTTCATTTGGAACAAAATCTTATTTACTCTTCCTTGTTTTTTGGTAATCGGTTCCCAGTTAACAGAAATGACATAATTACTTATTGCGGAATCTGGAAATATCTTTGGGGTCTTCTCCCTGATGCCTCTTTTAAAATAATTACCAAGCGTGCTGCCAGCGCCAACCCATGATTTGCTCAATGCATTTCTTTAGAGAGTAATCTTTTATACCGTGTATGATTTAAATTGTAGAATTTTTGTAGAACGACGTTTAGTGTAATGTTTTGTAATAGTGTAATAATGTAATTCAATTTCTCTTTGAAAACCAGCTGAAAAGCGAATTTCATACTGTCAATCTGATATTTTAAACAAAGTGTCATATATCTTCTAGCATTAAATTATTATGTATGCATGTACATATTCGTCAAAAGTGAAACATGCTTCCTGATACAAAAAATCGTAACACTATACTACTAATTATTGTTGACTTATTTTATTATTATGGTATTCTAGGGCGAGGTTCTACTCACCACTTTGGTGCCCAAGTCCTTGATTCTACAGTACAGCGTGGCTAGGTCTCCAGCCGTATAAGTATAGTTAAACTGGATATCCATGAACTCCGTGGACTGATGATGCTGACAAAGCGATACGCCTGAATTAAAAAAGTATGAATAAGTGTCATCCAGAAGGCGAGAGATATGATGTGTTAATGAACTCAATATTGTTTTTCAGATTCATGAGATACGAGAGAGCTGAATGATTTGTAAGACTACTGACATAAATTGGCATTTTCTCTGCTTTAAAAGCTGGATGGGAATATGATGTATGCTTGTGGAGCCAATATCTTTAATTGAACACAAAAGTACTTTCTATGGTCATTTTTGGCGATTCTTTGCATAACTTCAAAATTGACAATACGGCATCATACACGATTTTAAAACACTATTTGCATGCCAATCGTTTTCTTTTAAGAATCGACTCTTCGTTTTCTAATATACTGAAAACGTGTGGGAAAATATTTTCTGGATCCTTTCATCTATAATACACCAGGATGTAATTTCTTCGTTTTTCATCTTTAATTACAAACTAGAAGAACATATGCAATAACAATCATGAATATATTAAACGAGTAAATATGTTTTGTTTTTAATTTTCGGAATGGTTCTACAATCTTGAAATGCAGAAACATACGGGTGCACAAAATCAGGTTTAATTTTGAAAAGAATGCCTCCACCTTTATAAGCGCTTGCATGATCCCGATTTACCTCCTTCCTTCTTCCGCTGTGTTTGTTATGGGAACGCACGTTGGTGCAGGAGAAAATTTGAAACTGGCAGACTTCCCGAAAAATAATTAGACATATTTTATCAGTTGATCAACAATAGAACATGAAGCATATTTTTCATGGAGATTGACTGAAGATTCACTTAGAGTGCGAATATATCCGCCCCAGACATTGAATGAAAACTCGGAGGAAAGTATGAATGAAGCGATATTTGGATAATGAATAAGAAGTGAATCTTCCTATATTTTGGTTAAAAATTGTCTCCTGGAGCGCCGATCTACATGCTTTAGGTCTTAACTGCAATCAAGATATTTCATAAAAGAGATAACCGCTAACCATGCAAGATAAGAATTCATTTATCTTACAACAAATTAGCAAATGAGTTTTATACATCTTAAGACTAGTTAACAAATTTACCAGATATTACACGTCAGTGGTAATTTAGGGAACGTTGAAGAATATAGTTCCTTATGACATAACTTCGATATCAGACCATAGAGAATCTAGTTACCCTTTAAGATAACATCAAAGGAAATGTGAAAAGAATCTTTATAAGAATGATAATGGCAAAGTGCACTCTATTTACCAGTGGTAATTAACTTCGACTGACTGGTCATTAGACAGATGTGTGTCTTCTCACACAGTTTGTGTAATGGACGGAAATAAGTGGGCAGAACTCTTGACCAAAAAGTCAAATTGAAAGAAAGCTCGCACCTGTTCAATACATTCTACAAAACGATTTCCCAAATACATTGAATGTTTCCGTAAAAAAAACCCTATGATAATTGTCCAATTCGTTTGGATAACGTTTCCTCCAAACAAAAGAAAATAAGTTAGCTTCTTGAGAGAATTAAGAGGTATTGGGAGATGAAAATATATTGTAAACGATATTGCAGCTGGTATAAAAGATATTATCGAAATTCTAGCTTAGATGGCAGAGTTCCGATACCAAAGTGTTTCAGATCACATCTGTCAAAATAGACGGTAGATGATGTCAGAATTGGAGGACAATTGCTGCAGTAATTGGCTGCATTTGATTATTGAGCTCAATATATCACCGGCGGGAAGGGTAATTTAATAGTCACAATCACATAAAATTTTCCGATTGGTTATAAATAAAAAATAAGGTCCATGTTAACTGAAGCCACCTAATTTCCTGTTGGTTTTCTTTGCTAAGCGATCTGTTTCCTGGCTTTGACCTTTCTTAGCTTTCGTATTTTAGTTAGAATTCTTATATGATTCGTCTTATCTTAATTATTCTATATAATCAGTTCTGGTAACGAAATTTGTAATTGGAGCTAGATTAAAAAAATCATGGAATGTTTGAAAACAGTTGCAAGCTGAATACTAAATATTGCTCTTAATATGTTCAATAACAAGACTGTTGGACTTCAGATATACATGTACAGAGACAAAATGATACAAATTCATGATTCTATGATAATCTTTAAGTTAATAATAACTATTCAGAAATATTTATAGCATCTGGCAACAACAAGATATATATACGCTATATTCATGTATGCATGTTTACATACTGGGTATTAAGGTTTCTTAAAGAAAAAAAAACGAAGATGAGTCGTGATCTGTAGCTGAATTCAGTCTGTATTATTCTGGTGTAAGCAGTGATAGATTATCGGAAGTAAGGCTACCATGTCACGTCACTAACAAGTACAACCATCAGCAAGACATATCACATGATTTAACTCAGTTCTTTGATATATAGGGAACCGATTCTTTTGCAAATATGTATTTAATGCTTCAATCGTAAAATTTTTATAAATATTTTTCAAAATAGTGAGAATTATCGACATTGTTATCATTCGGCTTGTTATTTTATATTTTCAAAATCTTGTTTAGTATATGCTACAACAGTTGGTTCGTATTTTATCTTACGTTCTGTGACATTGATAGGAATTTTACTGCAAACACTGAATTTATTTTAAATCTCAAATGCATACCAAATGTCTATAAATCATAAACGTTTATGATTATTGCTCGAGCAAAAATGCAAAATTGTGAAACATATAAAAGATTAATGTCTTTATGATCAAAACCCAACCCTGGTTTAAGTTGATTTTAACATCTTTTTAAAGCTTTCCTTGATGAGCTGCAGAACAAATGTGTTTATTATTATAGATAATATGTAACAAGATACAACTCTTTTCAATACCATTGCAAGCATGTGGTGGAAATCTATTTTTTAACACTGATGATTCAGTAAAACGCTCCAATGGGTTAAGTATTGTAAAAACAAACCCAAATTTCTAGCAATAAAGAAAGATATGTCTGTCACAATACTTTTTCGATTGTTTAGTGATGCTGATGAAATTGTTCAATGTTTTGGCACAATGTTTTGTTACAATTGGGAATGGGGTGAATTTGGAGTTTGTTTTTTGTTGTTGCTATTGTTGCGCTTTCGCTTGAGAGAGAGAGAGAGAGAGAGAGAGAGAGAGAACACTGATACAGAGGAATTAGACTGTCAAGTGGTTTTCTGACACAAGAGGACTTCAGCTTCGTTATAACGTCCCCGAACCCAAATTGCAAATCAATTCTCCTTTCCATTGACTTGATTCTTAATTTTCATGGGCAAGACACGTTTATTGGCAATATCCGGACTTTTTCATGAATTTAGTTTTGCTTGAATCACAAAAAAGTTCTTTTTATCTGAACAATATTTTTCAACATCAACATAAAGTTTTAACAAGAAGTCTGACAATTTATTTCATAACATCATTTCTGCTCTACACGTACTTTTAGCTGATGTGTATGTGTGTTCTAATTTTGAAAAAAGGAACCATCCAAAAAAATGTGCCGAATTCACAGTCGGAAATTATTCGTCAACGTATGCACTTCATAACCTTGACATGAATTCATTATAGCAAGAACACTTTTGAAACCTTGAATCCCCTTTTAAGATTGATCAAAGTGACTATTTCAGGGAGCTCCAAAAGAAATAGTATAATTTCACATCTTATCATCGTCTCTTTTGATGCCTTTGAGTTTTCATTGAAAGAAAACAAAAAAGATCAAGGAATCTAAGTCATCATAATCTTAAAAAGTCATGTTTATAGTTGTGTCTAGCATTAAAGTACATTGCGTGTTAGCGAGAAAACATTGCAATTCTTCCTTTTAGTAAGTTTCTGTATTTAATTAGATATTCTCATATTTTTTGACTTGAAAATTACGTAAAACTAATATCAATCAATTTACATAATTTAAAATTAATGCATTTCCACTCGTTCCATCTCAAATTTTTCTCTTTCAGTAAAAAAGTTTGTATAATTGATGAATACCAGTAATTTGTTCTTTAATTTATACGCCAGGTACGGTTTATATACCTTTCGATAACAATCTAAATAATTGTAAATATGAACGTGTATAAATTATGTAAACAATATGTATCCAATTTGTCCTTAGAGTTTATCTTTGAATCGACTGGGGATCATATCATGACGTCAGACTGCCTACAATGTATTTGGAGCACCAATCAGGTGTTCTGATCATATCGTAGTTCTCCAATCAGACCAATCACGTTTCTTGGTTTTGAAATCAATAATTTTTGATTGGATTATATGAATTGACATGTGGTTTTGTGTAAACTATTGTCACCAAGTGTCGATTTTTAGACGAGGCTCAATTTCCCATATCTCCCATCATCCGCTTACTTGTTTTCAACTAATCATTTTGTCAGAGCCTGTTATTTTCACGCATCCCCCAGCGACCTGTGTTGTAATTTCCACGAAAATTATGGAGACGATGGTTATCTTTTAGCGAGGCATCATAATTATTATCTTGACGTTTCATAAAATCGGGTTGATGTGAAAATGAAAACCTGTTAAAATTCGAACAATTACCTGACGCTTGGCCGTTTTAATCTGACTCTGATTACAGGAGCGAACATAAAGTGTTGAAATCAAATATCAATTTAGTTCGATCATCAAACGATAAACCGGGCCGTACACTCGTCTGAGTGTTTCCTCTGTCAGATTTCGTATCAAGCGTTTCAATTATTGGGGGTACTTTACCAGTGTTATCTCGTGGCTGTCTCGATAGGAAGGACTTTGCAACATCTCAAAAAAGCAAACACGTGCTATTTTTATGTGCTAATGATAGAATACTTAGTCTATGTCGATTTTTAAGACGATGAACATATTTTTTTTGTGTTGAGAAATCGTTGTATGGAGTGAATATTTTTTTCCTCATCTTATCAGAAAACCAAAAGTTTATTTCCCAAGACAGTAAAAACGGCGAATACTGATATTAGTTTCTTCGCTTGTGATGAAAATATAGTTTTCCTTTGCCCATCATTTGGTTATTATCACAGACAAATTAACAAACTTGCGTGATGTAATCAACGCTTTTGTTTAAATAAAACTGATTGCAAAATATAATAAAGCTTACATGGCAGTGAGAATAAGTCGAGATTGCACACTACATATAATGCAATTATGTTCACATATGGATGAATAATTGTGAAGTAAATTGCATTGTACTTTTATATAGAATTTCTCTCAAATCCAACAAATGGTTCTCGGACAATGTGTAACTGTGTTTTAGAATGTTGAAGCATAAGATATGAAGCAGATATGAAATGATGAGAGAGCATCTTGTCTGCAGATAGATAAATGCCTCTTCTAAATTTTTTGAATAAAACCAGATTTCCACAAAATGAGACAAATCTTATTTTTTGAAAGCTTTTAAAGTATTACAGGGATAAAACACGTAATTGTCCTTTAGTAACAGACTGACAATTTGTTACAATATATTATAATGGAAAACACATTAATCAACCATCTAGAATACACAACTTCATATATGTACATGTATATGCAGAAAATTTCATATCGAAATTCCATTTCATCTCAATTGGATAGAACAGGGCGTTTTGAATTTTATGGATGAAAATACAAAATGTTAACAAATTGGAATTGAAGAATAATTTTAAATTCTTTTAAGGGTACAACTTGCAAAAAATGCCACACATATACCGTAGTGTAACAACCATCTGACGATTCAATAATCTGTACAGCGTTGTTGGATGAATATAATGCGAAGGAGATATAAGGTTGAAGATTTATTTAATGATATAAATGTTGAAAAAGTACACCAAAATCTCGCTGATAGATAGTACTATACAAAACCTATGTATTTTCGCCTCTGTAACGTCAGGTACAGTGTTTATCCTGGCTGCAAACGACTGCTGGTTTCTTTTTAACATTTGTATGATACCAGTGCAAGGTTTCCGAGTAAAGATACATGTTTCAACGACCTTACAACGCTATTCCAAAAAGGACAAAACTAATTATCTAAATGTCATTTAAGAATGTAAATGACGGAGACTCGACAATGACAATAGCAAGTTTCGCCCTCAAAACAACTCGAAAACCATGACAGACACAATGGTGGTAGCCAAGTCCACATTTGCATTGCATTGTGCTAAAAGGATCAGCAAACCCTGCCTACAGTTTTGAGCAGAATTCGGCTCTCTAGGAAGGCCGAAATCTCATTTGTTTCGCCACGGGTTCCAGGAACGTTGCTTTTTCCATTGAGATGTAAATCATTTAAGGGAATGAAGATTTATAGGCCGGCCAGGCTTTCGAACAGAAGGTTGCACATACAAAATTGATCTTTATGTGGCCTCTTAATCACTATGTACAGTCCGCTGTATCGTGTATCATAATGTAGCGGAGTACAAAAATAACTGACTATGACAGACTTATTGGATGCTAGGTGTCGAAGCGTTTAAAACGATTTTGTGATGTATGCTCATAACGTCATATAATAAATAGCCGGATTTCAGAATCGTGCGCTGTATACAATATTATATGAAATACTTGTACAATAAAACCAAAACGTCTATGGTTATAGATATAGCAATTTCCTATTTTCATAAAGCAATGAATAAAATTCTGCAGAAAAATTATATGAAACCAATAATAACTTTCTAATATGTCAATATTATAAAAAGATTTGTTGTGTCCATAAATTCTAAATATACAATGCATTTGCAATAGGTTGCAAGCATAAGTAAACGAAACATACATGTAGTAAACTAACAAATTATATGAGTATCTTATTGAAGATGCCATTCTAACGTAGATAGTATAATCTTATTGTACAAGCAAATTCATTATAAAATGCATCCGTACTAAAATACAGCTCTAGATGAATAGTTATTTGGTGTGAAATCAAATATTTACCCATCTGAGAAGTGTGAAGTATTTTTACTATATCATTTAAATTTTAGTACGTTCTTCTCTACTTTCTTAATTTTTTTGACGTAAAAATCGCATGCAAAGTTAAACAAACCACCCTGTGTCGAATCGTAAATACCTAAGCTATATATTGAATACCAGTGTTTCCACGATATCCCATTTTAAACAAACCATCAGCAATGACGTTTTGAATTAAGAATTTCTATCATGCATCTCTTTATTCTATAACGACGAAGGCATCTATTATTAAATATCAAAGGGAATTATAAATAGCAGTTTTGCAAGAAACCTTTTTCCATTTTGTTTCACGGGCTGCATAATTCATTTCTAATCACTACCAAGTATTTGCTTCGAAAGAACAAGTGGTAGATTGATGTAAACACAACACTCTATTTTTTGCATAACAACTATACGTATAAATGCTTATTTGAAAGGTTTAGTGTGGACAAAATGCCGTACATTCTTATAACCCAGAAATAGCGTGTGTGGCCGCGGTTCGATGCTAAGTTAAGAATTCAAATCATTCCTGTAGGTATAATAAAATAATGCCCAAGTCCCCTTGGAAAACTTACAGATAGTTATTATTGATGCATAAGACCTACATTGCCTAGTTTCTTCTGAAGACATTATTACCAACTACTCGCTTTCCTGATAAATGTGTTTGACTAATAAAGTACACCAATATCTTATAAACTGCTATATTTTGAATCTCCGCATGTAACGAAGGTGTTTCAACAAGGACTGTTATTTCAGGGTGAATCATTCTTACTTACTTTTAGATATCTGTTACGACATGGCCATTTGTCTCGAGTTACAGATACACGACACATTATTATAGTGCTTTAAGTCGAGCCCACTAAGACACAGCTGCCATCGATTAGCCTGATTCCGCTCAGAACGTGCTTCACGATACCATAATTTGTTCGTAATTGGGAAATAACTCGGTAATTACTATCTGGGTCCAATAAGTATAAAATGTAAAGTTACAGGCGCGGACGCGACAAAATCTGACACGTGTTTTACACCTGTAAATGAGAACAGGTGTAAAGAACCGACAAACCCATTTTATGGTCATTGGAAGAGAACCAAAGGAAGACCATGGTCTAGAAATGGCCGCCATCAAGTGAGCTTGTTGGGGGGGGGGGGGCTAGAAAAGCAACAAAGTTAAATCTTAAAAAAAAAACCCGCCAATTTGCAACTTTAAATATCTACATTGTACATAAAAAAAAAACTTCAAGAAAATAATATAAATGCTAGTTAAGAGTTATAGCATTCGTTTGTCGTTTGAAAATTGCCAAATCTTAATACAGTAAACAGAGAAATGTTTTACCTTCTTGGGTACATGTACATTGCCCCTCGGACAATACAATTGCTTTCATTATACGTTTATTGTCTTCTTTCTTATCTTCTTCTTAAAATGGTAAAAAATTAAGTAGATAATAGTGGACAATGGCCAGAAATACAACTTTATGATAAATACAAGATTAATTTTATTTTTAGCTGCAGAACTGTAGCTCCACGGGAAATGTGGGTTGACGGACCGTGGAGCTACAGTTCCGTCCATATGCAACCAAATCAGCCATTTTAATTTCTGTACATTTTCAAGAGCAAGTCCTTAGGCATCGTTTTATATTATTTTCAGGGTACATTCGCTAGCTTTTTAAAGAGCTATATTACCCGCTAAAAAAATCATGAAATTCTGCACGTGTAAAATCCGGATGTTTTTGGAGTTACCTCCCTTTATTTTAGAGTCTCACAAAATTAATTTTAAAATTTTTCTACATACTTTTTTCATGTATTCGAAAGATAAACCACTATATTATGCAACTGAGAATTAAAAAAAATAATTTTCATGTATACCGCATAAAAATAGCAGGAAAATCCCTACCCATCATGCTTTTTCTCAGAGAAAAACCCCCTGGATTTTATACGAAACTGTGTTTAGCTACCTTTACGGGGCTGGTGAGGGTGTTTAAACGATATTTAGAGGCACGTAAAGGAATGACATCTAAAGTAAAATGTCTCTGGAATTTTTTTGGTACTAAAATTTTCACAGAATATATTTCCTAAATTAGTTTAATAAGTCTAAAACCGCGCGAAACTTTCTGTGCGCATTAAGTATACATTTTTTTGTATGGACGGAACTGTAGCTCCACGGTCCGTCAACCCAAATTTTCCGTGGAGCTACAGTTCTGCAGCTATTTTATTTTCAATCCTTTATTCGACCAAAAGCCCTTTTTTCTATTTGTTCTTAGAAACCCCAGGTATAAACAACACCATGCACCACTGATTCAACGCCAACTCTAACCGGATGAAAGAGTTGATGTTAAAGCAACTTATCACTGGTTTGTTGGGTTTATCAAAGTTTGAGTTATGAGATAACTTAGTAGAATCTCTACAACTTATCCAGAAACCATTGCTGTTTTGTCTCTGGCTTGCCTCGACTCTATTCCGCGTCTTCCGTGTGCCTCATAGACAATCATTTCTATCACTTAAAATTAATCCTGATAATAGCCAGACTTTGAACTGTGCATACGAATTGTATCATCAGATTAGCTGCAACGCCAACAAAGGCATATTACAATGCAACTAGCAACCTGCGTCATAATCATTGAATCTGCAAAGGCAATCTACTAGCAGACCATTTACTGGGAAAATCGTCGGCACATTCTTTTACTGTCAATAGTCTTCTACATTCTTTATTTGAAAGCTAAAAATTTGTGATTTTAAGATTTGATTTAAAAAATGGATTCGATTTTTGTGAAATCAAGAACGATCACAATTTGTTTGTAAAAAGTTCGTTTCTACAAAAGTCCTGCTAAAGTGTCAAGACTGCGGAGATGTTTTGAAACATGCCGGAGGAGTAACACAGGAAAACAAGTATTTGAATCAAATCAATACGTTCTAATTTTTTGCATTTCAAAGGAAGTACAGTCAAACATCGTTATCTCGAACGCAATGTACTTTGAGATATAGTGGTAAGATGCAGAAAGAAACGGTGGTTAGGGCTTTCAACGGTCTTTGATATATCCATGCTATTTGACATATCGCGGTTCGAGATATCAAAATTCAACTGTATTATATTGCTGTTGCAGCCTGATAACATATTTCTTATGTAAGCATTAATCTACGGACTGTAACACGTTTTAGAAGACCTGAAAAAATGTCTTAATATTTTACGTTGTCCTTTTAGTTGCCTAGTAAATAAATAATAAGTTTCCTCAAAATTCCCGAAATTAAAGCCACTGGGAATATAATAGCACAGTGTAAGAGTTGAAGAGAAAAATCACATGAAATTTCACGGTTGATTCATATTACCATTGCATATCCTTTCCTTATTCATTAAAGTCAAAATATTAGTATATTTACAACAATTGTGTGATAAAAGTCGTCAATTTGTTAAAATATGCTTTGCTCCTGGGATGGTTCAAAAGGAAAGTGTCTGAAGCCACTTCAGTTTGATTTAAACATATCCATTATCATTTAAGATGATAACAACAAAAGTAGCAGATATACAAGTTCTGAAACTTCAATATGCTCTTGCCTGCCTAACAGTAATTCTTTTCTCTCTTTACGAGTAACATATAAAACACCAAACATTATCAATCTAATTTTGATTTCATCATTGAGTTCTTTAAGTTTAACTTTGTACCAGAGATTACTCATCCAGATAAAAATCTCACAAACCTACATTGTATGATGATGGTGAATTTGAAACAATGAAATTTTTCTCTTTTTTTCTCTTGACTTCGGGGGTGGGGGGGGGGGGGTATTCCATAGGGGCTTGACTTGCAACAAAGGCTTCAATTACAAAAAGTACTCTTCTGCATTTAAAAATTCAAATATATGCAGAATGTTAAACTTTAAACGGTATCCTTATTATTTAGACGTACACCCTGCCTTCAAATACAATAACGTCCGCATTAGTTTGATATCGTTACGATTTTTTCCCCTAACCATGACCTAAATTATCATTTATAGTCTGGAAAAGCCATCCTGCGCTATATCTCTCTAAATTTAATAAAACGTTCATTAAGAGACACGACGTTCATTCTATCTTTCGTCATCTTCAATCTGCTAACCATTCACAAGGAACACAAACTCGATTTAGAGTATCTTATCCCTACAGTTTTCGACCGTCCTTCCATTATTTTCAATTAAGGTTAAGAGTTGCAAAAATTGTAAAAAAAAAAAAAAAAAAAAATCATCTGCATTTTTGAATATGTTTTCTTGTTTTTGAAGAAACAATGATTTCTGCTAACTATGGTTTCTTTCACTGATGCTTTTTCAAGGTTAAATACAAAAGTTTTCCTTTCTTTTTAGTCTGGTGTAAAACTCTTTTGCGAGAACATGTGTTAGATTGATAGTATAAAAACAAATACAGATGAAAAAATAAGGTTTATTGATATAAACCACTTGCACGTTTATATTGTGCTACATAAGGGAGCCAGGCATTCATAGTGTATCGTTTATTTTACACTAAGATTGTTGATTTAAACCACTGCCGATTCACCCATTAAATATTTACAAGGAAGGACGGGATACTCATGGTAGGTTATTAATTATATATGATTCTTAACAGCATTGGGGATACAATGTATATATCTTAATACATAACGCATGCATGATACCAAATCGATAGATATCGACCAACATTACGAGAACTCTTTCAGAAATATCAATATTTGATATTGTAGCGATTTGAGGAAATATATCATCACCTATTCAAGTGCATGTATATTTAATAGATCCGAATAACAATTTATCCACGTAGAAAAAAATAGTGCTGTAGTGTACATATTCTTCCGCAATGAATATCAGCCATCTGTGCTCTGTTTGATACAGTTATTCCCAATCGGAAGCATAATTTGATGAGAAGCAAAACGACAGTTGTTATTTCGCAGCTCAGAGTTTGTTGATTTCCGAAGATAGCACGAGAGGTTCGTACTATTGCACATAGACAACTGTGAAAACGCGCACTTGCTCCGCCCGTTTGATGTTCGATATTCATCGTGAACATATCATTTTTTAAATATCTAATGCCTTCTCTAACTTAGTAAGATTAATAGTTAGTTTTTGATTCTCGTTTACAGTTAGATACATCTTATATTGCAGTACTTTTGGTTTTAAACGCAAGTATTTGAATTTAGTGAAACGAAATGCATAACCACCCCTTTAAAAATTGTACAAAGAGACTGATAATCTACAAACTAATCACACAATTTAAAAGAAGCTGTTTGATGGAAGATTTCCATAGTTTTATATCGAATACATGTAAATCTGTATCCGTCTTTCATAGTGTCTCATTTTATAATAATAAAATAAAAATATGTTTGAAAAAAAAACCCAGTATAAAACTGTAGCAAGCTTACACTTTACTCATCAAAAAATAAATTGCAATATAGTTCTGAAATGGGTTATTTTTCGACTGGCTGCGAAATCGAAGATGTACTTTATAATTTTACTTATCTATTAACGTTTAATAGACATTTTTAGACACAAAAATTAATTACGAGCATCTAGAGATTGGCTTTGCAGCAGGCAAGCTTTATGAGAATGTGATGCAATTACATCTATGGGTCTTTCTTTTTAAAATACAGCATATATATCCATCTAATATGATAAAATATAGAAGAACACGAGCTCTGAGAGTCACATTCATCTCCATTAAGGTAGGTACCGCCAATTCCAGCCGAAGATCTATTGTGTTAGATGATGATCGTTTGCCTAGAGCAACCTAAGCAAAAAGCCACGCATATTGAGACAAGCATCGCTCTACTTACACGCGACAATATCGAGGTTTTCTATCATACATTGGTCTGTTCGCCTGTCCTGTGGTAGAAGATAAGAACACATCATCACAGAACGATACAGAAGACTCTCCTCTTTGACGCCATTAATCGTAGATACGTTTTCCCTGGAAGATAATTGTGTTAAGTTTGGTGCCAAGACCTTAATGCGTTAACTAGTCTACCCTCTCTGTGAATAATGCCCGGAAGGATTAAGCTCTATTAGATATAACAAAACAAACATCGTGGATTCTGTATTAGATATTATTAACAAAAAAACTTTATGAATATAAAAGTACAAACTTTTATGGATTATGTATTTAGACAAATTCATATGCACTTCGTTAATTCTATTTTTTTTGGTGTAATTATCATTATGTTCGTTATTATTATGAATCAGATATAACAATATATATATGTTTGTTATACCTTTACGCAACAAGTTGTGGGGGTACAATGTTTTTTACCCGTCTGTTTTTTTTTTTTTTGTTTTTTTTTTTTGGGGGGGGGGTGGGTGTGGGGGGGGGGGGGGTGTTGTGGGTTTTTTTGTCGGCACAGCATAACAGAAATTCTTGAGACTGTGTACAGGTAGGTAATGAGAAAACAATGTGCATATTACCAGGAAATTCCAACTACGATATTTTAAAATTTCTTAAAATTTAGATTTTAACTTAGAACTTTGGCGATTATTATATAGAGTACTGAATAGATTTTCAGCCCAACTCCTCTTTAACCGTAAACGGCTGCATGGAATTTTAAGAAATTTTGTAGACACATTATGGAGATGTGCATATTACCTGGTTCTTTCGATTTCAGTATTTTTCCGAGAATTTGAACATAATTTATTTTGTGTATTTAATGTGTGCTCTGCCATGCATTCATTGTGTCGCGTTGTCAATTAATGTGGTAGCGTGGGTTATGTGAGCTTGCACACTTTTTCTTTCATATTTCATATGTATAGTTATATATTCGATATACATGTATCAATATTTCGATTTGTTACATAAATCAATACAAAGTTTATTTATTTTTTGTTTATTTCTGTTACATAGATTGCCTAAATTAACTACCGTTTAAATTATTATGAATCGGTATTTTTTAATCAAAATATGGGATAAAAAAAAACAATTCATACTTCAATGGACAATGTGTATTCGTTTCTTTATCGTTAGGTCTTAGCTAAAACACACAAAAAATAAGTGAAACCACAAGTAAACATACTGCAGATACACACGTACTTATATCACAAACCATATAGTAGTATAAGCATGTGTCATCTTCAAAATTGTAATTAGCACCTGTAATTGAATCTTACAATAAAAACTAGTTGATGTTGTCGATGAAAGAAAAGCTTATATTTAGAATGTGCAATTCACAGCTTTGATAAATTTTACTGTGTCAACCCTAATCAATTGTTTGATCAATCATTCGATTGATCAATCAATAAATCATTCATGAATATTCATTAACCAACAATAGAACTTCAGATCAACATATTGTAAGTACAATATTTCATTAACATAAAGAGTAATGAGTATTCCACTACCTAAGTAATTCTTAAATGTTACATTACTGGCATATATTCTTACTTTTACCATTTACTTCCTAAAGCAACTAGCCAGGTATATTTTAATGTTTAGACTATGGCAAACTTGAGCATCATAAATTCTTATCCTCCCAGACCTTCGTCAGCACACGTCTATTAACTTTGCAAATAAACCATAACACAGCTTATAAAAAGTCTAGATAATAGGGAAAGCTTGGAGAAAAAGATTGCTATAAAATCGCCAAAGGATTCAAAGTCTGATAAAGGTTAGCAATTACATACTTCAACGATAAAACAGCATTCATATGTGAACTCACCGGGTTAAAGGTTGATTCAAATGACGATAGATTTTAGATAACAGATTTGCCTGTTTTTAATGCTACTTAACAACCTCTCTATATCTGTTGAAGAAAAAGAAATTTTCTAAATTAAACAATGGTATTCTAGGCATTATCGACAATGTTGAAAATGTTTACGTAGCATGTTTTTTCTTAATACTTCATACCACCGGCGGTGTCGAACAATCAAATGGCGCTTTATTGCAAAGATTTTAACATTGATTTTACAGTCTAATGGCATAAGAAGGCTAGTGAACATTTTTGAGTAAAATCAATTTTAAGATTTATTTACACAGACTATCCGTTAAACAGATTCTGTCTAACTGTTTCAGCGGCACTTGTAAGTATTCCTTTTGCGATGGAAACTCTGGAGTAGCCTATCGATTGTGATTCGGTATCCCGTTCCCTGATTAGGATTAATTGGGATTAATTCTTTCATTCTGAGAAGAGCTAGGCCGAGGAAATCAAGAGATAATAGCTGATCTCTAGACCTAGCCAGCATTCCTTCTAACATATCGATGACGTTAGGTAGACGAGCCTACCGCCATCTTTTCTTTATATTGGTACTTGATCTTTATTACGTACGCTAATTTGAACAATGTTTCACACAAAGCTATTATCATTGGAAAATACTCAATACTGAATTTCCTTCAGCAAGAAAAACTAAAGTTAAGCTGGCATTTTTTTTAAATCTATAAAAATAAAGAAGATTGGGGGGGGGGGATAAGATAGCTCAAATGGACATTTGGTTTAGTCGTAAAATACAATTTCAAATTTTATTTTTTCCAATTAAATCTATTTGACAATGTTATAATACAAGTTTGCAATAGCACAATTTCTAACTATATTCAGTTTTGAATATCTAAACAAACGATAAGAAAAAAAATATTGCCTTACGTTTTTGTGGTATCGAACCCACTACCTAAAAAGCCTAGTTCTATAAGATTACCTAATGTCTGGTGCTCTAACCACAGAGGCATTTCAGTCACAACAACGTGCTTTGTTTAACTGCTATATGCGACTTTGTCCACGAATTTACGGACTTGTATTATTTTTCTAAAACGTTCAATTGTTGGGACACAAAATGATATTTGATTATAAATGATAGTGGGTCATCTCTCCACGTTTTTGTTGATTGATATCGGTTTGTCTTCCATTAGACTTTATTTTGACTATGACAAAAATATGGAGAACAGACCCACTATCTAAAAGAAAAGGCATTGAAGTTCTAAAAAATGACAATATTTGGAGGTTTTGATACGCATACGCCAGTTTAAATCAACATATTCCAAGTATTGAACTTATTTATGTGTCTTTAATATTGAATAGATTTCCCTCAAAATTCAGCAGTTTGTTTTTTAACCCATGGCTGATCCACCCACCCACTGGGCAATTATCTATACATGGAGGTCTGCTTTGTGTCTTCAGTTCAGAGAAATATCTGCCAGTGTTCAAATTTGATGCCACTCTCTACATTGAAACATTTGTTTTTGTCATACTTTGGGGAGGAGATCGACTTTTTCGGTTTTTCGGTGAACAAGAGATAAGATATTGACAAAGATTGCTGCTCTCTTTTAAAACAACATATTTCTGTTTATCTATGTCATAAATTTTAAAAAATATTGTTAAAAATAGAGTTTATTATTTCAGACAATTTTGTATTCGACGAACTTTACATCGCACAAATTTGTTGGTTAGGACCAACAGAAAATTTCACGAAAACTTAACTCTCTCACTTATTTGCTAGTATTTTGGCTTGAATTGCTGTTATTCGGAAAAAATAGAAGTTGTTTCTCGTTAGAACCGACATTGCAGAAAGGACAATTAAATCAAATTTGAAGGAAAAAAATTGTGGATACTTTTTTGATTGGCTTTATTGCTGTTATTTATTTAAATGTATGAAATTTAAAAGGGTTAGAATCTAAAAGCAATCTTTGGCAAAATTAACGGAATAAAAATCATGTGATTTAAGTAGTAAAAATCGAACAAATAAAACCATTTTCTTATACAGTAGTCCACTTTCAATAGTACAAGTTATTATTATAATATTAAGTTTATTTCATTTTCAGAAAACTTTAATATTTTTGCGCTAAATATACATAACATTTGTCGTTTGATCCTCATAGCATAACCTGTGAGCAAAGGCACCATCTTTGTGACCATTTTATCAAGAGTTATCGTCTCCTTTTACTAACCAGCGAGGGCACATTAACATGGTGCAGAGCAAACACGGAGAACCCAGACCAAAACCCGATCAGCATTTCTCGTTATTGATCAGATCACTAAGGAGTTGTTAACGCCATTTAACAGTGGCGATGAAAATGAAACAAAAAGAACAAGTTCCCTTGTGTACACACTGAAACACTATTGGCTTGCTACTGTGCGTTAATCGGAAGGAATGCTGAATAATAAGATCTAAATGGCTGCTTTATTGATATTGTTTCCTATATTTTGAAATGTTTTATTAACTCCTGCGATTTTTTATCATCACATTATTGGATGGAAATAATGATAGAGAGCAAAATTACAATTTCAATTGAAATTTTATGAAGCTTATTAAAAACAGGTGGTGTCTGTTCTATATCACACAGAAATACATTCTTCTTAATCACACACTCAAGAAAATGTATGCTTATTAGAAAAAATCAACTTCAAATCTATTATTGACCTAAATTAAGCTTGCTTCTGTGAAATCATCCAATTCACAACACAACATCTAAGAGCCCTTTGATAATGATAACTACAGAACAATAATCAGAAAACGGACAGAAAGATGATATTTTCTCCTCTTTCCGCCTGTGATCTCGCCTCCCGGATTGCCTCTGGATCTGGCCTCCCTGCCTATTATTGATCAGAAGTTTATTTCACGGAACATTAACTACCAACAATGTCCGGGGACTCAGACCGGCAAAGAAATCATAAACTGAACAATTCCGCGATTATTAACTTCATAACGCACGCCTGACCTTTTGAGAGATCTGTCTGTAATAGGGGCAACTACGGATTAGATCCTTAATATTGATTACTGAGTAATACGGAAGGAATTACGGAATCAAATTATTTCTTCCTATGTCTAACATCAAGCGTTCTATCACGAAAGATTCTTCATTAAAGCGGCCTGCGGTTGACCATACACTAAACGTCCTGTAGAAGAATTTTAAGTTTCTTCTTTTGATAAGCAATCGCATGCACAAACTAAATAAATGTTTACATATACATTTAGATTAGTTTCATGCCCGATATCTGGATTTTAGTAGACAATACTAATTTTTTTTTTCACAGGATTTGAATGATTTTGTATCTCAAACGACGGACAAAGTTAAATATTTAAATACTTCCGGTTTAACTTAGTTGTTCATGTTTTTGTTGTTGTTGTTGTTAACCCTGATAAATTTGTCTCGACATAATGCTTCGAAAACTTTTTATATGATCTTTTCTGCAAAGCAATGAAAAAAATTACATAAAGATCTAAACTTTTTTAAAGATACGGCACAACGTTTTCAGAATTATTTCAATACTTACCTGGAATGGTGATAAGGATGAAAATGAAAAAAATCCACGCTATATCCTTGGAATGAATTGTGAACAGCAAAAACTTCAGAGTTTTACGAAGACATCGTCGGATATTCATCCTGTTCAAAGTTATTTTGAATGAATTATTGTCCTATAAATAATATCTTTGGAAATTAGTAGAACCACACCATCATGAAACGTCTCTCAACATAAGCTTCTTCTTGGAGGTGGTTGTGGAGTTATAGAACATCGATAGTGTATTAAGGATTTGTAAATTAGTATTTTGTCCCTTAACACAACCAAGTTAGTAATTCAATCAGGTTTAACACACGCTTTGTCGCCGGGGTCCAAGTCTGGGACATAAAAACTCGGAATTATCACCCTTTCTCTGTGCCTGTTCTCATCCTAATTTGTCTCTCCTTTGGAAGTCTCCATTAAAACGAACCTTGATTGGCACTCCCTAATTTAGATCTTCAGACAGCTTCTGGAAGTCTGTTGTTTTACTCAACAGTCAACGAGAGTGTTTTAAAATTTTATGTCCTTCTTAGAACGTGGTTAAAACTCGACTGCCAAGACTGGCTCATATTTCACTGCAAAAAAGCACGGATCGCTAATGACATTAAAAAAATACTGCCAATTGAAAATCCAATTTCCAATGAATTTAGTACGTTCCTTCATTGAGCGCTCCTTCTGCAGTGGAAACTGTGCTCATAGATCACTGCTTATAAGGATGCCTTGGGATCACACATGCACACTAAATACCTATTACTAGGAAATTAATCTAATTATTCTATATATTTACCTATATTCAAAAAAGGACAAATTCCATTGGCTCAAAAACCACAATCCACACCAAAGAAAATTGTTCCTTGTTTATTTAACTATTCTCGACGAAAATCAGTAGAAGTTCGAAATAGGCTTTGAAGCCATGTGCTCCTAAATATCCGCCAATATTTCGCACAGCATAGTTTTCATGAAGTTCCTATCCTCCTGCAAAAAGCGTCCCTTATATCTGGTATCTCAATACCGGAGGGCTCGGGCATCAAACGCAGCCAATTGAAATATAATCACATCTACCTGCATAATTTATTAAGTATTTCCCTTTTATCTTATTGTTCTGCAGCCACGCCACTGGCACTATGAAGCCGCTTGTACAAGAGAGAGCCGAGCTGGTCTGAAATTCCACTACTACAAGAAATGAGAAATAAATAGATAAGGGTAAGTCAAAAGCATACATTTTATCTATATCGTTCAATAGCTGTTATATATTAAAAGATTTATTGATGAGAGGATATAGTGCTTTCCACTTGATTGTTTGTTAAGCGCCAAAGTTAACACTCCACTCTGACAGCAAACAGGGTCTCTGCATTAGAGATACACTTCTACACTGCCAAAAGACTACTTAAAACTGAGGTCTGCCACAATTATACCTACTTCTTTCGAGCTAGTGGGGGAGTTTAAGAAGAAAATCGTTTGCAATATATACATGAAAATGAATCTGGGTTTTGTTGTGTATGGGTGACTTGAAACGACGGTGTTGAGAAAAGTGAACGAAATTAGATAATTAGAAAAAATAAAAACAGCATCTTCAAACAACAATAAAAAAAACTGTGTAAAAATATATTGCAGGGGCTTTTGTATCTATCTACATTGATGAGTGACTCAGGTCAGATATTCGTTTGCAAATTTACGAGCATTCGCTTTTTTCAAGAACATGCAAGCGTAAAGTTGATGTAAAAAGTTATGATTATTGTATTCTGAAATTCCATGGATGAAATAAATGATTCAAATAAACACTATATTGTTAGGCCGAGCGAAGCGATAGCATACAAGACTCATTTGTGTTTAATTTGTTTCGTGGTTGTCAACTCAAATGCAATTTGTACAATAAATTTGCATGATTCACCTAGAGCGTAATACTGATCTCAAACAAAGAGTATTATGCTATAATCAATAAGCATGTTTGCCTCATGGTTTTATAATAAAGCTGAAGTTATAAATGCAAGTTGGCATCAGGTGTGCAGGTAAAGATAAACATCATAATTTGCATGTTAAGTCAGTCGTTGTGCACTTCAATTATCGTTTTTATAATTACTTCATAAAGCATTTAGAATATATTCATATTGACATATCTTGATAACCATAGTAGGACGGTATGCCGATGAATATATTACACAGGTTAATACTGTATGCATATTGCAATTATTGACAATATGTACTCTTTTCAGTTCGATTTTTTTCTTACATTTTAAGACGCAACATACATTTAATTTTTCATTGATCTTGTGCATTAAACAGAAATTCATGGAATGAAATTGGGGTTTTTTTTGGTGACGATTTAATTCTTAAAGCCTTTTGAAAATATATTGTGTAAACATGGTTCGATATTGTAGGAATCCTAAGAATGGATTTTACAAAATATTCATACATGTGTATGTCCTTAAAGTTTTTCCTTCATGTGATATTAAAAAACTGGATTATTTCAGTGTTGGAAGAAGTGTTATGCGACTCTCCCATATTTAAAAAATAGTACAGTCGCTTTGTTAAAAAAATAAGAAAGACATTCGTTATCTTCATGTAACTCTAGTCTTCCCTTCTTTATTTACTTTATTTTATAATAAAATGTCTCATTACTAACCCATCGCCATCATTGAACAGTATTCATCGGAAAGTGTTAGCGAGTCTTGCATTTGATTATTCATTATGGACAAATTTACCAAACTTTTCTCGATTAATTAAATGTCGTTAACATTTATGTTTTTGATCCTCCAGTAAGAAGGCGAATGGCTCTAGTTTTTGGAGTCATAATAAACATGTATATGAGCACGTGATAGCCCATTCACCCAGTTGTTGATTTGTTTTTCACGAAAGTTGGGAGAAACCAATCTAGCTAGTATACAGACAAATTCAGGTAGACATTCCGTAAAGCCAAAATTCTCACATACAAAACACTTCCAATTTACGGCGCACAAAACTTGCACTCTTTTTGACTGGTTAACCTTATTTCTATAGCGAAAACCAACAATTCGCCATGCGTTACCTGTCTCTGAATTTCTCCTAAACACGCCTGCAGACCTCGAAAAGTGAAGTATGTTAAAATCTCCTGCAGATCGAGAGTTGCAATTTTTACATGTAAACTCTCTTTACGTGGCTAATGAAAGTGTATGTAATATTTCAGAGGCAAGTGACGACATCTGAAGTAAAATGGTCTGTTAAACTGTGCAAAAGTATTGAATTTTATAATAAATTGAATTTAAGAAATATAAACTTTAAATTTGCTATTGAAAATAAGCAATGTATTGTATTCTTTTAAAAGAAAAAGATATGCTTTATTCGATATTCGGATACTTATATAACAATTTAAAGAGACTGTTCTTTACTTTTAACTCTATGATATACTTCTTTATATTCGAATGAATAATAATAATGAAAAAAGAGAAAAACTTAACATTATATGTAGTATGATTTTTTCCTCTTTATTCTCCAAAGTCTAACAAACTGTCATTTCTGCAATGTCGGTTCTAACCAGAAATCGATTTCTTATTTTTCCAAATGAATAGCATTAAATTAAGCCTTAATTTATTTTAGAGTAATGGAAGGTTTTACTTTAAGGAATTTTTCTTTTTTTTCTTTAAACTCTAACGAATACTGTATACAGGGAAATATTCGTCCCGTTTAATTTTCGCCCTCGTTGTCAGCAGGCCAATATAAGACAGCGAATTCAAACTTCTCATTTTCTCTCTTTTAGTACAACTGTGACTGGGCGAATTCAAGACAGGACGAAACCGTTTGCAAATGTAGAAGGGAGAAAATAACACGTGGCGAAAATAACCCTGTATACAGTAGTCCTATCTGTTGGCACTAACCAGATATTGTTTGTGACAGGATTCCTTTAATCACATTCTAGCGATGTACAGTCACACAAATTATTTATATTCAGAAATGATAGTATTATAGACATTTTCTTGAAAAATTATGGCATGGGTAAACAAATAAAGAATACTGAAGACTGTATCAGTTTAAAAAAAAAATCAAAACAGATGCTCTCTATTTCGAAGTATGAATAAAACAGTGTGCAAGAGCTGCGTCAAATCTGGACACTGGCAGCCATTTTTTCTTTCCTGGGCAGAGCAGAATATGTAAGGAAATTATTATAATTAGTAAATTGCAAGTTTTTATATTTGCGGTGCTGTAGCCCTACGGCATGTCAACCTAGCTGAATTTTCACGTACAACTACAGATCTACAGCTAGCATTGGTCCATGTTCAGTAAGCGTAAGCTAGATTGGCAGTCGGTAAACAAAAAATGCAAGACACTAGAATACTTCGAATTGATTTATCGAAGAAAAAAATCGTATATCATTTAAAATATCATTTAAGTTGAACTTTATTTGTTTCATTTATTCATCGTCCATTCGCACCAGCTTGGTAAAAAAGTATTTTGTTATGTTTTTTCTCGTTTTAGTTTTTTTATTCAAAAAATATCAGTATGATAAGCCTTTTTCAGATTAATATAGGGCGTATTAACAAGTACAAGCTACTTTTATTTCAGTATTTTCAGTACTTTGATTATCGTTTAAAGAAGCCCCTACCGATTTGTAATTAATACTCCACAGTGTAAGTGAAAATTCGTCGACGGACACAAACCAACTTTCATTTGATCAGTAAGTCCATCCAAAGTAATTCTATTTTAGTATAGTAAAATAAAACCGCTGTTTAATTCACGTATATCCATCAAGTCAGCTAAGTCTTAATCGATATCCTAGTACTAAGGATTAATTGACTTTTATCGTGGATAACATTTACTTTTTGGGGATTAATCTCTTTGTGTAGGAGGGCCATATTCCCTCATAGCATGTTCATTATAGAATAACAGATAATCCAATTAAGCTGTGAAATTCGTAAAACTCGACAGCCTCATTAATCAAGGCTCATAGTCAAATCCCAGACAGTATGTTCGGAGTACGTCTACAGTCGAATCTGATTAATACCCCTTCTGATTACTAAAATTTACAATGAATTCATGTGGGATATGTAATGGTATTAAACACCAAAAGTGTTATTATATGTATGTAACACTGACTGTTTTGATGCAATGTTTCTAAGAGTTTTTGCAAAATTGGTTGATAATCAATAGAGCGTATATATATAAGTAATTGAAATGAATTAATCCTAGGGCTAGGAACACCGATTTTAGTCGGGTTATTGGCCAGAATTTGTCGGGGTCCCTTGAAGCCAATAACAAGAAGAAATGTGTTGTGTCTTCCACATAAAGGATTCTCTTCTCAATACAGCGGCGAGGGATCAGGTGGTAGAGATAGACTTTAATCAGGCGACTTGTGTCCACTGTGCTAAACTATACGAGAAATCACGAGATGAAATTATTCCTTTGGCCATGCTATATTTTAATGCAGTATAAAAACGGCATTCTACATAAACAGAAGGTGATAGTTTGCTCTTGACACAAACGTGCTCGAGTTTCACATGCGCGCACCGCACGTAGAATTGAAAATGTTGGAATTAGACAAGTTTTTTTTTCTTCTGAATTTACTGGGTGTTATTTTATTAACAAGTTAAAAATAATTATGCTAAAAATGTACCAACACATATCACTAGATCTTTCATGGTTCGGTCTTGTTAAAAAAGTAATATTCGTTTCGAGAAATGAACTTACGAATTCACACACACGAGTTAGACATATTTTGTTCGTAATCACATTCAAATTTTCTTTTCATGAATGCCGATAACACAACACGGCGATTTACAAAGAATGGCATCTTACTGTGAAGCATATATAATCAAAGACTAAATTTCGAGTAATGAGTTAATTAAGAAACGAAAACCCACCCTCATGCTCAAAATTGCATAATATTTCGTAAATATTAGTAAAAATAGCAGGTATTTATCATTTTTAGATTTAGAAAAAAATTATTTCACCCTAATCTAAAATAATTTGTGTTAGGAGGTATCATCCATTCATGATTGGCCATTTTATAACCAGGGATTGAGACAAAGAGGGGCCGAAAACGTTGGGTGATGAATTCATTTATTACACCCAATTCATCACGATGTTGAGGTGGGCTTCGATAGGTTTTTATAATATTGACTTACGCATAGCTTGGTTTGCTTACACTTTATTATTGAGTTATTGCCTACTCAGGTGTGAAAGCAGCCGTCTAAGACTGAACTCTTTGTCTCTTTGTCTGCTGACCTGTTAACAGTCTTATGTTGTGTTAAGGTTTTGGCCCACGCCGAACCGCTGGTCGTTCTAATTTACATCCCCATAGTGTCCGTCCGCTTCTGTATCATAATATATGGAGTGTAATGCTGATTTTGACTTACTTTCCATAGTATATATTAAGTACATTATCCTTCAAATATACTTTCTGCGTAGATAAAAGGAACTGGTAGTCAGCATCTATACTAGGATCGGCATCTTTTTTATTTCACATCCCTTATCTAACAATGTTTTACACTGGAAGTATTTTTACTTACTAATATGGTACGAAGGGCATCTTTTAAATATATTTCTTACATGACATAGGATAAACGTTTAGGTGTTAAGACGACAGGAGTTTGAAGAGATTAAATAATTAATGACACAAGGTATTATGACTATGATTTCATTATTATGATGCTATTTCATATCTGCAAAATAATACGTGGCCTCCAACTTACCTTTAAAGCTTTTAAAGTGTTATAGGCTTCAATATCTCGTGTAAAAATGACGTTTTCTCTTTCATTACGGTTAAAAGCCTGTTATAAGATTGTCGATCTCGTGAAGAACGAATATAATAGGGGAGTCGTGCTGTAAATTGAGGGGTAAAATGAATCCATTTGTTAATCCTTGGTGACTCAAATTTTTGTTGAAAGGTCTGAAGATAATTCATGAAATCGTTTTAGTATTCTTCCTTGCATTAATCTGTAAAACGATTGCTTTCAAACACATTTTGTGCAAGCAAATGTGATAAGATCAATATTGGTTTAAAACAATTTTCTCCGTTTTCAATTCGAATTTTGTTTTGCAATTCTTTTTTCAGTTTTGATTACGAAAAAGGAAAGTGCTCGATTTCAAGTGTTTGTTAAAATATAGGAAGTAAAAAACAAAACCAAATGTAAAACTCTATATAGAATGCAGTGTTTACAAATAAGCTTGTTGGTTTATAAATCATGTGTATGCTTTAAATGAACTGATTACAAAATTCATGTGGTTTGAACTTAAAAACTTCTAAACTTATATGATTTATCATTTATATTACTACACTTTACTTAATCAAGTAATTCTAAATTCATTACTTAAACGGTTCGTGCCATGTTTTGTCAACACAACTAAATCAGTCCATCCGTCATTATGGGTGTAACACTTTCGTTTCTGTGCGATATCTTGAAAAATCTTTGAGCAGCATTGAAGTTCTATTTCTAAACAATATATGGCCTGAAGAAAAGCCCTATTGAATTAGGTTTTGAGGTCAAAAGGTCAAAGTAAGATATTCTTATATTCTGTTTCCGGCAATATCTAAAAAGGAAACAAATTTTATATCCTAATGGCTGATAGGACCCCTATTGATTTTGAGGTTAAAAGGTTAAATGTTGAAAATCTGATAAAATATCAGATAGGAATACGAAGATGTCAACCCCCCCCCCCCCCCATTAGCCATTGCCTAAAATTCTATAATAAAGAAATTCAAATGTGATTGTTTCCTTATTTAATTCACCAATTATTTGAATTAAAAGAAACTGTCTTAACAATATTATGGATTTAAATTCATTAACAAATCGGTATCATTGGTCAACCAAACTTAAGAATGAGTTAACAAAAACGACAGCACCGAAAATCAACTTTTATTAATCAAATTGTAATTATAGAATCGGTATGGAAAAAAAATATCAGATGTGTTATTTGACTGAACTCGCGATATTTGACACTAAACAACAATTTTCAGTTTCTTACACAAATCTGCATGTCATGACGGCGAGTATATTTTTTTTCTGAATATCGTTATCGTGTAAAAAAAAATGCATTAGACATTTAAAACATCCCCTATTAATTTCGTGGTCAAGTTATTTTCTCATTGTTCTATTTGTCTTTAAAAATTTTCTATCTAACTGGTGTAGTAAAGTAACAGTCATATTGTATGCGTAAAACCATGCAGTAAATAGCGCCAACCTTAAAGGGGAAGGAAAGTCATTAAAAGTTTATTTTTGAACAATTAAAGTGGTTTAAATGATTACAGTTAATCTGATTGTTTTGAAGATAAACTACATAATTAAGCTTAAAAGCACGTTTGAAGTTAGAAAAATCAAATTCACCGCCATTTACTGGAGGCTGACATGATGTAAAACTCTTTTGTATAAAAACCAAAAAAATCGATTACTTTGACCTCACACCATCTATTCTGGTGGTTTACACATACAACAATGTACACAGTGCTCTGGATTAAACACTGGTTTATGTCTTTCTGTTACTGATGTAATCAACTGAACAAACTTGATGATGTTACACAGGCAATTGTGCCTCACATGAAATTCACGTTAAATTCACGTGAATTTAACTTGAAATGTTCACGTAAAATTCATGTGAAAAGAGCACTCACACGAATTTCACGTGAAATTTTAGTGAAAAATGTGATAAATTTTTCACGTGAAATTCCCATGAACAAATTCACATGAATTTCACTTAACGTGAAATTCATGTGAAGTTCGCGTGAAATTCACATGGATCTTAACGTGAAATTCACGTGAAGCTCTTTTCACGTGAATTTCACGTGAGGCACAATTGGCTGTGTAAGGTACACGTGCCAATCTAAAAAATAAATATGTATTGAATAGTACATTTTTATTCAATAAATGACAGAAGTTTATTTGTTAACACTGATACGCGTTTTTATATGTTGTTGGGTTTAAAGAAAATAATTCCACGATGCTACAAACTGACAACTAACAACTTGAAGGATCTTAATTCAACACATTTGGTTTCAATATTCAGTGTTGATAAATGACCCCCGAGTAAATGTTCAAACCAAGTCGAAATAACAAAAGCAGACATTTTCTATGATTTTTGACATCTGTTGACAATTCCCACAACCACGCAGATTCCTCTGACACTAACCCTCCGCTTTTAGATTATGACATGTGCACTTATGTATTCGTCAGGTAAACGAACATGATTAGCAGCAGGTCTGTATCTCCCGGTCTGAAAAAATTGGGATGGACGACCTGGGAGCTACAGTTCCGTACGTGTTAAAAAGTTGCACTGATTAATCTTATTTCCGAATACATTCTGTAAATATTTGATTCCAAATAAATCCTCAGACATTTAACTACAGATATTGTCACTTTACTTGCCTCTGGTATCCTTTTAAACACCATCACCAGCCCCGTAAAGTGAAGTGATGCAGTTTGTTTTCATGTAAAATGGCGACTCTCGATCTGCACGTGAATTTTCCGAGGTCGGTAAGCGTGTTTATGAGAAAGTCTGAGGCAAGTAAAGGGACGATATTAGTAGTAAATTGCCTAAAGAATTTAATGGTTCTAATTTTTTTTCCACAGAATTTGTGTGGATATAAGGTTAATCAGTCCAAAACTAAATTGCAACTTTTACTACTACGGAACTGCAGCTCCCAGGTCGTCCATCCGAATTTTTTCAGACCGGGAGCTACGAACATCCTCTGTTCGTCAATGGTTTGTGATTTAGCGGAAAGTCAAAGGCAAAGAACAGTCTCAAATGGATAATGTTCCATATTTGCCATAACTTGTCAGTTTAGAGCGAATATCAGGATAATTAGCTTATACTGATGATATGTTGTTGAGATTAAAGTTCAATGGCAGCGGGGAATTTAAATTAAGCAATCGATATTTCTTGTTTTCTTCATTGTCACGGATCTTTTTATTGAAAAAAAAATACGATATACAATCACAGTAGATGTTAACTAATTGATTTATTGCACTAAATATTATAATTTTCTTCCCCTTTAATTCAGAATTATCTCTATTTCATAAAGGGCATGTGTTATAATATAGGCGTTTTAAGTTTATATCCCCTCGCGCAACTTGTTGGGGAGGGAATATAGTACTGCTTACTGTGTGTATATGGGTTTATGTGCTAATGTACAAAGGCTTTGGGGCAAGATAGTCCAAATGAAGAAAAGCATAGCACTTATAATCATAAATCTAAAAAATGTAATAAGTAAAATCCTATTCATTTTCAAAGTTATTGGAGAATTAATTCCCGAAATATCCTAAATAACTAAGTAAATACATTTTGAGATTATAAACGAGTTTACAAAAGAATACAAAATAAACAAACAGAGAAGATATTATTAAATAAAAACATGTTTGTTGTCCTTTTCTGGTCTTCTACTCTTTTCTTTTTTCCTTAAGCGGGGAGCACTCATTCTTGTTCTATTTAACGATCGATATATAAACCAAAAATTATAACATCATACGAGCCTGCTTTACATAACATTGCATTTCTTTAAAATGGAACTTACTATATGTGTAGTATGTAAATTTGTGTAGTCTTCCATGATTTTGTCAGGATTTTAGAACAGTAATATAAAACATGTATTCACAATTTGATTATTAAAACCCGGCCTTGACACCAGTGGCTCTGACTAGTGACTATGAGTTCAAGAATTTAACAATTTTGAGAGAAGTCTTGCCCCTTGGAAACTATATTCATTATAAAGACAATTAAAGTATGTTCAAATCCCAACAACCCCATCCGCTGCTATTTCTTCTATGATTTATGGAAAAATATCTATATTTGATTAATTGAAGTAAGAAAGTCTTGAATCAATTAACATATAGATGAATAAAATAATTTGTGGGGGAAAAAAACTGAGATCCACATTAATTTGCAATAGTATACTGTTTTTTCAAATTCAAAAATCGTTTAGACATTTTTTTCACGGCTTTTTAAAACCTCGAATTAACAAAAAAATTGGAATAAACTTTTCATTTAAAGAATTACAAACAGGTTGCACACATGATACTGTTTTCAAAATAACTCTAAACTGTGGTTTCTAAGCAAACAAACTCCGTATTATATGCTGGGCAAACTATGACAGATATTGACCTGAATGGACACTCTTCTAAAGAAATAATCTTTTCCGTTTATTATCCTTAAAGTTTGGCGATCGTCAGTTTTGGTTTCATTGAAATGTTTTCCTCCGATGTTTCGAATAAAAGCGAATTGTTGAATATTAAATTTAAAAAAAACTTGTGATATTAAATATAAACTGAATTGTCATATTTATATATTTTTGTCTAAGTTGTTTTAGGTATCTTGCCTTTTTACCCATAATTATTATAAATCCGCAAATTATGCAAAGACAACATACTAATTTTAACAACTTTGAAAGGACAAGAAGTTGAGATTCGACAATGAAGTTAAGAGCAAGAGAGAGAACTCTATTTTCCTGGCAAAAAAATCCATACTTGGTCACAAATCAAAACAAAACTTTCTGGAAGTATGCACATCTATACTTTTGTCTTTAACAACAGCAAAATTCAAAAATGCCAAAATTCCCAGAAGTTAATGGAATCGGAATTTCTTGATACTATGCACATTTACACATTTTGTACTAAATACTTAAATAGTTTCAGGCAATTCTAGGGAACATTGTAAGAGGAGTTGCGCTGACAAACTGTTAATTTCTATCGTCAATATATGGCCGAAATTCCAAGTTCAAAAGGGCTAAAATTCTAAGAAAATTAAAGGAATCGAAATTTCCAGGTAATATACATATTCACACTTTGTGTCATAAATACCTAAATTCTCTGCAGCAGTTTATGAGGAGTTACGCTTACAAAGGGCCAAAATTCCCTAAAAATAACGGAACTGAAATTTCCTGGTAATATGCACATCTACAAATTGTGACAATTACCTACGAAGTTTCCCGCGGGAATTATGTCCAGCGACGCTTACAAACTGTTCATTTCTATATTCAATATATGGCCAAACAAAATCCTAGAGAAATAATGGAATTGGAATTTCCTTGTAATATACACATCTACACATCGTGTTCAAAATACCTACAGAAGTTCATGAAATTCTGTGCAGTGGTTGAAAGGAGATGCGCTTACTAAAAACAGGACTGACCGACGGGTTAAAAACATTATACCCCTCCCAACTAGATCAAGACACGCAAAAAACAAATTAACCACAAGACAGATTCAAAATTAAACCTAGTGAATATTGTTTGAACCTGGAATAGGAATGATCATAAATCTATAATTTAGACATTGTCTATTTGATTTATTAATCTGGGGTTAGAGCAAGTGGATTTTATGAATCTTGCATCCTTCCGTAACTAATATAGTTTATTGGGTATAATTCTCTTGAATGTTCACAGTATCTGCTAAATGCTATTTTTAGCAAATGTGTACACTTTTGTTTCATCAGTTTGCATGACTACCTAGTCATTGTGACTTTTACGATATACGCAAGAAAACTATGTATGCCACTTAATACCTATGCATCTTTATTTCTTGTAATTGATTATCTACTGCACTAGCGCTGGATTCCTGGAGCTTTGTAGATTGTTTACATTCCGATGCCAGCTTTTGCTATTGCATGTTGTGTTAACCACGGTTTCGTATCTTGGATTATTTCATTAATAGCAATGTTTTATAGATTAAAAAACTTCCATAGAATTCATGTTTTCATTATTCATTCTTAGTTTTACCGAGAACTAGGTATCGTATATTATTTACTAAGTATCGCCTTTCTTATAGCAAAGTAAATATGTAAGACATCGTCTGCTTCACTCTATTAAAATCATGCAAAAAATGTAAAGGAAATTGTTACTTACAGGTTATACAAACATCCACCACAATTGTAATAAGTTATTCTGAAGGGTTTTTTTTGGTGTCACGATTTACTGTTTGTGTTGTACTGTAGCCTTGTACGACACAGTTCGGCATCGCTCAGTGTATACAGTACCGTATTGCGTCATCGTACAATTATCTAATTGGATAATTCATAACACATGATTAGTTCTGAAAGCTAAATATAAGAATGATCTGCCAGACGATGGTAGACATTACGTGATGAGTTCACGAGCGCCAGAAATTCAAATTAGCTTCCCTAACAAGTTTTCACCAACACCACCAGTTATAAGATTGCGCACCACTATAATTGTCTCCCAACACACTAGAGACTTGAATGCAAATTTCTAAGTAAATCTATAGTAACCTTCCACCCCTTGTTGCCCTTGAGAGTAGAGTTGACGAGTTAGACCAACATTAACATAAGTTATACCTGAAGTTGCTTTGCCATGATTATACTATGCTTAACCATAATCGTCATAATTAATAAATCATTGTTATCATACCAAGCCTTGTCCTTTAAACAAAGTATTGCAAGTACTTGGGAGCAGTATTGAGCCGGAAATAAAACTACGTGCATTCCATAGCCCAATTCTTAGATGACCATCGTTGGGGAGCTCACAATTTTTGGTATTAGAAGTGGGATACATAAATTTCTTTTAAGCATCCTGTGATTCGTATCCATTCCTCCATTACCACTCAGCTCAAGTGTGTTGGTTTAATTGCCTATATATACATAGATTTACTTATTATTTTATATTGTATATTACAATACAAGTAAGACAGCAACGGCCAGGGCTCCAGACTCTCAAGTGCAGTTCCACACTGCAGACAATGATATGAGGTAGGGCAAGGTGACCAATTCCTTGACCTTTCGGAGTTTCCCCCTGCACACACAACACTGACAGATCACACCCAATTCCCAACACCACAGACACATGTACCCAGATTTGATTAAATCCCTCCTAAAGTAGAGTGTACCACATATAGAAGTTTTGCATGATTGGAACCATCAGCCAGCTCACGGCTTGAACAGCCGAAGATAATGTATCGCATCAAACACCTGCCAATTAATTAAATAAAAGGGTTAGGAGTGCCAAAAACCAGAACCGATGGCTATCAAAATTAGAGATGAGGAAACGCTCTCCAGGTGAGTCAATTGCAGTTCTTGGTGACGATATCTATCAGATGGCTCAACGGGCATATTACAACCTGGCCCCGGGGCCATAAAAGTAAGACGATCTCACTTTTGATCTCATTCTCACTTTCCCACTATATATTTCTTTTGTAAAAGTGAGACCGAGATCAAAAGTGCGCTCATCTAACTTTTATGGTCCCGGGGCCTGCATGCCCTTGCTCAGGAAGCCTTTGCCCTGAACCAACAATTAAAAGGGATTTCCTTGAAGATGAAGTGTAGACCTGTGAATTGACAAAGACTGACGGTATGTGGCTAATGGCGTGGACGTGACTGAAAAATATGAGTTCATTATTGGTGAAGGTTTACAGAAAGCAAATGTCCGATCCATTGAGAGCGATGCATACCCGAAACCATTAGCTGAAACCAATCAATTTCAAAGCAACCGAAACTCCACTGAACTTAACTTTTCTGTTCAGCAAGTCATCACTAGACACCATTAATATTTCGATAAACACAGCCCTAGATATAGTTATAATAATAATTGCTACATCTGTGACTCGCCCGACCTCTTCATTAGAGATTGCCCACATAAATACCAGACTAGGAGCATCAAAAGCAAAGGAGACAGGCTAAAATTGGTTAGAACAATAAGGCACAAGGGAAACGACGGACCGGCGACTCAAAGGGCCAAGAACAAGCGGGGAATATATACGGCCTGCTTCAGACTTCGAAACAAGAGAAGACCAATATGGGGGAAATTGGCAGTGAATGAAACATGTGCAAAATTTTATGATTATCAAGTAAATATTTTAGTGGACAGTGGATGTACAATATCCCTCATTTCAAAGACTGGTTTTTGATCAGCTGCAGACAGACAGCTGCATAGAGCCAACTTCTCTTAACGTTGCTTTTGTTAATGGAAACAGAACCACTTATGGTTCAATATCTTTGTCCCTGCTTCTAGACTGCCTGCATTTTTTTCATCATAATTTCCTGGTCTGTAAGATCAGTCAGGATGGTATCTTTGTCAAGATTTCCGGCTTTGTCGCTCTTTTTAACGTCAGAAGCTGAAAAATACAGAAAATGATATAGTGATGACGAAACTGATTAAACAAATTTGGATATGAAAGTATGCGCTATAACCAGAAGTGAAGCAACTATAGGTTTAGTTGTCCTTGAGAGTGGAGTAATTCTTGATGAATGGAAGGTGGACGAAATCTGACAGGCACAACTAGTCGACAGAGATATTTCTCCAATATTTTGTTGCCAGAGTTTAATAATTCCCGTCCTGATTTGAATAAAGTTTAATAGGAATCTGGATTGCTAGAAACCATATGGAGGCTATGGCTATGTACCGAGGATTTATCTGTGATGATGGTAGTCCTATTCACCACCAGTTTAAAGTCCCTGCCTCCCTGCAGAATCAGGCTGTTGTGCATTACCATGATATCTCCACAGTAGGTCACTGAGGAAAGAGGTACATATTAAAAGTTAACCTTTCCAATACCAGACCAAGAGTCCAAAACAACATTTATTCAATGAATTTATATGTAGATTAGGAATTTAGATTAAGGTCCTCCTTTGAAGCCAAGATATTTAGAGACCTGTTAGCAATGTTTAGAATAGAGAGAACTTGAAGCACTCCCTTACGACCACAAGCAATTCGTACAGTAGAATGCTTCTATAGAATAATAGTAGATATGCTCGAAAAGTACTGCCAAAAAGATCAGAGAATATGGGATGTGGTCTAACCGCAAATAATGATGGCATACTGAGCTGCTAGCCACTCTAGGATTGGTCAGGTGGAGGGAGGAGGCGGATGGTGCACCATCTATGGCCCACACATCTGATGTTGGAAGGTGATGGAGGTCTGCAATCTATAATCTCCCTGTGGAGATACATTTCATTTACATATCATTCAAGAGCATAACCAGTGTGCTGTTGTAACTGTTGAATTTTTTTT
>WFKH01006014.1:10314128-10339388 GCA_016163765.1 Magallana hongkongensis | reverse complement strand
TTTATCTATCACTCAGAGGGCAAAAGTTTACTGTGCATTGGATGCATGTATTGTTGCCCCCAGCCAGGAGACAGTGGATCAAAGCAGATATGTTTACATTAACCAGGACGAAGGTTTCAATCGTCTGGTCACCCCAAGGATTCCAGTCTATGAGCAAGAAATGTAAACTGTTGGAATTTGACCTCGTCGCTCTTCTCTCAAACGGTCCAAGGACAAAGGAATGATTTTGATAGGGCCAAACTCTTGAATGAATTTAATATATTCGCCCTACCTCGGCCACTTGATCTTTCTCTCCAGAAGGGAAATAATCCACCAGCCAAACGTAGGTCTTATTTGTATCAGAAGGTGCGCAAAGTGACGAGGGAGTTTTCTAATTCATCTTCGGATCAGGGGTTATAGAATTGGAGGAAGCAGAGAGTCATAGAATTGGAGGAAGCAGAGAGTCAAAGAAATAGTGATTGGATCCACTCATTGATGAGATCGATACTGTGGAGTTCCACTGCAGTTATCTGCCTGATTCAATAAACGATTTGTAAAGAAAATTCGTTTAGTACTTGCATTTTAAACGAAAATTCATGTATGGTTTTGTTAATTCAGGACAATTAAGTAAGTGTTAAGACCTTGAATAGGAATGATCATTAATTTATCATTTTTAAATTAATTGATTATTTGTTTTATTAAGTTGGGTTTAGAGTTGGTGTGTTAATTAAACCTGGGTTTCAGTGACTAAGATATATTTTACAGTTGACGGCGACTGTCTGGATTTATATGAGACGTGTGATAGTGTTGGCTACAAATTCCTAGAGAAAAGTGCCCCTTCTCACGGTATATCCAAGGGTAACAACTTCTTTTATAAACTTCCCATATAATGTCAAAGTTAATTAAAAGTCACAACAATCACTCTAAAAGTACAAAACATATTTCTATATCATACATGAACATCTTTTATAAAGTTTCTATTTTCAAATAAACGATTATTAACTGATTAATTATCACAGGCAAATAATCAAAGATAAATAACTCCTTTAAGAGTAATCTAAAAAATTAAATGGTCATGATTCTGCTGAAGTTGGATGGATAACTATTTAACTCCCACTTGATCAGTATTTTTATTCTTCAAAATAATGGTTAGTTCAATACATTGGCACTATTCAAGATATTTGTCAATCAATCAAAAGATACAGGGGATGAGAGAGGGATGTCTAATAACATGCCCTAAGATCTTAACTACTCAAATCAATTTCTCTTGACTCAGTTTCAGAAAAGAAGCTGATAATGTTAGAAGTTTACAGACAGACGAAATTGGATTGCAATAGCACACCTGAGTGACTCAGATGACCCTAAAAAATAAACAACATTAAATCAAACTAATAAACATTAAAAACTACCAAATATTTATAATTCTAGCTGTCATAAAGTCGTGTGCTCATCTTGGATCCGTATGGAAGATCAGTGGTATTCTTGGGAACAGCCTCCACTGGTCATGATGGAGTTCGAGAAGATGGTGGAGTTCATTGGATTCCACGGACTCCCCCTACAGAATCTCATTCTGTCATTTGGTTACATACCTTCCATCGTAACGATTTCTTCATTTAATAGCCGTTTTTCATCTTTCGACAAACTTTGACAAAAATGAGAGAAAAGGACCCAAAGACCGAGATTCTTGAAGAACTTCAAATACAACTGCCATTGGTAAATTATTCATTTCAACTTTAAACAAAACTATTTTAATCGGTATTTTATTGTAAAACCATTTTTATTAAAGACAAAAACAAGCACAGTCTTGGCTTATCCCCCCTATTATCTAGTTATTTAGAACTAGATATTAATTTCTTTTTTTACTATTGTTACTTTACACAGGTTTTTAAGTTGATATGCAACTTAAGCAGCACTCCACAGGAACTGAGTTTTTTTTTAATCCTTAGAGGAGAAAACTGCAGAGAGTTTCCCTCCAGACACCAAGTCACCTCTACCCGAGAATGGAAGTGCTTTAAAGGAGAACATGGTTTTTTTTCCATCTCTTCACATCCAAAGATGTAGATGAACATATGAAATGGATCTGATGGATGTAAAAAAAAAAAAAAAAAAGTCAGAATGATTGTAATAAAACAAGCATTTTGAGAGTATTGCATAAGCAATACACGTCCCCTACCGGTTTGTATTATTTTATGAATGCTTCGAAACATACAACTATTTAGAACTAAACGAGATGTAACACTTTAATAAGAGATAAAATAACAGAGGAAATTCAAACTGTATATTCTACTCTAGATTGAAAACAAACTTAATTTTACTCTAATTGCATGTAACATATTTTCTTTGGGATTTTCCACTGTTTAGTTTAATGATAATATTTGACATGTTATACATGTACTTTAATAAGAGATAAAAGAACAAAGGAAATTCAAACTATACAGTTGATATCGAAATTAAATACAAAGTTGGTAAAATATAATACTCTTTATTTTATATCTGTAATTTTGCCAAGTCCTTTAAGTATTTGCTGGTAAAAATTTGTGAAAACAATGCACTTATGCACAATATCATTACTAACCGTCTTCTGTACCCCGAATCAAACCAAACAGTTGAACTAGTTTTCTAATATTAAACAGCAATAATACCCCCCCCCCCTCCAAAAAAAACTGCCAATAAAATGTACAACACAATACTTGACACTATTTTACAGAACTACTTTTTTGTTTGTTAGAAATGATAAAAGTAATGATACAAGTAATGCACGATATTATTACTGACCACATACTGGTGTCGTTTATTCAGTACACACCAAACCCGATCATTAAAAAAATTCGAATGTAAAAAATTAATTTTCTCGAAAATATGTCGACCAGACGCTACAAAAGTGTAAACTTGTTCTGTTGTTTGACATTTTGAAGCTGTTCAGCAAGTCTCATATTATTCATCAAACGCATAAAGAAAAAAAGTGTGGAGAACTGAAGTGAGACAGACAGACGGACTGACGGACGCAGAAGAAAGCTATAGTCCCCTCCGGTGAAACCGGTAGAGGATTAAAAATCCAGAGGACACCCTAGTTTACTTCCTGGAGTTTTTTCGCCTATGTTGTTAACATATTATTTACATCTATGTTTCAATTATCTTTACAAAAAACTTTAATTTAATTTCATGTTCACAAATACATTTACTGTAACAGAACTAGTTTGCCTCAAAATGTTCAAGAAGTGTGTAAAAAATAACACTTATTTTGGGGGAAAAACCCACCATTTTCTGCACACATTCTTTGCTTTATTTCTTTTAACAGATATCTGCTATTGGTAAGAACTAATAGACTCCCATGATTCTCCAAATGTTCCATTCACCCAGGTTTTAAGAAGATCCTTTTAATTAAGATAAATCAACATATTAAATGTTTACTTGAGAATATTGTTACCTGTTTGTCATCTTGATTTAAATTTTTGGTTGTATCTGCCACACACATCCATTGATTAGAACTAATGTTGATTTACAGAAATTTAATATACACTCTTGAAGATATTGTATTTTAGTTTTCAATTCAGTGATCTGATTTCGTTGTACATTTACTTCATTAGTTTCAGACAGTTGTTAATGAATTAATATATTGTTTTATAGGACATCAATACAATAGTACTATTTCCATTGCAGCTCCATCCACTGTCATCTATGACAATTCCTGCAAGTTCCATAGATACTGCTTGAACCAATATCCCGATTTATTTTTTTTTTAGAGACACATGGTTCTAAGTTGACCGTCTGCACTGGTTTAATCACCGAGTATGCAATGGTGGCTACAATTTTAATGAATATGCCCAGTTTAAAAGTGTTAATAGTCAAGCAGCTGAGCAGTGTAATAGCTAAAGTCAATGCTGTCATAAATGACGAACAATCATTTTCATTTGAATTGTAAATTTTACTTGTGGGTTTTTAATTTAAGAAAGCAACTTAAAGCTGACATGAATTCATAAATACAAGTTCTCCTTCCATCTCCGACTACCGCCATATTTGTTTTTATGCTTATCGCTACAAATTCTATATAAGTTCGAGAGCACTATTCATGCTTCACCGAATTTTCATTCACCCGAACATGTTACTTTGGATACTAAGATTTGTATAAGCGTTTTGAAGAAAATATGACAACCACGGCACTGGTAAGGAATATTCAATGAAAGAATAAACAAATCAGATTTAAATTAAGGCATAAATATTTCAACAAGAGGTCCACAGGCTTTGACGGTCACCTGAGTACCATACCTGCTAGGGAGTCTCATGTTTGCATTCTAAGCTTCATTTCAGTGTCATAATCCTCTGACTGTTACCCCTAATTTTTATTATTTGATGTTTACCTATAAGTTTTCTGAGTAGCTCATGTGACCTACATAAAATACATTGTTCACTATATGGCTATATATTTGTCACCCCCCCCCCCTTCTTTTAAATAAAAAGCCTTAACCTCTGTGCATGGGCAGTGAATAATTTCAAAACCAAAGAATACATAATGGACAAAATAACTATACATATATTTTATCTCTAACAACCGTAAATTTATAAAAGTAAATATTCATTTTTTTTTTTACATTTTCACTATGTGGCCATATTGGCCCTACCCAAAGGGCCTGAACCCCTGAGGTAATGAATTTCAAATTGTTGATAAAGGGCTTTATAGACATCATAAACATGCATTTATCTTCCGTGCTGTGGAAAAAGAACAGAAGATATTTGCAAAATTTAATACATGTTCATATATGGCCAATGACCCAGTGGACATTATAATTCTGCACTTAGTTTTTCTCAAATAAATATGGAGTAAAACAAAAAATTTTCTAAGATTTATTAATAAATACATGTTTACTATATTGACATATTGGCCCCACCCTAGGACAGGAACCCCTGATGAAGAGGATATGAATTTCATAATGTTGGTAGAGGGCTTCATTGTCATCATAACCAAGTTTTTCACCACATATGTGGGAGTAGAGAAGAAGATTTTTTATATTTTAGCCTTTTTGGCTTCTTTGTTAAAATATGCTTCCCGAAAAAGTCGGGGCCATTCCCAATTCGTTACCATATGGTTTGGGGAGAGACTCATAAAGTCTGTGCAGATCGAATTGTAGCTTCGTTGAAATGGGCCGAACACAGTTTTGTCAAGTGGGTTTAGATATTGTGTTGTGTGCGGCGGCAACGCAAAAAGTGCGATGTTGTTGTCACGAGCGACTTTAATGAGCCCCAGAGTCTCGTGGGAACTGTGACTGTCAAGAATGATGATTTGGGGTCTTTCAGGGCCACAGTGTTTTAGAAAATGGTCCTTGAACCAGGTGACGCCCAAGACGTCTTCCATCCAGGCCTTCTTTTGATAGGTGTATTTACATCCTGGCGGACCCTCTGCCACGTTGTATGCATTAAGGGACTTTTCTGCAAGTCCCTTAACGAAAACCATGGGAGGAATGTCCTCCCCCGCGCGTTGATGCATGCCAGAACAGAGACACCATCTCGGGAGTTTCCCACCCTCCCAGGAACGTTCCTTTAGCCGCACTAAGCCAATACTCTAGAGGGTTTGTGCGTTAAAGACACGTTTGTTTCATCAATGTTCCAAATTTTTTGGGGTTTAGTTTTGAATTTGAGTTGAGAGAGAACACCGTTGAAGTCATAGAAATATTTGTTTGTTACTTCTTTATTTACCATTCTTGCCCTTAAATTATTGAGAGGTGTTGGTGTGTGCAGAGAAATATCTGGATTCCTTTTTTGGATCCCAGCCATTCAGTATTTTCCAGGAATTCCGTTTTTAAATGGAGTTTTAACTCTCATAATGGTCGCTAGTCTGCCCACTTTTGAAGCAAGTTGCGCCCTGGTAATCCCAAACCCCATCTTCCCAGCTTCTTTCACCTATCTCGTTTTCCACTTCTAAAGGAAGAACTGGCTGCTTTCCTTGTCTTCTACCCTCTCCAACTGTCCCGGAAACATGGTCGTTGGCACTTTAAACATCTTTGCGGCCTTTCTGACGGACATTTTGCCAGATTTTACAGCATCAACGGCAGCCTGTAGTGCACCAGGATCATACTAGCATCTTTTTCTTTTCCCCGGTGAGGCATATTTCTGAAATATTTATAAAGTTGTTTAAATTTTGACAATAAATGCAAAATTCTCTCTCTATCTCTCTCCAACTCCGCCTTTCCCTGTCTCTGTATTTTCTCTTGACATTTTATTTATTTATTTGATATAATTAACATTTACTCATACAATGGCTTTTTTATCTTTATTGTGTGCTTTTAAACTTTTTAATTAGCCGTCGGGGTTAATCGGACAGTTTTTTTAAAAAAATATTATAGTGAAAGAATAAATGAAAATAATCAATTATATGCAATTTATTTGAAATAAACTACATCGACTACTGTTTTATCAACACCAAAACATGGACGGTTCTCTTTAGATGACCAAAAAGGGTATATCGACTTACATTCCAAAATCGTCGTGACCTCGTTGTTTTCGTACAGCAGCAAATGTGAAAGTAGAAAAAATCACGTGTGATATTTTGACTAATCACGATGTAGTAAATATTGATAGACGGTTTATGGAAAAGGAAGAGATATACGAAAGAATATTTAAAGAAATAATAAAACGCAACACTCGGAAGCATAGGGTAGTAGACAATGAACAATTTATTATTCGTCCGAAGATCCCCGACCGTCCGATAATAGACACATTTACTCTATATGACCATTGACACCCCTCCTTAAAAAACCCATAAAAACATAACACATGTAACGTAAAGTGTCTGAAAATTTACAAATCTAGAAAATACTTTTTCATTATAGACACATACTTAGTTTGCGGCAATGCCTACTAGATACGCAGTATTAAAGAAGATTTTTAAAGTGTGCTCCATGTAACGCTATAGTCATTGTCCTCAAGCCACGGTCCGGAGTCTGGAAGCTCTCTCCTACCCGTGGCTGGTTTAACAAATGAAGTATCGTGAAGCTGAATCATCACGCGTCATCTGTTACGTCACGTTTGAACTTGTTTTAATTCTACAGACATTGCGCTGTTACCGCGTCAGCAGAAACTTCATTTTTAATGTAAACTGTTAGATGACAAAAGGTCACATCAAAAGTCAATCTCCGACTATCCTTTACTCACATTGTTCAGTTCAATGAATTATGAGTTATTCTTGTCTCGTGCAACCACGGCCAGAGGGGAGAGGATCGAACATAATGGCTGTGATTTGCGACGATGCACTATAGTCTGTCCCAATATATCTATGCAGAACTTTTGGACAATTTTTAATAAAAATTCTCAAATTTGTGAAAGAAGTGCAATTGAAGTTGATGAAAGGAAAGAAATCCACGATATCTTCATTGAAACATTATGAATTTTCACTCGAAAAAAATCACAGCTAGGAACAAAAACAGATTTCTTACGGAGATTTATAATGGGAAATGTTGACATCTTTCCTCCATTCGGAAGTCACTCGGAATACCTCGCACAATTTTTCAACGTTATCATCCGGGTACTGTTCAATGCAGTAACCCCGTAGACTATTTATTTATTTTTAGCCGTGTATTGAAACCTAATAAGCTAGAGGGGCGTTTCAAAGGAGAATTCTTGAAAATTTTTCATACTTTTGAATGAACATCGTTTGAACCCTGAGGTATTTATGATTATCGACTAATTAAGCATAACGTGAATCGAGGATATCTTGGGACAGTATACATGTATATTGTATATGACCAATAGAGCCCCACATGAAGAATTTCATAATTTGGTAGACATTACCTTGCTCAAGCTAACTATGGAATTAGCTTTAATGCTACATGCCCTGTTGCACCTTGACAATTGCACAGACGACGCACACACGGGGACCCTGATTTTGAAGCGGACAAAGTAGGTCAGTGAGTATTTAAAGAGTTATTGCGTGTAATCAAAATAAATTTAGTTGACCAAAAGTAGTTCACGGAGGAAAACGGTTACCAACAAGCTACCATTAACAATATAGGGGGTTAGATACCTTTGGAAATACCCAAACACTTTGACAATATAGAGGCAGGGTAGGTGACACACGATCGGTGTATTAGATAAACAAAAATGTGATTCTTACGACAGAAAGTCTGTTTCTTTTGACCAAAAAACATTCTTAATAAAGAGGAAATTAGTATCCTAAAGAGAAATACTACAAAAAAAACTATGAAATAATAAGTATTTTACCAAAAATTCTATGTGGCGTAGGGGGGCCGTGACTCTTTTGAAAGAATCAGCTTTTTGGCAACATAGGAAACGATTGACAAGACTCAAGCAGTATGTAAAACTTAAAATATAAAGAAAGTAATACTAGTATTTTATTAACAGCAAAACGATTTAAATCAGGTGATGTAGGGTGTGTAAATATGTAGACAGATAGACGTTTAGTCATTTATACAGCAATCGTCAATAGCGCAATGTTTTGTAAGCCCTTGCTATATAAGGTAGTAAAAACCATAAGCTAATTTTTTCTAATTAAATAGTTAAATTTTTCTGAAAATTTGATATTTTGTTTTTTGAAATGAAATCTATAAATAAGTAAAATTTGAACAAAAAAGATCCTACCTGACGATTTTGCCCACATCGCCTCAAATCGACCATTTGAATCTTCTTTCAGTGGGGTGTGAAATGAAATATTAATGAATTTTATAATTTAGGTAGAGGATTCGTGGACATCAGAATCATGAATTTAGTTTTTCTCAAATATACGTGGGAGTACAGAAGAAGATTTTCTAAAAAAGGTTTAATTAATTTTTTTTTGACGTTTTTTGCATTTTGGCCCCACCTATGAGGCCCCGGGGGTGTTACAATTGGCCTTGTAGTTTTCTAGAAGAATTTTTAACGCATAACGACGGACGAAGCCCAATTGTGTTAGGACTTGGGTGACCTAAAAAGTGGGGGTTAGAGTCAGAGGAGTCTCAGATTAGGGCTTAGACTCCATAACGAAGAAATAACATACATGTATAGTGAAAATGTATATGATGTTCAAAAATCTTAATCTTTACTTTTATTGATAAAGCCCTTTAATAAGGTTGTAAGTTTGATGCCCCCCGGGGTAGGGGTTTGACTCTAGGGAGAGGCCAAAATGGTCATATAGTGTTAATGCATATTATGTTTAAAAATCTTAACTTTTACTGGTACTGAATAGACTGCATATTTAGATCACATAGTGTTGATAGTTATATTAAAAATCTTGCTCTTTACCTTTACTGGCACTGGATAGAAACTGACTGCATATTTAGGACTATAAAGCTCTTTAATAAAATTGTTAATTCCATAACCCCCAGGAAAGAAATTTTTAATACTGCATATAATGTTTAATAATCTTTTTACGTCTCCTGACACTAAATAGAAACTGACTGCATATTTAGAAATGCCATCAAGCTGTCTTCCTAAATTAAATTTCATGACACCTTGTGCAGGGGTTCTGACTGGGGGGTTGTGGGTTGTGGGTTGTTGTTATGTTTAAAAACGGTTCTGCTGTTGAATTTTAATGGAAAAGATGAACCATCCATCCAGATGTCATTTGGAATTAAATAAGATAACTAAATTGGGGATAACATGAACAACCAACTATATTGATGCTCAAACAGAGCAGTGAATTATCTTCTGGGTGTGTTCTGTTCTCTGGTATAGAAACCTTTGAAGATTTATTTTTTAGTCACCTGAGGCACTCGGGTGATGCAGTTGGTTTTCGTCTTTCGTTGTGCGTCGTGTGTTAACAATTGAACATTTTTATCTTCTTCCTAAAAACTACATGGCCAATTCTTTTCAAATTTGGTATGATGCATCTTGGGGGTAGAAGGAACAAAGATTGTACATTTCAAATTTCATGACTCTTGTTCCACAGCTAGGGGCCTTAGGGGCAGATCCAAAATGGTCAAAATTTGACTTTTTGTCAAAAATCTTCAAAGTGGTCATATTGTGTTATTGCATATAATGTTTATACATCTTCTTTACTTCTGCTGATTGTGAATAGAAACTGACTGCATATTAAGAAATACATTAAGCCCTCTACTAAAATTGTTAATTTTATGTCTCCCCCCCCCCCCCAAGACTGGGGTTTTGACTCTAGGGCGGTGCCAGAATGGTCATGTAGTGTTAATATATAAATGTTTAAAAATCTTCAGTACTTCGACTGAAACAGAATTGAAACTGACAGCATATTTAGAAAGACTATAAGCCCTTTACCACATTGTTAATTTCATAAATCCCAGGGTAGGGGTTCTTACTGCAGGGTGTGACCATATGGTCATATATGGGTTTTTAAATACCCCTGACACTGAATAGAAGCTGATTGTATATTTAGAAAGACTATAAAGCTATCTCCAAAGTTATAAATTTCATGATCCCCAGGGTAGGGGTTTTTAATACTTCAGAGTGTGGTAAAAACGGTCATATAGGGTTAAAGGAACCTAGACACGATGTGAGATCAAAATTTTATTTTTTATGAATAAAATGGTTGACTTGTGCATTTTGCATGATTTACTAAAAATTATATGTTAGAGGTCAAGTTACAGGCGAGATACAGAAGTAAGAATTCATCATGTAAACAAAGCTCGATCGAGTCTTATATTTAACAAATAATTTAAAGTAAGAAATTACCAATTCTTTTGACAAAATGACAATGTAAACTAATTTAATGTGGTCATAAACACTATAATCAACAAAAAAGCATCATTTGATTGAAACTTATACCAATACATCAATAACAAGACTCTGGCTTTGTTTACAAAAAGAATTCTGAACTCTGTATCTTGCTTGTAACTTGATATTCGACTTTCAAATTTGGATGAAGCATTCAAAATACCTATATTAACTGTTCTAGACATTAAAAATTGAAAAATAAAATTTGAAAATTTTGAGCTCAAATCGTGTCTAGGTCCTTTAATGCATATAATGTTTAAAAATCTTCTTTACGTCTACTGGCTCCGAATTGAAACTGACTGCATAATTAGAAAGACCATATAAGATTTACATAGAGAAACTTATTTTTGGACAGTGTTAAACATTATAGTGAAATTTGGCATACAGAATTAAATTCTGAAAAGAGATACGACGCACTACATCTCCCTCCCCGTTTTAAAATTAAAATTCTTGGGCATGTTTATACTATTGAGGGTTGACATTTAATACAATAGATAATGCAAAAAATATTTTCAAATGCAACAATAAACTGCATACGGAGCAAACAGTTAAAGCCAAAAAAGTTTGTAATTTTTTCAGTCAGCTGCAACAAAAAGCATTTAGGCCACTTATAATAAATTTCAGATTTTCATTCCTGTCCGCTCCTCTAAATATCCAGCCAGTTGCCTTATAATTTCAATTTTAAAAAATGTTAAGAACAGGAGAAAGCTGTCAATGTGACAGCAACCTGTTTTTTTTGTTGTTGTGTGAACAGTATCCATAATCCATTTGTCAACCCTGAATTGATAAACACCACCTATCAAGAGAAATAGGGTACTCTATATGCAATATTTAGCCAAACAATGACTAAGCTTAACAGGTGGTATTTTTTTCATTAATTATCAGAAATCAAAGTCCAAGTAATATGCACATCTCTTATATATGTACTGCAAAACAACCATTGCCTATCTTGAAAACTGTAGGAGTTATCCGTACAATAGGGACCCTATATGCAATTTTATGCGAAAAAATGACTTAAGTTCAATAGTTTAAAAGCTGTTATTTTTTTCATAACCTATCAAATATCAAAATCCATATAATTTGCTCAGTAGGGGTACCCTTTTGGCAGCCACCCGCCATTTTCACCATTTCAATAACCGGATTTTTCCTTTGGAAAACCCGATTCTATGGATGAGCATTTAGACTGGATAGCTGCCCTTGATTTCAAACGCTGCCGCTATGAAATTCAAGAATTAGAACAAGTAATTTTATTGGTAAGCTGAAAGGTCACTGACGTTACCCTCTGACGTTAGATGTTTGTGTACCGAAAAACATCTAATTTTAATTAGATTGGCATATCTCTATTACATTTGCGACAAATATGGTCCTAGGGTCAGGGGTTCTAATATTAGGGCAGGATCTGTTTGTTATATAATGAACAGCGATTAATCCATCAATGAAAATCTCCTTTTCTACTGGGCGTAAAGCAGGCAAACTAAACTAAGTACATTGTTTTGATAAACACGAGACATCGTGTACATTTGTGGAGATTATGGCCCCTTGGTTGTCGTTCTTGTGTTTGGGCGGTAGTGGGACGTCAAATATCATATAGATATGCATTTATCCACAAGAATTCATCTTGCCTTTTTACTGGCATCTATCAGCTGGCATTATAAATGCATTATAAAGACGAGGAAAGAGGCCTCCACTAAAATTATTAAATCCTTGACCTTTGAGTGAGAGGTGTTCTGGGGAGGAAATAGAAGGGCTCTTATCGTCATATTTAAAAATTATATTTCTAAAAATTATTGTGAATAATAAGACGTCGTTTCTCTTTCCCAAATATTTACAGTGATTTTCTAATTTCTTAATATTGCTTGAATATTTAACTGACTGTTTTGTGTAGCTTTATTATGAAAATTACTAATGAAGTTTTCACATTCAATTTTGCATTATTATATAATTATAAAATTGCTATTCTACGATTTATTTTGCATTATTATATAATCATAACATCGCTATTCTACGATTTATTTTGCATTATTATATAATTTTAAAATTGCCATATCTTGTAATCGAAAATGATTAGAAGTTTCCTACTTCACACAGAAGAGATTGCTTATGACCTGAAAATATGTCCTGACATTAATGTTTTGTCATTTTTCAAGTTCAAGGTCACTATAAGAATCCATTTTTTTTCCAATTGAGAAATACTTGAGCAATGATATGGGGGGGGGGGGGGGGGGGCTCATCTGTGAGCTTGTTGACAGTACCTCTAGTTCAGGTTGCCCTGTACTTGGCATTAAAAAGGCTAAATCCTATAAAGTAGTTTGACATGTTTTAGATATTATTTAATCAATGATTAATCAAATACCAATTAGCTTCTGTCTCTAAATTCTAATTGGTTTTTAGTAAAAACAAACAATTGGTGGGGGTGGGGCAAGAAAGACTATAAAAGCGTATTATAAGCTTAAGCTTGGTATTATAGGTTCTGGGGATCAGTGTGATGATAGCAATTACCTATGTACCAACATATTGCTCACATTTTATTTATAAGATTTTTTTGATCGAGTGTAATTGTTAATCATACGAAATGGTGAGGGTCTCTTTTCACTGAGTTTTCTAATTAAAATGATGGATACAACAAATCAATATTCAATTGTTATTCACTTTTCGAAAGTTTAAAAATTATTTAAATCATGGTAGAGTTTTTAAATTCATCGTATTAAAAGGGACCGCTGCCACGTGTATCGGGATATCATCCTTAAGGTGGCTCATTACTCCTTCAAATAGTTTCTCAAATCAGCAGAAAATTCCTTGATTATGATGAATAACGTGATGCATAAAAAGTATGTAAGTCAAATAGGCGCAAAGTTATGAAAATTTTGGATGAAAGGTTATGATTTTCAATAATTCAATTCAGTAAATATGAACAAAATCTCCAGAAGATCCGCGGTTCTTGGTATGAGTGAGCTACCATAAATTGAATTCACAAAATTTGACCAAACATAACTCAAAGTCGAAACCTATTTATACCGAAGTTTGGGGGGGGGGGGGTACATAGGTCTGCAGGCTGTCCATCTGTCTGTGCAAAATGTCCGGTCCATATCTTTCTTATGGAGAGACATTGGAATTTCTTACTTCACACAAAGATTGCTTATGACCTGAAGGTGTGTCATGACCTTGACCCAAGGTTATTTGGACAAGGTCAAGGTTACTAGCAGAAAAAGTGCAAAAGTTGTGTCCGGTCCATATCTTTCTAATGGAGAAACTTTGGAAGTTCTTGCTTCACACAAAGACTGCTTATGACCTGAAGGTATGTCATGACATTGACCCAAGGTCATTTGAACAAGGTCAAGGTCACTGACAGAAAAGTGCTAAATTTGTGTCCGGTCCATATCTTTCTTATGGAGAAACATTAGAAGTTCTTACTTCACACAAAGATTGCTTATGACCTGAAGATGTGTCATGATCTTGACCTAAGGTCATTTAGGCAAGGTCAAGGTCATCGTTTAAAAATGCGTAATACCTGCCTGTGTCATGTCTTGTATTAAAAAAATAAATAGAAGCTAAAATTTGACACAAAGCTTGCTTGTGTCAGGCCACATAAAAATTAATTTTTAGATTCTCATCCCCGCCCGTCTTTCTGAAAATGGCCTGCCATAATGTATATTTTTTTTTTTTTGAAAAAAAAATTGTGTTGAAAAAAATTAGGCTCGGTATAACAAAAATTCAAAACATTTAATGACTGCTTGACATGTGGATTATTGTTTGATTCCAGTCATGTTTGTTATCATAAGGATGCAAATTACTTCGTTCATTCACAGTGAAGTTCAAATAAAATGGAATTTAAATAGAAATTGGTTTGTGTACTCATATTAGCATTATAGAACATGGACGGTGAAATAGATAGCATCCACTATTTTCTGTAATAAAGAAATACTTGAGTTATGATTTTTTCTTAGCGGGGGGTATCATTTGTGAGCTTGCTCACAGTACCTCTAGTTTAATAAGGAAATTTTAACAATCCATTTCATAAAATGTTGGTATACAATTCTCCTTAATAAGCCGCGATGCTTGCGTGGAAATATAATTGCGCATATACATGCTTTAGTCAGAGTATTACGCGCTATCAGGAAATATTGCTCACGTAAGCGATGTAGCGTTCAACCACACTTTCACGTTCTGTATTTGTGAAACTTATTAAGTATGCAAAATTTAACCAATAGATTGTTCAGTTTATAGCCTTGACATTTTCTGCAACCGCATTCTTCTACAATGAATCGAAATTGTCGCAAAAAAACCCCAGAAACAACCATAACTTTATCGCTTAGAGTTTTTTGAAGACCAAGCCCGATTGTTTCTTCGCATTCATTAGCACACGTTTAACACGTGAAACAACGGTATCATTGGTTATCCATGCAAATTGTATAGATGATTTGCATTATGATGATAAACTTACGATCGCGGATGGATAAGCAACAAAAAATGTTTTAAATTTATTAGAAAATAATTATGTAATAATCTCGAAACGCTATTATAAAAGTCTGTGGTCGAATGTTCAATGTAAAGTGATGATTTAGATTAAATTATGAGTATCCTCACTTATTTCACCGCTCAGCTTGTTACAGCTTGTTGTACAATAATGTAAGGTCACAGCTTGATCGGTCTTCAATTTTTTCATGTACATGTACTGAGCAAGTTTATAAATTGTTAGGCCTTAACTAATTTCATCGGGTGCGATCTTCAATAACTTGTATATTAAGCGATTAATTAGACTGGTCCTCTGTTTCTATCGTACGTATATCAGACCGGTATTGCCAGTCTATCGATTTATTTGTTATTCACAATTGAATTGAGAGTGTAAGAGTGGCAAGATGATATTTTCCTCAGTGATGATTTTTGAGGTAATGGACGCAGGTATAGAACTGGTATTTGTTGTGACAGATCTCGATGATGAGGCGACGTAAATAACGGTGAGTTGAACTACATTCTTATTATATTATTACAACAAATAGGCCTATATTAATTTCATGATTATTGTTCGTTAATTATTTATTTACACAATCTCTTCTGAAAAAGAATGTTAATTATTATAAACAAAATTTTATTCGGTCAAAACTAAATGATTTTGAACCTCCATGATAAATGTTTGCATCCATACATGTAGCATCGATTTCACAAAATTCAGGAACAATATACATGTATCTCCAGGAGTAGCAAATCTCACTCTCTTGAACAGATTTTCGAAAATTCTGGGGTTAAAATTTCTCCCCGTCAACGTTATCCCCCCCCCCCCTTTTCAAAAACGATTCTCCGTGCCTGATGGTGCATGTACTTTTCATTTCCCACAGCCTCGCATAATTTGAGATAACGTAATGTCATTTATCTCGTTCGAGAATTCTAAGAAGACAACGATATTTATCCCCATTTCGGCCATTTCACTTCAGCGTCCTAGAACCATTCTATATTTAGAGGTCGCGTCATCAAGCTAATACTGACGTGAGGATCACGTGACCTGGAGTAAACATTGTCCTAAAATTCACAAGCCTTGTGCCGTCCAATTATGGAATTATTACAGCGTGGAGTTTGATGTTTCGATTATGCAAATAACCATGACACAAACCATGATTTATGGATACAAAGAGGCGGGGCAACCTCGTCGCTGTGCGACTCGCTGTCCCGCCTCACTGTACCATAAATCACTTACAAACGAAAAAATGTACTGTAAATATAATTTACAATCACGAAACATCTCAATCAATTCAATATATATTGACACATGTAAGAGTTCAATTACAATATATTGATTTACTGCTTTTTAATCTAATATTTATTTTACATGTTATTAATTGTTATGAAAAGAAATAAACCTTTTACAATTTCACAATGAATTCTAAAATTGTAGATTAAAAAAATATCAACTCCGACAACATGTTACACTGATAGAAAACTAACTTATAATTCAATACAATATAGTTAAAGTAGAACTATCGAAGGCACAAGCGGCCAGGGTTCAGATCCCATTAGAATCTAATTGTTTTACTTGTAAATTTTAATTTACGAGGGTTGTTCGGAAATTATTGAGACAACACAAATATTTCTATTTTTAAGTGACGAATTTTGGTGAAAATTGGCATAAACATTGAAGAAACCCAAACAAATAAGTGAACAAAGTAAAATTAAAAAAATATCTAATACTTTGTTTACGACGGTACATAAACAAGTCGGTGGTCGGGGTACGCGGCGCAGTCATAACCTCGGAGATTAAAAAAACTTGAACAACTATTACTAAGTGTCGGTAGACCAACAATTAATAATAAAGGAAATCAAATTATATATGTTCACTAGTTTCACTAGTGTTCGAGTTGAAAATATATTTACCAAGCAATGGAAATCTGACCACGACGGTTTATTGAATTTGGACGTCAAGGCGGCGCAGCGAATATAAATCATATTGATGGGAATCTTGGAAGAAGACCTTTTCAGGCCAAGCAGTTGTTTAAACAAAAATTATAGAGTGTAAAGGGTTCAAGAGCTTCATTTTTTGGGTTTTTAACCGGGTTTTCCAACGGAAAAATCCGGTTATTGAAATGGTGAAAATGGCGGGCGGGCGGCTGCCAAAAGGGTACCCTTATTGTACGGATAACTACTCCTACAGTTTTCAAAATAGGAAGTTGTTCTTTTGCAGATCAATTGTACATATATCAGAGGTGTGCATATTGCTAGGATTTTGATCTATGATAATTTATGAAAAAAATACCAGCTTTTGAACTTAGTCATTTTTCGACAAAATATTGCATATAGGGTACCCCTATTGTACGGATAACTCCTCCTACAGTTTTCAAGATAGGAAGTTGTTCTTTTGCAGATCAATTGTACATATATCAGAGGTGTGCACATTGCAAGGATATTGATTTCTGGTAATTTATAAAAAAAAATACCACCTTTTGAACTTAGTCATTTTTTGGGCAAAATATTGCATATGGGTACTCCATTTCTTTGGATACGGTAGGTAGTGTTTATCAATTCAGGGTTGACATGGATTATGGATACAGTTCGCATAAAAGAAAACCTGGTTTGCTGTCACATTGACAGCTTTTCACTTGTTTACTTATTGTTTAACTAGAATTAAGACAAAAGGACTAAACGTCTACTACTTTTTACACAATAACTGATGTCAACAGTTCTAAAATATGTACAGAATATCTGAAAGAGACGTTTCACAGAACGTTGACTTTTGGGTAGAAATAACTCGATTTGTTTCACAAAAAAATCAAGAATGGAGAGAATATGTAAATGTTGGTGTCTTACAATGAAAACAAAAGATGAATGAAGAACAGTTCATGTTTCCCGTTCGTTTGTAAGGCGTTTAAAACGTAGGAAGGAAGAAAGAAACGCGTGAAAATATCGTTGCGATGAGTTTGCGGTTGCTCCGGGTCACTGGACGTAAGCAAGTTTGTCAGCTTACCAGGAATAATCTAATGATGTTCAATGACTGCATGGAAAATTTTCACATTAATAAATGGTATCCTGGTTTACTTTATGTTGAAATTTCAATGGTTTATCTTTTTTTCCCATGGGAGTAAGAGTTAATGTCTCAATAATTTCCGAACAGCTCAATAGTATATATAAAACTTAAAAACTACAATAGTATTTACAGTTTGTCATTTTGCGGAAAAATGACCGACTTTGTTGTAGATTACTGGGATGGCTTCGTAGAATCAATGTCCTTACTGTCATTTTTCTCCGTGTGGGTTGTAGAAAAATGACCCGTAGAAACTTATCATGTTGGAAGCTTAACGAACATTTTACCGTTCAATAAACTATCGTTTCGTGAAATAAATGCCGCGTGTGATTAAACGTAAATTTAATGCAGTAGTACACTCAAATTAGGGTCTGCCTTATTATGTTTTATAAGGACTTGTATCCTTTATAGACATTGAATTTTTGATATAAATTTAAGTGTGTCTTTCACCAATCTAATAAAAAATAAATCTTTGATCCGCTCCAAATAGATCGCTATACAAACAGATCGCTACTCTTTGTGTAGCAATCTATTTGGAGCGGATCAAAGATTTATTTTTTATTAGATTTGTCTTTCACAAATGTACAATTTTAGATGGTTTTCTACAGTCAAAAAACGGCCTGTCCCGTTATAGGAATTGACCCCGGGTCAATTTTCTCCTTAGAAATTTGACAAACACACCCTCCCCCCACCACGTCATAATACTACAGAATTTTCTGGGATATGTTTTCAATATTTTAGGTATAGGGCTGGTGTGGATGGTTGTATTACTATTATATTTATACAATTGTGTGAAAATGTATCTTTAATTGTTTTTCGACCTCCCGACGCATTTTTAGCTCACCGAGACGAAGTCGGGGGGAGCTTATGCTATCCCCCCGGCGTCGGCTTCGGCGTCCGGACCTGGTTAAAGTTTTTGTTGCAGGTCCTGTATCTAAGTTATTACTTATCCTATCTTCACAAAACTTGCATGGATGAAGCATGTGGACCTACTTATGGACTTGAAAGACTTGGATGCTGAATCTGGGCCATGAATTTCAGATGCTGGAGGAGGTTAAGGTTTTTGGAGCAGGTTAACGTTTTTGATTCAGGTGCCCTTTGATAGCAATTTCTAAGTTACTACTGGTTCTAACTTCACCAAACTTGCATGGATGGTGCGTCTTATGATACCAATGCACCAGACACGCTTGAATGCTGAACTGAGCCATAGGTTTGGGATGCTGGAGGAGGTTAAAGTTTTTAGAGCAGGTGCCTCTGATGATTATATCTTAGTTATTACTGGTCACTTGCATGGATGGTGCGTCTTATGATCCTGACAGGCTTGAATGCTGAATCTGAGCCATAGGTTTCGGATGCTGCAGGAGGTTAAGGTTTTTAGAGCTGGTTAAAGTTTTTGGAGCAGGTGCCCTCTGATGATTATATCTTAGTTATTACTGGTCTTAACTTCACCAAACCTGCATGGATGATGCGTCTTATGATACTGATGCACCAGACAGGCTTGAATGCTGAATCTGAGCCATAGGTTTCGGATGCTGGAGGAGGTTAAGGTTTAAAGAGCTGGTTAAAGTTTTTGGAGCAGGTGCCCTCTGATGATTATATCTTAGTTATTACTGGTCTTAACTTCACCAAACTTACACGGATGTTGTGTCTTACCATACTGATGCACCAGACAGGCTTGAATGCTGAATCTGAGTCATAGGTTTCGGATGCTGGATGAGGTTTAGTTTTTTTGGAACAGGTCACATGATTTATAGATAATAGCTTGCATAGTTGATTTACATTATCAAGGATGCTAAAAAAATCTCCTACCTCACTCAAACCTGCTTGATAGAAGTGTTTGTTGTTAAATAATATAACATGATTTCTATGATATAGTATTGTATGATATGATACACTATTGTTTTATATGATACAATATTATATTATATTGTAAAAAGTTATATGATACGATATGATATTGTATCAATTGTTTTGTATATATGATATGATATTATATCATGATATTGTTATGTATTGTATTATATTTAAATTTTTCAGTGTCGTTGCCTGTGATAACACTAACTATCGATTTTGTACTATACAGTCCAATAAATTCAAAAGACGTATAATTGGGGCGCAAGCGGGGTTTGCTTATTTATATTCAAGTATTTAATCGTTTTGCTGAAAATTATATGAATATAAGTAAAAAGGAATCATTCTTTGAATATTATGAGGTGATAATTTCGGTCGGGTCGTGATTAAATCTATCATTAAGCCCTTCGGGCTGTATTGAATTTGATCACGCCCTGACCAAAATTATCACTTCATAATACTCAAAGAATGATTCCTTATTCCTTAATTATATTGTTTATTATATTGTATAATATGATATTGTATTATATATTATCTTATCACATGATATTGTTTCATATGATATTGCAATATATAATATTGTATCATATGATACGATATTGTATAATGTGTAGCATCGTATCATATGATATGATATTGTATTATATGATATTGGTTTATATAATATATTATTATATCACATGAAATTGTATTATATGATATTTTTATATATAATATTGTATCATATGATACGATATTGTATAATATGATATTGCATTATATATTACTATATCACATGATATTGTATCATGATACGATACAACGTTGTATCAAATTATATTGTATCATGATACAATATCATATAATGTATCAAATATGATACAATATCATACAATACAATATCATACTATATTATACAATAAAATATCATAGGTTACAAGATTGTGATGTACTATGTGATATGATATTGTATTATATAATACTTTATTGTATCATATATTATATATTATAATATTGTACTATGTGATCAAACACAATAATGTATGACATGATACAATGTTATATCATATGTTACAATATCATATTGCATCATTATTTATTACAGTATTATATTGTATTATATGATAAATATTGAGAGTATCATAGGATGCAAAATCGTATTTTATATTATTGTATTGATAAACATTGTATCTTATAATACCGTATGAAATTAACATATGATCATACAATTTTTTAACATATGATATTGTGTCAAAACAGTATCCATGAATATCCAAGATCATTAACTATGATTTTCATATAATATGATAAAGGTGGTCTCATAAAGGTGATGCCTCATAAAGGTGATGCCTCGTCTCGGTGGGCCTTGTAATCCTTGATTACCTGTGGGTTTTTTTTAAACTTTAAGTCTTTAAAAACAATTAATTTAAAGATAAAGTTGTTGTGTCTCAAAATAAGAAGTAGACGCGGGGGGGGGGATAACTCTGATTTTTTTTTATGAACAACAACTGTTGTTGTGTCTGGAAATCTGTCGAAGGTACATAATTGAAAATCTGACTTTGACAACTTTTATTTGAGAGATAGCAAGCCAAAAAATACGAATGATGCTGTGTTGTTGAAGTTTTAATGTAAAGATTTTTTCAACACTGATTTAGATGGGGAGCCCCTATACCTAGTATATGATTAACGTTGACACGATTCATTTATAACGGGACGCTCCTTCCCATGCAGGACTATTACTGAGTCAAATCTGAGATAATCTCTTTTGTTGGACCCCGCCTCATAAAACCTCAAACAAGCCAGCACGCGTTTTAGTTTCTAAGACTTTTATCTGGACTTTGCATGGAATATACTTTTACCTGAGTGTGGTATGCATCAGCACCGAATGCCTGATTCCAACTGACAATAATTTACAATTTAAAATCATATATAGTGAACAATGAAGGATTAACATAATATGAACAGATGTAAGGAAATCAATTATCAAACAGCTGTTGATGACATTACAGCAGCATGTACAGAAAGGAATTTATAAGATGAAAGATGAAGTGTCAATAAACATAAACAGAAGTCAATTAAAAGATCAGCAGCTGTCCATCTCTGACTGTGCCTCAGGTCGGATTATGGCTGTGTATAACGTTTTTTAAACAGTTGTCGAAATAGAGGGAAAGTTTTGGTAGCAATTAACACGATTAGCAATTAACATTAGCAAGTCCGAAAAAGTTAATTTACACAATAAGTAAAATAGTCCAAAAGATTGAATTTGACACGGTGACACATTACTTCTGTGTCTTATTTTGTAAAGAGTCTGAGTGTATCACATCATATTTAATGCTCAGTCTTAACATTTTATTTAGAGTGAATTTCAGTATTAATCACAGATTTATAATGAGCGAGTTCGATCATTATCTAGACTTGAACCACGGTAGTAAGGAAAACTTACAGTGCGCATGTCCGTGCTTGAACGCACATTGGTCGATGTCTGGTTAAAATAATAAATATGTCAATTGCTACTCATAGTTTTATTGTTTATTAAAAAGGAGAGATAATACCATGTTACCGCATTAAATCCTATGTGCATGAGCTAAAATTTAACAGAAAGCATGTTATGCTGATTTATAAAAGCAAAATTTGGAGGTTGCGTTTTCCTCCGCCATCTTTAATCTACATTGACAGTCTCTCCGCTAGTTGAAGCACGGTTTCAGGTGGCAGGGGACAGGTCAAAATTTTGAAATGAGAGGAGAACCTGAAGTTTGGCTGGTTATTTGAGGGTTATAAATTGCTACAATATTTATTGCATTCATTTTGTGGTTAGAGGAGCTCATGTCCATTTCATTGATATATACCACTTTGGCACTGGTAGCACTTTTCATCAGATGTCGAATGAAAATGCGAAACTGTGGCCAAAATTTTCACTTTCGGATTCGTGCTTGAAAAAGAGGGTGGGTTCAGAACACGAAATGTCACCCGAAGATTAACCCCCTCCCCCCATTAATTGGTGATTATTTGCAGGGGTAGACATTAACCATAAAATCCTATGGTAGTTTATGGCAGTTTCCCGCGACTGGAGCGTGGTGCTGGACCCGTGGAAATGTGGAAAAGGGCAATTTTAAAAAAAAAAATTGAGATCGTTCCTGGCTATTCTATTTCGTGCTATATATAAGTTGTACTTGTTTTATTAATTCTGAAGTGTCTAAAAATTCTCAAGAGTCAGGACCATGTGTCCCCTGCATGCAAACCAATTTTAGCAAATTTAAAAATCCACTGAAAAATTAGATCGCATATATGAGCACTCTCTGCTTCACATTTCCTCGACAAAAAAAAAAACCTATGCTCTGCCACCTCATTTAGTCAGATTAAGGTGAGTTCGATCTCATTTTAGTCGAACTACGGCAACCGTATTTTGTGATCGAACTCGCTCAATGTAAAATAGCTGTGTTTTAATACATTAATTTATTTTGAAATAAATTCTCATCTCTTGCTTAAATATGCTCTAAAATGATTTTTAAAATTTTCTTTGAAATTAGTTTCTCAAGTCATTCTTTTTATTGTCCACATGAAGTCTCACAGCCTTTTTAATTCTGTTTTAGCACTATTTTTCTGTCGTTAAAAATTACGTACGGGTGTGATAGGCTTGTCCAATATCGGGCGAAACAATGTAGCAGAATAGGCTAGTCAAATGATGATAAGATTATTCGCCACAAGCTGTTGTTTGAAACGATTTGGTGTCACAATTCGGAGACCACTACATGTACGTACTAAACGCTTACGATAACGCTGATTTGATGTAATTTTTTGTCTGTAGATTTGTCAAAACGCTGGTTTAATTTAAAAAAGTTTTTCTTACACAGAAAAATGGCCAGTGGTTATAATAAATCCGAAGAGTTTATGCCTAAATGTTGGACACACAGCAGTGAGCTGCTGCCGCTGTTCTGTAGGGACTGTGACCGAGTGTTGTGCAGTGACTGTGTGACGGGAGATCACATGGGACACAAACTCTGTAAAGTGTCCGAGGTATCCGAATATCACCAGAATGAATTTAAGAAGATACTAGAATGTGACAAGACTATGTCAAGACTGGCGGAAATTCTACACCATTTCCAACAAGAACAAAAGGATCTTGCCGAACATGTTGAAAGTCTAATTTGCGATGTATTGGATAGAGAGATGGAGGTTGGTAAAAGATTGAAGCTATGGAGCAAGAAAATGGTAGAGGATGTTGAAATAATCAAATAGCGCCACGATATGTCATTGAAAGAATACGAATATCTTGATTCTGCTGTACTTGATAAAAAAGAACGGAAGCCTGAAACAGAATTAGACAATTTGAGTGTAACGTATCTACACAGTAGGGTCAAACGTCTTTTAACATCAAAAACCGAGTTTCCACCACAGGACAAAATATCTGAACAGTACAGATTTGAAACAAGACCCCCTGTTGAAAATCTAGATATCAATTTTGGAAAATTGAAACAATTCAAAGTACATTGTCAAGAAAATTCGTCAGGTGAAATCAATGAAGGCTATCATAGTAGTACTTTAAAAGATGGGGATAACTTGAATGAAGGCAAGAACTTACATGACGTAGTTGTTTATCAGCCTTGTGAGAAAGGACAAATAGATGACATCGCTGTTTTTAACGAGCATACAATCTTCGTGGTTAGTCGTGGTACACTGTACCAGTTCGTCGCAAACGAAAAAAACGTTGAACTTAATCCATCTGTTATTGCAGAAGGTGTGCATCAAATTGCTCTTGTTTTGTCGTCAGGAGACCTTCTCTTTATTTTGATCAATAAAAAAGAGATTAAACGTTTATCAAATAGAAATTCAATGACAAGATTTATTTATACTCAGACATGTAAAAATTTTGAGGCCCTTAATTCGGACATTGAGGCGTATTTGTGTGTGTTATTGAAAAAAAAATAAAGAACATGGCCGTTATGAACTTTTCGTTTGTATACACAATGAATATGGGGTAAATTTGAAAAAAAATCAATATTTTCCTGATTCTTCTCCGACACTCGACAGTAGAATAACCGCAACATGCGAACAAAACATATATGTAATATCTAAACGAAATTTAGTTGAGGCGGTTAATTCAGAATCAAAGAGAATTGCAACCTATGCTGGGTCCATTGGAGTAGATCCGGCATCAAGGTTTGGACCGTTGGACATGACTATTGGAGTAGATCCGGCATCAAGGTTTGGACCGTTGGACATGACTATTGGAGTAGATCCGGCATCAAGGTTTGGACCGTTGGACATGACTATTG
>WFKH01006014.1:10279098-10303750 GCA_016163765.1 Magallana hongkongensis | reverse complement strand
AGTTTAAACTCGAGTTTACATCGAGTCCGACTCTCGATCTAAGGAGGGTAAGGACTCTCCAACATGGCGGACATAGATGCATCAGACGACTTCAAGATTTTAAATTTACGTATTATATCGATGAGTACATATGTAATCATAAAAATAAACACATATGCTGTGCATAGTTAAAGAATAAATTGAAACACATATTTTATAATTTATTATTTGTTTGTTTTACAACGAATTCCATATAAAGATCTTTCAAAAACAGTGTACAAATACCGAGTAATGTATGATGTTTCTATGTCCGATTTATATAAGAGTTATTGATTCTTAAAAAAAATTGTAAAAACTCTTTATATCAAAATTAATTTTAATTTAAACCTATTATTTTTTTATTTTAATTATTGAAGTTACTTTTATTACCAACAACTGATTTTCCTTTTTTTAAATGTAAAAAAGGGGAAAACAACTTTCAAATATTATATTGCAAGTGTACACACAACAATATGAAGTAATATATAATTTTATTTGTTGTTTCTTAAGGAAAAATTCATGGAAAAGTACATACGCATCTCATTTTCATTCAAAATTTCAAATTTCTAATTTACGGTGCATAATGTTATAGACAACCTCCATTTTGGAGAGTACATAGAGTTATTTTTTCTGTTCGTCTTAATTTGTGCGTGCGCATCAAGAGGTTGGTATCTAGAGTGAAAACTCTAGTTCTAGGAGAAAACGCTCTCTATGATTGAGACAGGGTGTTGTAGATCAAGTAACAGACATTTTCATGGCTTATGAACAGTTTTTACGATCGTTCTGCTTCTTTCATTTACCTGGCACTATCCAATACGTTAACAATATGCATTATGCCAAAACAGATCATTTTGAGTTCGGGTATGCAAATAAACTACATATCAAATAAAGGTACACTGGTAAAAATGATGAAGCATGTTTTGGAAAACAGAAAGTTTTTTGTATTGGTCTTGTTAGTTCAAATTGCGTCATGAAAAAGCATGCGCAAAGGTGAGCATTGTTCGAAATTCCCGCACATTGGTCATTTTGAACAAACAACGGTAGAGGATGGTGTGATTCTGTAGAATTTAAATGTTAAAACATGGATTTATGAATGTCTATTTATTTTAGAAATCTTTTTTTTTTGAACCAATTTCATACAAAAGGACGACGTTAATCGAGCACTTACAACTGAGTGAATTTATACTTTTAAAATTTGCGCGATAAGTTATTTTGATTTTGCCAGAATTTTCTCTTTGTGTTTGGATCTGTTTTCAATTCTCATAGATATTCTACGCAGTTTGCACGTAAAAACTGATAATTCCCGTGAAATTGAAGAAACCAGTAGTTGTTGGTTTTTTCCTTTCCTATTGTGTTTCTGCGAGTTTGTGTTCACCCAAATTATCTGCAGCAGTCCAGTATCTCACCTGTACCCGTCTAATACGTGGAAACCTATTGGACAGCTACATGTAACCTATTGGAGGGTTGCAGGACAATAAGCGATTCCTGGACTCGGTTTAACAAAAAGATGACATCACAAAAATGGTTAAAGTTACAAAAGATAATCATTTGTAATTTTAAACCAGGTGTGTAAAGTTGTTCAGAAGTATACCTAGACTCACATTACACAACCGTATCAGTTCGATGCAACTAGTACATGTACTACTACTGTCAGCTTCCGTTGGTATTCATTGAGTTACCAATATCAGCACTCAGTCCGTGTGGTTTATCGTTTAATAATTTGTCCGCTATCACATGTCTGCTTATCAATTTTTCCTCCACCTCAACAGTTTTCTCCATGTTGTTTCTGTTTTGAATCGATTCGGATTTAGTCATCGTCAGTATCATCAACATTTCAAAAATTCCCGCTAAAACAAATAGGAATCCTGCAACCAAGAAAATATCATTAAGAACTCAAAAGTGTTCTTGATAACATACTTTTTTTAAAAGTACAAGTAAAAGTAGTTACAAAGGCACAGAGTCAGTACGAACCTGATATGATAAAAACAACAGTAAAATCTTCAGTTTCTCTTTGAATTTTCCCTGAAATGTTTAATATTTATCTAACTAAGTTGAATTGTATCGGCAATAATAAAATGACAATGCCAAGTAAGATAAGCAAATACATGTATTGGTATTGGTATGTATATGGTATATATTAATAATAAATATAGCGAAACATTGATAATTTGATGTACAAGTCGTACCTCCAATGATTGGTCCAATAAAAAAACCAATGCCTCCAATCAACAATTCCATTCCAAAAGCTGTAGGCATTTGTTGAACGCCAACAATTTCAATCGTAATAGGTGTGAGAAGCGACCAAACGTTGCTAGAATATATTCCCAGTATCAAAGAGTAGAATACTTTTCCGGGAAAGTAATTGCCTATCAGTGGGAGAAAGAAAGTACTCAACCCTAAAATGATGTATGACCCCATATACAAAAGTTTTCCATCTACACGTAGGTCAGAAGCAGCTAATCCTGTCAGAATTCGGGAAAAACAACCCGTGATGCCGTAGAGAGACATAAGGATGGCAGCTTCCTTGTGTGATGAACCTGTGCTCACATAATATTGTGGTAAAAGTAATACAGAAGTATTTACACTCGTACTCCAACAGAAAATGCTAATACAAAATTGTAAATAAGCACCCATGGAAAATATTTTTCGGAGTTCTTGTAGAATCAATTTAGCTTTCATCTTAAACGTCTTGGAGCTTTCTTTTCTTTTATTTTCTAGTTCATGGGTTTCTATACACATGTTAAACACAATAACCTGCAAGCTGACGGCTGATAAGAGGAGAAATGTTCCATCAATTTCATAGGTCTCAATGAGGAACTCTGTAAACATGGGAAACACCGCCACTCCGAGTCCCGCTCCCGCTACCACCACGCCCGTGGCAACCGATGGGTTGTCATGGAAATGGAACCCCGTGGCCAAAATAGTTCCAGAGTACATCATGGATTGACCTAGTCCTGCATTAAATGTTAATCAGTGGGTCCAAATGCAGATACATGTTATGTGATAATTTCTATAAGTGTACACCGACATTGTGTTTTCAATACATTTAAAGGTACATTGTGTAAAGAGTTATATACTTCGCATATTTAGGCGTATCCATGAACCGGACGACATGTATATATTTGCATTTGAAACAGGAATCTTTAACCTTTTTAATTTTAGTGAATAAATATAGTATATAAACGCAATTGTACTGTACGGAGATTTTTCATTTTTGAAAACATTATTCACGTATGAAAAAGAAATACCATAAGCTTTGTTTTTAAAACTATACTTTACATTAAACAATTCCTCTGCAATAAATGGTGGTTGTAGTGGGTGTCTTCACATATTTGTTGTTGGGTTTTATTTTTTACATCAGAACCTAAGTAACGTATTTGAGTTACGTTGGACATTGTTGCTCAGGTAAGCGATTTGGCCCTCTTGTAGGAAGTGATAGTTGTGAAAGACGAAGTTTTGTTCACATCAAATTTACTTCAAATGCTTGTTGTAACTGACAATTGGTTAAAGGAATCATTCTTTAAGTATTATGAGGTGTTAATTTTGGTCGGTGCGTTGTCAAATCCAATAAGCCTGAAGGGCTTTGTGATAGATTTGATCCCCCCTGACCGAAATTATCACCTCATTATATTCAAAGAATGATTCCGTACTACTTTTATTAATAGAATTTTCAGCAATTGTACGATTAAGGTGGAATAACACACCTGGAAAAAGTAACTCAAATTAACAGTAAATTATTTGATTATGAAAGATATAATGATAAATAAACTGTACATATGTCAAATAAGCGAAAAATTTGCATTTTTGAGATAAAAAATGAATATCTAAAAAATTCAATTCAGTAAGTAACAACAAAAGCCCCTGCGGGATTCGAACTCGGGATGTACGGATCACAAGCCCGACACTTTATTCACTCTGCTATGGAGTAAGGTACATAGTGCCGTTGATAAAATCCGTTTAATAAAACTAAATGTCGTTTCGATCAGGTCAGCCATTTTGTGATGATGTGTTATTCCACCTTAAATTTAAGAATATTAATTTGACATATTATTTGATTATCATTTCTTTTAATTATGCAAACCCTGCTTGCGTTCCAAAAATAAGTCATTTGAATTTATTGGACTGTACATTACAAAATCGATTGTAGTGGGGATTATACACTTATTTGGGTTTTTTGTTTTGTTTTTGTTGTTTTGTTTTTTGGGGGGTTTTTTTTTTTTTTGTTTTTGTTTGGGGTTTTTTTATTGGTCTTTTTTTAACTCAGAAACTATATGTAAGTTATCTATTGGAGTTACGTTTGACATTGTTGCTAAGGTAAGCGATGTGGTCCTCTTGTTAGAATTGGAAGTTTAAGTAGTGAAGACGAAATATTGATCAAATCAAAAATTACTTAAAATGCTTGTTGAAACTGACAAATGTTATGAAAATAAAATAGTTCTGGGGTAGCGGTATTTGTAATTGTAGTTGCAGCGGATTTTCTAGTAAGAAATTAAATCTATTAGTTAAATATGGTGGCATATTTCTGCCCCTACATGCAAGATAAATTATGTTAACATGCAAGAAAATTATGTCAACATGCAAGATATTTATGTCTACATGCAAGATAATTATGTCAACATGAAAGTTACAAATCTTTTAAGAGAACCTATGGTGGTATATTTCTGCCCCCTACATGCAAGATAAATTATGTCAACATGCAAGAAAATTATGGCAACATGCAAGATAATTATGTCGACATGCAAGATAATTATGTGTACATGCAAGTAACAAATCCTTTTAGAGAATTTGATTTTATATGGGTAAAATGACTTACTATTGCCGTACTCTGACATCATAGATGCAAGATGCAACATAATTATGACAACATGCGACTTATTTATGTCAACATGCGAGTTAATTATGTTAACATGCGACTTATTTATGTTGACATGCGAGTTAATTATGTCGACATGCGACTTATTTATTTGAACATGCAAGTTATTTATGTTAACATGCAAGAAATTTATGACAACATGCGAGTTATTTATGTTGACATGCGACTTATTTATGTGAACATGCAAGTTATTTATGTTAACATGCAAGATATTTATGTCAACATGCAAGTTATCTCTCATGTTGATATAAATAACTTGCATGTAAACATAATAATCTCGCATGTTGACATAAATATATTGCATGTTAAAATAATTAACTTGCATGTTCACATAAATAAGTCGCATGTCAACATAATTAACTCGCATGTTGTCATAATTATGTTGCATCTTGCATCTATGATGTCGGATACTGGCGTAAGTGATTTTACCTATATAAAAATCAGGTTCTCTTTAAAGATTTGTAACTTGCATGTACACATAATTATCTTGCATGTAGACATAATTATCTTGCATGTTGACATAATTTTCTTGCATGTTGACATAACTTATCTTGCATGTAGGGGGCAGAAATATGCTACCATAAGAACCTAATTTTTATATGGGTAAAATCACTTACTTAAGGCCTTAACTGACATCATAGATGCAAGATGCTGCATAATTATGATAACATGCGACTTATTTATGTTGACATGCGACTTCTTTATGTAAACATGCAAGTTAATTATGTTAACATGTAAAATATTTATGTCAACATGCGAGTTAATTATGTTGACATGCGACTTCTTTATGACAACATGCGAGTTAATTATGTATACATGCAAGTTAGTTATAACAACATGCGAGATAACTTGCATGTTGACATAGATATCTCGTATGTCAACATAATTAACTCGCATGTTGACATAAATAAGTCGCATGTCGACATAAATAAGTCGCATGTCGACATAATAAACTCGCATGTCATCATACATATCTTGCATGTTAACATAATTAACTCGCTTGTTGACATAAATAAGTCGCATGTCGACATAAATATGTTGCATGTCGACATGATTATCTCGCATGTCAACATAAATAAGTCGCATGTTGTCATAATTATGTTGCATCTTTCATCTATGGTGTTAGAGTCCGGCATTAGTTAGTCATTTTACCCATAAAAAAAATCAGATCATCTTAAAGGATTTGTAACTTGCATGTCAACATAATTATTTTGCATGTAGACATAATTATCTTGCATGTAGACATAATTATCTTGCATGTTGACATAATTTATCATGCATGTAGGGGGGAGAAATATGCCACCATAGTTAAATATAAGCGTGTTTTACTAAGTAAAACAGCAGGTTTTTCGATTATCTTGTTGATTTCTACGTTGAAAAAGTTATAACATTTAATGTTAAACATTTATCGATTATACATTTAAATATATAACATATCGGCATGTCAAAATTAGAACTTCAAAGACACTCTCCTAAAACGGTATTGCAGGAGTTGTTCATGCAATTTTGACCAAAATTAAGAATGCAGATATACAGCATTATGTGAGAGTACCTGCAACAATTCCATAACTGAAGACTACAACCTCAATACTTGACACAAAACTGGAAACCATAAATCCCACAAAGCTCAGGAAAGATCCAAGGAAAATGGCTGACCGACATGACAAAGCATTCACAACGGAACTGGAGATAGGACCTAAAAAAATGCATAGAATAAAATCAAACCAGGTGTTTAACAACACAAAAGTGATTCAAAATGACTTGGAACAAGCACGTCTAGTGGCACTCGACCGGAAGTCGATGTAAGTTCACGTAAAGCTTATAAGTATATCAATACGCGGATATAGTATAATTTTTTCCCTTTCTGTGAAAACTGCCGACTACAAATTAGCAGATCAAGTTATTTTAAATCTTATGCATACAGTTACAGTGCTTTTATTTTCTACTGTGGTTTAATTAATATATTGGGCAGCAATTTTTGAAGATTCAAATGCAAATTAAGTGAAAAAAATTATATAGAATTTAGAGTTTGCTGAATCAAAGGAATTTCAAAAAAAAAAACAATCATTAAATTATTAAAAAGAGAAGCAGTAAAAACGCATCAGTCTTCCTCCATGGCACTTTCTTTAAAAAGTCACTAAAATGCAAGAGTCAAACAAGCAGAGAGAGAGAGAGAGAGAGAGAGAGAGTTCGAACCTTATTCTTACCAGCTAGACAAAGAAGGCTTGAAAATAAAGCACCTGCCCAGAAAACCAAATTTGGAGACTTCTTGTGTTTCTCCAGTAGACCAAGGTGTATTATTCCAGCGGAATAGCCGATACTCGTTCCAAGAAAGGCGTTCATTAGTCCGGCTAACATGATCACCGCACGTCGACGCTGAAAGCGCATGGTTACCCGAAATTATCTGTACCTCCTATTTGGTTTAAAATAAATCATGGTTAATTTAACTAAGAAATAAGAAAGTCTGAAAATACAGAATTTTAAAGGTAAAAAATATAAAATAGAAATTAATTTCACAACGATAAAGTTTATAAGATATGGTGGACAATTAAGCAATAAAATGCTTTGAATGGTATATGCATGTAATAATAAAGGTTTGTAATCATTGAAGAAAATATAGTTATAAATATTTACAATATAAGCCGCTCGCTTTGTTGATTCATATGGATGTAAGAGTTGCCAATCAATCGCATAAGCGGGACAGGCAAATGTCTTTACAATTCTAATTATAGAACTAAATTTCCTCTGTTATTTTTACAATGTGAAAATCGTTGCTACATATATTTCTAATTACTTAATGTTGACGGAAAATATAAAATTGACCTGACTTTATTCTAAGATAAAGTGGCTATACCATCACTTTGTTAGTTTTGACTGTTTGATTGCAAGCCACTAAATTTTGAATACGATGAAAAAATAAACTGATGAATGAAAAATTAGAGTTTTGCGCCATCCCATACCATCCGTACGAATATATAGCACATTCCTAAAGCCATTCCTTAATATAGCGAGTCTGTTTTTAGACAGGATGTTATTTTGTTCGTGCTATAAATAGTCAAACGGGAATCCAAAATCGATAACATATATGTCGTATATTTCTTTCGATAATTCTCGCATTATTCAAAGAAATCATGGATTGGAAAGAACATTTGAAATCTATTTATTTCGGTTATTTAGGTCCCACCGATATTTATCGTTATCTCAAGAAAAAAGAGAAGTATATAGTTGGGTTGTCAGCCATTAAGCAATGGTTACAAGTTATCGATGCTTACAGTCTACAACGACCGCAGAGGTATTAGATTAAAACCAACAGAATTATTTCTCGAGGAAAGGACTTTCTTTGGGACGTAAATTTAGCTGATGGCAGTTCCCTTTTCAAAGAAAATGACGACTTGAAATTTCTCCTTGTTGCCATTAAGAATTTTTTTTAATAAGAAATTTTTTTTCAATTGGGTAAGACCCTTAAGGAATAAGAAACACGAAAGTATTATCGATGCCTTGAAAGACAAATTTCAAGAAGGTAGGATTCCTTCTGAACTGCGGACGGATAAAGGATCAGATGGATCAATAGATGGACCAAGCAGTATTTGAAGAGAAAAGACGTACATCATTTCGTCACACAAAATGTCACCCACGCTAATAAAAAAGACAGATTCATCAGAACATTGAAAGTCATGATGCATCGCTACTTCACTCATAATCGCACATATGATATGTTGAATTTTTACAAGACATCGTTCGAAATTTTAACGGCCGACCACACAGGTCCTTGAATCCCCAAGAGATGTCAACAAAACAAATGATGATAGCCTGTGGAAAAACAGTAACTATGTGGATGTGTTGAAACCTGGCGTGGTTAAAAAAGAAAAAAATATAAACCACAGAAACGATTCGAAACAAAAGTTGGAGATTATGTCAGATTGTCTGGAAAATGGACTGAGGAAGTCTTCATTGTTAACAGAAGATTTTTACGTCAAGGAATACCAGTATACAAAGTGGTGGATTACAGTAAAGATCCCATTTACGAAACGTTGTATAAAGCAGAATTTTAGAGGATTAATAAAACAAGAGACGACTTACAGAAAATAAAAAAGTACTGAAAAGACGCATGCGCAAAGGGGAGACGGCATGATGAAGGATGCAACGCAGGAACAGGAGATCTGTAAGCTGTTTACAGAGGGTGCAAACCATCACAACTTGAGTGTGATCTGTATAATGCAAAATTTGTTCAACAAAGGAAAATAAAAGCGAACAATGACACTAATAAGTCAGTACATACATGTGTAGTTCTGTTTAAAAGTCCGAGGGATCGACAACAGATCGGAATTCAAACTCGGCAGATGTACCCTGAAATGCCAAAAAGCTTCTAGACGTTTATGAAAAAGCAGTGTTAATTCTGTACGGGGCATTAATGTAAGACTTTAAGCAAACGACCCGGAAATCAAAGCGATTTCAGACGAACATATTCGAACCCTATATAAGAGCGCGAGCACATTTTGGACGCAATTGACTGCAGATCATCAAACTGAAAAGACGTCTTCAGGTGACCCGTCTTACAACAATACTCTTCACACATGAGATCAAAGGGAAGAGATCGCATACCAGAAACCACACCAGGACTATCATGACCAAAATTTGTCGCATTATCAGGGGAAACCAATGAAAAGTTTTGAAAATCTTAAAACCATTTCTTATGGAGGAAAACTCAAAACTTTCTAAAACGGAAGCTCAAGAGGAAGTAAGCGAAATGATGTTTCCCAAGGACAGAAACTTACTTATTAAGAAATATAAAAGAATTCTTAAAATTTTTGCGCAATTCAATAGACGTAAACTTAACCGCAACATCAAGAAAGAAGGGTCAACCTTCATGGAAAAAAAAAGAATATAGATCTGGAAAAGGCAGTTTCCCGTGTTCTTAATAAATATAGACAAGAGTTTGATCAGCTGTTGGAGACGATGATAGTTTTTTTACCAGGACGATATTGAAGAAGAGTTTTGACGACGAGGAAATGAATGAATAATTTTCATACACGTGATTTTACATCATGAAACAACAAAACAAAGTCATTAATTAAGTTCAATTATTTATTATCAAATTGACTTGTTATATGATAACAATGTATTCACAACTTCTGTAGCAAAATGAATCACAGTCAAAGATATACAAAATCAACTAGTAGACTAATTGTTCTTGAACAATTAAAGGTCTTTCCACCTTATTATTTATTTATGTTTACGGTGAGGTACAGAATACCTAATAACTTGCTATATTGCTCAATAGGGTATACAATTTGGTCAGCGAGGTATGACATTTAGTTCTGAATTATGCCATGTGATTACCGTACTCAGGTTTGAAAACAATAAAGTAAGCTATATCTAGTAAACATTTGCACATTGTTGTTATACTTTACATCATATTTTATCAAACATTGTTGCTGTAGTTTGAACTAATTAAACAGTTACTGCTAAAAAAAAAAGTATTATACCTGTGATATATGTTGTACTAGAAATTGAGAAAACCACCAAGCCATCAATGATTTTTTTAAGAGAATTTTTTTTAATTTCAAGCCATTGCTTTAAGAATTCCCTGCTGTTTATCGTAAATGTCTTTTGAATTACTTTTCTGAATTTTTTTCCACTTACTCTGAACAAAACTGATGTGCTCGCCAGGTGAATATTCTTTACACAAGCCTATAAATAGAAAACCTATCAATAGAAGAGAGTGTTCTAGAGGCTAGCTGTCTTTGTAGAATATGAATGGGTTGACTGTGAAAACATTTTAGACTTGAGTAACCACAGGACCTTGATGTGATACCTGGCTGACCAAATTGTATACCGTATTGCGCAATCCAGCAAGCTATGGAAACTTTACTAGAATTCTGTATTTCAAGATATAAAAATTCATTAATTAACAGATTTTAAAAGGACCATGACCTTTGACCTTTATGTCATTTTTAATCAGCCAAGGTGGACGCTCCCATCCCAAGTGGTCCAAAGTCTCTATGATAGATAGTAAAAAAAGTTGAAAGTGATTCAATCAAATTTCAATACTTTCAGGGGCAATAACTGCTAGAAGGGGGCCTCAGATCCTTTCGGTATGAATAGATTGAAGAACCCTCTAAGTGTACTGAAGGCTTTGGTAAAAGTTCCAAGTCTCCATCTGTTATGGTTTCAGAGGTGTAGCGATAACAAGCATTTTATACAATAAAGGGCAATAACTCTGTAACTATTTCAAGGTAGGAGCTAAGGGGCTATATTTTAAAATGTCTTAAGATGTTCTATTACATCCATGAAAAAGTTTTTCTGTACCACCCTATACAAAAGAGATATAAAAACTCATTAATTAAAAGATTTTCAGATGACCTTGACCTTTGACCTTTATGTCATTTTGTTCGGCCAAGGTAGACGCTCCCATCCCAAGTGGTCCGAAGTCTCTATGATAGATGGTAAAAAAGTTGGAAGTGATTTTATCGAAATTTCAATACTTTCAGGGGCAATAACTGCTAGAAGGAGGACTCAGATTCTTTAAGTATGAATAGATTGAAGAACTCTCAAAGTGTACTGAAGACATTGGTAAAAGTTCCAAGCCTCTATCTCTTATGGTTTCAGAGGTGTAGCGATAACAAGCATTTTATGCAATAGGGGCAATAACTCTGTAACTATTTCAAGGTAGGAGCTAAGGGGCTATATTTTAAAATGTCTTAGATGTCTCTATCTCTTTTGGTTTCAGAGGAGTAGCGATAACAAGCATTCCCAACTCAAAGGGCAATAACTCTGCAAGTTCTGAGGTTTTTAGACACAGGGTCATTTGGTACCATAACTTTTAATTACCAATTACATAAAGTTTAAATTGTTTGGATAACCCTAATAACAAAAAAGTCACCCTGAGATAAATAGAAAAAAGGAAAAAACATAAAGAAAACCTGAATGGTGGAGAGACCTAATAAATCTCTGTAACAAAATAAGATTTATCCATAATTGATAATGTTCAAAATAGACCATTCCTGCATATAGCATTATTCCACGCATATTCCTATCAAATACATAGCCTCCATTCATATATATCAGCTCGAAATAAAACCGCTCGCGATCGAGTCCTCCATCTTTATAAAGGAAAACATCACAAAACAAAAAGGTATGTTGCACTCTGCCACTTTTGTGACTTTATTATTTAACCAAATTTAGTTTGTATACAATCAGGAAAATAAAATAAATAATTATGTAACAATAAGTTTGTAAAATTAATTATAAAATTATGAACATTTGATTCTTTATGCCATCAATAAATCTGTGTAACAAAATAAGATATGTCTTGTTCCACATAATATTTAAAGTATTCACGGTTTTACGCAGGAGTATCAAATGGTGTGATTTTATAATGACCATGAGCTAAGGTGTGAATGCCAGAGCCTAGAACTAACCGTTTGTCATCGTAGGGACTTCGCGTTGTTTTGCATACAGATACAGAAACAGCTGATGGTTCTAACTCCTGATCAAATTCATTGAATGACGCATGGAACAATGATCAAAGAGGGCTCGCTTATAAGGCAGGTGTTTTGAGTGTTTGTCAGTTACAGATCTTTTTTACTCCTTTAGCAGTCTTCTTCTCCATGCCGTCATACAACAAACTGTACATCTTGGATCTGAGAGCAATGAATTCTTCGAATGGTTTCCCTCTGCAATCATCCTTCATTTTGCCGAGGACCTTAAGGTTTGTTTTGGAGAAAAGATAGTGAGTTTTTTCAAATTACTGGTGTCAAAAAAAGTTTTATGAAACATATCTTGATAAAAATCTTTTATTCAAATTTCATAGCGAAGGCTATTCATGTTTGTAAACAAAAGACTGGCTTTTTCTCCGTAGGCAGATTTGACAAAGTCGTAGTTAAACTCGAACATGAGCAGCTTAACGAGGTCAAGAATACAAAACTCAGCATAAATGGGGCCATTGAGATCAATGTTGCTTTTTCTGAGATGGACGGCCATCTTCATTGAAGATCTTAAAAGTTCGCACATACTTTACGTAATCTCTTTTTGGTGTGCACAAGTTCCACATTCACTCTTCCTCATGTTCTCCATGGTTTTCCAAAAGACAGAATTATTCATAAGCTTTTAAAAATCTTTCTAGAAATCTGTTGTAGCCTGAGACCTCATTTGCGTATTAAAATCAATGTATGACTTCAACCAAGGGGACTGTGTAAATTATAGAACCCTGTGGATTTTGGATAATACAGGGCCTTTTTGACAAATAATACATGTATTTTAAATTTCGATAATGAAGAACGTACTTTTTTTTTATCATTGAGGTTAGGCACTTAAAAGTACTTCCTTTGATGCCTAACTTATTTTTGAGCATCAAACTATGAGAAGACAACATATCATTTGTGATGGTCTTGTTTTCTAAAGCAAGAGAATAATCACCGTGATTGTCGTGTAATGAGGGAGGACATTCTTGATCCATCTCGAGTATATAAACGATGTCCGAGTCATATGGGATATTTATGACATCAACAATTTTCTATTTGCTCTGGTTACACCAGGCAAAGTCCTTCTCGGGCAGGGCCATCGACATACATGTACAGGTTATTCATTTCTAAATAAGTGAGCCAAGTTTTCGGTTCTGAAGGGTCAAAATCAGAGACCATAGGGTTGTTGGCTTTGGCATATTTCTAAGAGATCATGGAGAAATGTCCTCTAATCCAATGCTCTATTATTAAGATCATGTCAATGTCATCAAAGAGCCGTATTTTGACCATTGTCTTTTTTAACATAGCCCCCCAAACAAGACCGGGCGAAGTATAGAAATGAGCAGGATCCAGATGATATACATCCAGACATAGCTCTTTAAAATTCTCAAATACATCAAAGAGCAGTAGCACACCCGTTTTTAAATATAAAACATGGTAATCTTCCATGCTTATCATGTTAAAGGTTTGTTTTCCATACGTTTTCAGCGTGAACATAGTCACTCTCAGAAATATCAAATTCGGACAGCTTTCTGTAAAATGCTGTGACAGGAGGTAGTCTTCTGTCATTAAATCTATCTCAAGAGGACATGTAGTCAAAGAGATAAACCCTTTTCCTAAGTTGAAGGTTTCTATCAACCTAAGACGGAAAATGTGGTAAATTTCGAAATCTCGATTTCCTTCCTGGCTAGATTTGTGACTAAAGTGTCCAGAAAGACATTCAAAAATTGCATCGAATCAATGAAACGCAAATTATTGAGTAAAAAACTAATGTATTTCTCCATATTGTTTCGAATACATGACATTTTCTTATCCTTTAATCTCCCCATGGCACTCGTCATGTGGTGAATCTCGTAATTGCGGCTGTTGTTTGTGATAACAGAAACGTAAAACTTAGGATTCATGCTTTTGGTTGGGAGTGGTTGAGGAATGATTCTGACTTGGACTGCAAGATTGAACAGGCATTGATATACTTTCCAAGTCGAGATAAATGACAAAGGGCACCTTATATTGATTATTAACGTGCTTGAATTGCTCCCATTGATCTTTTTCTGATATTGAAAATGACATTCCACGAGGAGAGGAATAGGGAACTTGTTCATCCAATAAATCTTGTCTTGTGAACCCATGGAGACAGAAATTACAGTAGAATGTTTCTCCGTTATGGCTTGTTCTAACCCAATAGCCTGCTCATGCTCCTGATAAGACAATAGTGCCTTGTTTCACTCGTTGAGAACAGAAGCAAATTGACATGAGGGATGCATTTCTCGCTTACGTTATATGAAGGGGGAAATTTCTTTTTCTTAAATCCAAACACGTTGACTGATATGTTGTTTGTCTTTTCAAATCGATTAATCTGGGACAAAGTTATAGAGAAATCTAATCTCTTAGTATTCAAATTCACATTCTATGTAGTTTGACACACGTGCGGGGTGGTCCGCAGTACTAAAAGGATGACGCGAGAATAAAATCGCCCAAAGAAAACATTTTTGATCATCATTTTGTATGTTGAGTACGACCTTTTTCTTTGCAAATTTTGGTGGCAAGGGAAGATAACTGAACAAATTCTACTGTATTGACTTCCATTTTTAAAATCTGATCAATAGACCAGCCACTTCCATCCCTCTAAAAATTTTGATAGCTTATCTACAAATTTTTGTAAGCTTTTGCCTGCTGCTCTTTGATCTCTGCTCCATTTGTAAGTTAAAAAATTGATGGATCGGAAGGTTGGCTTCGGTACACAGCCTTGTTATTTTGATTGCATTTAACAAACTTAACGAACAAAGTAAATAATTATTTGATATCTCGCTTTGACCATAAAGTTGTGTAAAGTTGATACTGGGATTTTTCACTGCTGTCCTTGAAAAATTGTAAAATGTCCCGTTAATCCTGGGTTGGGTTTCAATAAGGTCGTCTCTACGGATCCTGTCAATACAGACTGACTACCGCCACCTCTCTGTGCATTTCATCTTTCTCGTCTGTTTAAGCATGTATCACAGACCTCTGTTTGCTGGCTGTAAAATCTTTCTGATAAGGGGCGGTGACACCAGCGACATTCACGACCAGGTTCTGAGCATATCTTGCAAATTTTTAACCCCAGAAGAATAGGTTTTAGTTGAGTACACCATTGCATTTTCCTGTTGATTCTGTAGCTATTTTATGCTCTGGATTCTGCATGGCATGGCATCAGCAGCGTCTAAACCTTCTGTATTTTGTTGCTTTTTCAGTGGTTGAGATTCTTCTTCCGACTTACGTATAAATGATTCCTTTTTAGTATGATTTTCGTCAGTTCTATGGTCGATACAACGACCTTGTCAGCAAACACAATCTTTCGCTAGGTCGAATGCTGACTGACGTTTTTCATACTGATTGTTAGGCCATTATTATTCACCGAATTGTCCATGGATTTTTGTAGAATTTTTTGTAGAAGTCCGTGTTTGCTCTGCTCCTGTTTTGTATTTTTCCTTTGGACTTTTGATTTTGAATACTGTTCGTTATCACCACATTTCATTTTTGATCCGCCTTTCTGTTCTTTCTTCATATGTTTTGATGTGTTGTTTTAAGTTATCTTTACTATTGAATTTTAAACTGCAAATAGGACATTCAGAGGCATCCATGCACGGTTCTTCGATGTCGATTTAAATTACATTTCTGCTTGAATGATTTTCCGCAGTCATAGCATGCGGTATACATCATTCCACTCCATTAAAGCGCAAGGTTTACCAGTGGCGTGTTCAGCAGAGCGAGAGCTCGCGAGCGCTCGTCAAAATTTATGTTGCAGGTATAGGGAATATTGGCGGGCACTCGCGAGCACCCGCTCCGTTGAACACGCCACTGAACAAATACTTTAATACACTCAACAAACTTTAAGTGTTTACCCAATATAATGTATTTACTATATAAAATAAGCGCATTTATTTGTCTTGTCGTCAGGGTGACTGATTTCTACTTACATTTCAAATAGTTAAGAACGATGCATTGACCTTGACCTCAGGTTGCGACCCGAGGCCTTGACCTTTGCTACATTTGAATATCACAAACATTTTGGTTTGGTTGAATTTTGCTCTGAGCTTTTAGATTGTTTTAAGTTGCTGATGGAAATGACGTTACACTTATGGAAGAGAAAAATTATTTCAAAAAAACGTTTCCTTCGGATTGCTTAATATATGAAACAATGTCGAGGCTAAATAATCAGCAAACTTAAAGTGCGGACAATATGTCGTAGAAACAATGCAGACACCAATATTCCAACGGATTTGGCTGTTTTCTCAATGATCATTTTGGCCGTGTTATGTGTGTTTCTTTTTAAACTATCACCAACGACTAATATCAATGACCAAAAAAAAAATGTCAATCATATTAAGCATGCGCAGAAGAATACCAATGAAATGGTTTGACGTTTCGTCACCGGCAATTGATTTCAATCGTTGTTGTCTTATTTTATCTATGCTACTGATAAAAAGACATATCAGTTACGAAATGTTGGAAATTTCCCATTATTTTTTTTGTTATTTTCAAATTATTCTATTTATCAGGGTGAACATTTAGAAGTTTTGTTGAGTGTATATATTCGCGTTAAATCCGATGCATCTGTCCTCTTTAAAATCTAGGTAATAACTGGCTATCGGAATTAAATGATGTGATTAATATGTCATTGTTTTGGAAAGACCACTAGTGCTATTTTTAACTCATGAGGTATCGCACAACAGACGGAAATAATTTGATGGTCAATATTACCTGACAACGATATTTCTTTTTGTAAAGATTTCATATCTATCATTAACTTAGAATTCATACTCCACTTTAACTTAAAATCCATACATGATATCGACTACATGAAGAGCGTTGAGGTATTGCACCACAGAAATAGACTCGCTATATCATTCATATTGAGGAATATATTATCGATTGCAAAGGTAATTTAAATAAATCTCCAGTATTAAAAAAACTCGCTTTATAATTCATATTAAGGAATGACTTGAGGAATGTCCTATATATCATTACGGGAGGAATGAGGTGGCGCAGAACTATCATTTCTCATTCATCAGTTTAAGGTCTCCTTACAAATATTTGTCACACGAAATTTTTCCTAAATGGCGAATTATGAAGTTTTTATTAATGACAAAATTTAAATCGTCAAAAAATACACAAGTGGCAGATGGCAAATATAATTAAAGGACCTTAAAAAATTATACGCAAAGTATATTGTGCGTTGTTTGCGCGTAGGTTCCGAAGCGCATATCGAGCACTATGTGCGGAGCATGCGTATTCTATATATGTGTGCGTGTGTGCGTGCGTGCGTCCGTGCGTGTCTCTTGTCATGTTAACGAGATTTATTTACTCTTTAACTGATTAGATTGAAGTTTTCTTGACTGTGTACATAATTCTTTGTACATGTCATTGAATAGTTTGATTAGCCATTCTTTTATCGAGTATCGAAAAACAAAAAAGTATGTAGATGTAAACCATGTGATGTGTAGAAAATATACATTACAAGCACGTAGCATCGTTTTTGAAGGAGGAAAAAAATAAGTGTATGGTGCGAAGTACCTAGAACTTCTATTATAATGTTATTTTTGCTAATTTTCTCATATGTTTTACATTTTCCAAAAAATCGGAAGACAAATGGTTTCAATATTGAATTTTCTATAGGTAAATATATGAAAAATGTTTGTTGCGAGAAAAGGGGGGGTCCCATCCCCCGGTTCTTCGTGGCAGCATATGCATCACTCAAATAAAATATTTTTTGTACAATGGACAATGAATTGGACTCGCCCTTTCAAAGCTAATTAATAAATTATTATAAAAAATAATCTTTGGTAAAACATTTTTTTCTTTCCCAACAACTGTAAATTAATTGAATCTCTAATTGAAGCAATTATTAAATTAAAGGAATTCAAGTGTCTTGAAAACATGAGGAGAATATTGTAGCAATACACTCAACGAAACTTCTAAGTGTTCACCCAATATAATGTATTTACTATAATGAAATAAGCACATTTATTTGTCTTGTCGTCGGGGTGACTGATTTCCACTTAACTTCCAAATAGTTAAGAACGATGCAGTGACCTTGACCTCTGGTTACGACCCAAGACCTCGACCTTTGCTAAATATCACAAACACCTCCAGTTTGGATGATTTTTGCTCAGAGGTTTTGGATTGTTTTAAGTTGCCGATTGAAAAGAAGTTACACTTATGAAAGAGAAAAATTATTTCAAAATAACGTTTCTTTCGTATTGCTTAATATATGAAACAATGTCGAGGACAAAATAAACAGCAAATTTAAAGTGAGTACAATGTGTCGTAAAAACGATATTAATGCAGACACCAATATTCCAACGGCTCTGGCTGTTTTCTCAATGATCATTTTGGCTATGTTAAGTTTTTTTCTTTTTAAACTATCGCCAAAGACTAATATCAATCACAAAAAAATTGTTAATCATATTAAGCAGAAAAACACCAATTTAATGCTTTTGCAATTGAACACTTAGAAGTTTTGTTGAGTATATATAAAGAAACATAGATGGCAATATCGTCTATACTATGTCCCACGTTCCTGCTTCCACCACTTTTTAGGTCACCTGAGTCACTCAGGTGACCTATTGCAATTGGTCTTCGTCCGTCGTAGTGCGTCGTGCGTCTGTGCGTTAACAATTTCACAATTTTAACTTCTTAAAAACTACAAGGCCAATTGTTACCATTTTTGGTGTGAAGCATTTCTATGGTAAGAAGAATCTAAATTGTGAAATTCATGGCTCTCCCACCTCCGGGGCGCCATGGGCGGGGATAAATATGCAAAAAAAGCCAAATTTTCAAAAATCTTCTTCTCTACTCCCACACATGTGAGAAAAAAACTGAATGCATGGTTATGATGTCCATGAAGCCCTCTACCAAACTTGTGAAATTCATGGCGCCTGGGTCAGAGGTTCAGGCTCTAGGGTGGGGCCAATATGGCCATATAGTAACAATGTATTAAATCTTACAACATTTTCTTCTTTACTCCCACACATGTGGGAAAAAACTGAATGCATGGTTATGATGTCCACAAACTCCTCTACCGAAATTGTGAAATTCATGGCCCCTGGGTCAGGGGCTCAGGCTGTAGGGGAGGGGGGAGGGGCATTATGGCAATATAGTGTTAATGCATATAATGTTTAAAAATTATCTTCTCTACTCCCACACCCCTTTAGGGAAAACTGAATTCAAAATTTTGTAGACCAGGAAGCCCTCTACCAAAATTATAAATTCCATGTCCCCCAAGTAGGGGTTCTGACTCTAGGGCGGGGCCAAAATGGTCATATAGTGTTAATGCAATTAGTGTTTTAAAAAATTGTCTTCTTTTATACTTCTGCTGATACTGAATAAAAACTGACTGCATACAAAGAAAGAAATTAAAGCCATCTATCAAAATTTAAAATTTCATATGTCTCTCAATGTAGGGATTTGAATCTAGGGCAGGGCCAAAACACTCATATAGTGTATAGGGTAGGGATTCTTAATGCAGGGTGTGGCCAAAATGGTCATTTAGCGTTAATGTATATAGAATGTTTAATAAAGGTCTACTGACACCGAATAAAAACTGACTGCATATTTAGAAGAAAAAAAATTAAGTTGTCATCTTTAATAATATTTCATGTCACCTACATGTAAGGCATGGGTTATGGCTGGGAGGGGGGTGTTTATTTGTCTTATTATTTTATTCTGCTTAGGAATTTCAATGAAATAAATGGGTTAATTCAGATATTTAGAAAAGAGAGAATGAATCTGTCTATCAAAGTTCAGATATTGTGAAAGTTAGTTGAATTATCTTTCCTTGTTTCTTCATAATGGAGTTATCTTCCCTTGCTTCCTCATAATAGAGTTATTAATCATTAAATATAATGTTATTAAGAAGTTGTATGATCAAAACACTATGCAAGTTTTTTTTTATTTGAAACAAAAGCAGTTTTTGAACTCTTTGATTAAACAAATAGAATCATTAATAGTAAAGTAATTGGCAAACGAAAATCACTGATAAACAGTACATGTAAAATAATTTCGGTATATATACCAGATGGTGGTATAAATCTTCTTTGAGTTGAATGTTTAAAATTAAAACAGAAGCGAGTAACAAATGATGTCAGGAATATTTTTAAAGCTTTTTTTTTTTTGGTTTTGTTTAAATGCCCACAGGGAGAGTTTCTGTCTGCCCCTGGGGATGGGGGATAAGAGGTTGTTTTAAATAAAACATGTCTACTAGCCACCTTATTTTAGTTTATCTATTAAAACATATACACATAAAACCTATCTTGAAAGTTAACTAATGTGGGAAAATTATTTACTATCAGAGCCTTGTACCTTTTCAATATCAGGTCATGCACTCTATTATGATCTGTATAAGTTTTTCGCTAAAATTATAGGTTTCATAGCCCTTTCTTAAAGATTTCAGGCAGGAAGGTGATCGTCATTACAATATTATAATTTTTCTACTCCAGAATAAAACTTGAATAAATGATATATGAGACTCCTCGACAAGTTTGTGTATGGGCAATGGTACTCAGGTGACCGTTAAGGCCTATTGGCCTCTTGTTGCGTAATATTTCGGTAATCATAAATACCTTTGTGCCCAAACGTTTTTGGAAACTTGACTAGAATGAAAAAAAGTCCAGATTATCGGTTTGAAACGCCCACTCTACTGCTTCAAATTTCAATACAAAACCAGAAATAGAAAGTCTACGGGGATTTTTCATTGCAGTTGACATTAAAACACCCAGATGATAACGTTGAAAAATTGTGCGAGGTGTTCCGAGTAATTCCGAATGGATAAAAATGTCAATTTTTCCCATTATAAATCTCCGTAAGAAATTTGTTTTCGTTCATGTTAATTTCTCCGGGTAAAAATAGATGAAGTGTCAATGAAGAAATCTCGGATTTTCCCCCCTTATAATGATTTCAATTGTACTTCTTTGACAGATACGTGTATTGCCGTTAAAATTCGTCTAACAGTGAGGGAAGAAGTAACCTGGGACAGACTATAAGAGCATTTTATCTTTTTCTACATAAGTTGGTTCTTAATAAAACTTTCAAAAGAAGTTATATGAAATGGCATATCTTGAAAAAATTAGCAATATAGGCCAATAGAGTAATATCAAAACACTATTTTGCGCAATATAAAAACGATAGATACCTCTTGATTTTCTGTCCCTAGAGAGAGCCCTGGATTGCGCAAGATAAAGTTATCCTCCTAAAAAACACCTGTGAAAAAAATTGTCTCATAATCAACATCGCAATGGGGTCATCATTTTTGGACAATTAATAAACTGAAACATTATGATGAGAACCAAAGATTAAATCCTGCTGTGACGGATTTTGCAAATGTAAAGACGGTCGAAAAAAATAAGATACGTAAAAAATGGCAAAAACAACATTGTTTTAAAGAAGGCAACACTTTATCCTCACGTTTTATCGATTATTCCACTCCATTAAAATATCATCCTGTTGGCAACATATTTCAAATATAAGAATCAAGGTACACAATGAATATACACGTCTAAGATCGTTTTGTTAAATGTACATTCAGGCGTTACATACTTTCGTATGAACATCCAAAATTAAGTCGAAAAACACAATTGCACCGTCGACTTAAAGATGAACACAGCTCGTAAATAAGCCCCGTCACAAAGGTATATAAACCCCTCGATTTCTTTACACCCGATTGCACACCTGAATCTCGTGGCCGACGTGTAGGCCTACTTCGATTGGGAAACCCGTGTAAACTGGAGTTAATTTAAATATACGTCATGCACATGCGCAAACAAATTTGCAATCAAACGAGTTAATTTCAGGTTTATTACAGGTTTGTTCATGTAATAATTATTAAACAAACAATTGAATTTGTATAAAAATTCATACTGATGGTATACTTTATAATTCGTATTTTAGATTGTTGTGGATAATTATCTCATGCTTTTAAGTGCTCGCACTGGATGGCCTGGTTGTGCCCATGATGCACGAGAGTTACGGAACAGTACATTCTTTACAAGAGTTGAAAATGGATTCTGCCTACCCCTTAAAACAATGGCTTATAACACCGTGAAAAGGCAATGGAAACCTGAGTAATCAGGAAAAACGTTTTACAATTCCGCTCTCTTATCTTGCCGACAGACAGTTGAAAGTGCAATTGGCCACCTGAAAGGCAGATTTAGAAGATTGCGGGTAATTTGCTCTCATGATCCCGAAGTGGTATGTTCCTAGATTATTATAGGATTATTATGCAAAATTTATGCATCATACATGATGAAGACATTAAAGAATTTGCTGATGTGCAACAAAATCAACATCCAAACAATTTCAACATCTTTTTTACTCAAACCAGTCTTCAAAAACGACAGCAGCTTATGAACATGTTGCAATAGGACCCTAACCAATTCCTGCATTCTTTACACGAATCTTGAATTTTATGAATGAGTAAGCACCCTTCATCTGATGGTGAGAAGTTTTATGTAGATGAGACATTTATTCGTAATATGCTCGTTTTATTTAAATTGAAATGTAGAATTTCAATAAAGTTAAAATTATCAAAATTATTATTTTTTTAAACTCTGTCAAACCTATTTTTTATTCCAGGGCACACGGCTGGTGTGACCGATCAGCAGAGAATGATCACTCCTCCAGGGAACCTGATCCTACTTCTAATTTTTTTTGAGGTTCGTATTTGCTCTGCTCCTGATTTGTATTTTCCTTTGGACTTTTGAGTTTGAACACTGTTCGTTATCTCCACATTTCATTCGCAGGCTTGTCAATGAATATAAGCCTTTTCATAACATGTTTTTTCAATACAGAGATTTGAATACAAACATTTATATATAATTAAATGTTATGATGCTTATTATATTGAATTTTATCTTCCTAATTAAAACAAGCTCGAAAAAGGCTGGTTATCAACAGTTGACTTTAAACTTGCTAATTTTACTTCATTGTAATTGTGATGTAGCAAAAGGATTTCACATTTACATTCACCACCTTGTCATTTCAATCCATACATTATCAAGTGCATTATTTGTTAAAAAAAAAAAAGAAAAAGAAAAAAAAAAAGAAAATGATTTATGAGAGCCCCTTTTAAAAGTTTAAATTTGGATAACATTTTAAATATTACATGATATATTAAAAATTAAGATTATTTAATTACCATTTAAAGATGTTGTTAAAAAATATATATTTAAACCTTGGAAATAAGATGCAAACTTTTCAAACTGTCCTTATAAACTGGAGTTTATTTGAATAGAGAACAACAATTAATAGACAACACATTTCAGTTCAACCTTTTAATTTGGATAACAGAAAAAAAAATAATATCAACATAACAACTGATATAGAAGTAGATAATTCTCTTGATTTAAAAAATATAATCAAAAGAACCCTGAATTTCTTCATTTAAAATATTTAGTTTTATAGTATTTAAATATCACATGTCATACCTTAACTAGAAAAAAACAACAAGATATCTGTGACCCAATGCTCATTAGTGATACCCCCGCTCTGATGTAAATAAACAAAATAAGCAAAGTCAACATTTAACAGGAAGTTGACATGGAATTTGTTTAAAAATGAATCCCACCATATGACATGCCTCAACAAAACGTGTGTTGAAATTTCAAGCATATGCAATTAATAGTTCTTGAGAAATCTTTGACGAAAAATTTTTCGGAAGATAATGCTAAAAATAAATAAAATCATCATTTAAGAGAAAGTTCACGTCTGATTGGTACAAAAACAAAATACCGACATATGGCATGCCTAAAAAAGAGTGTGTTAAAATTTCAAGCATCTGCGATTAATAGTTTCTAAGAAATCTTTGACGAAAATTTGTTACAGACAGACACACAAGGGTAAAACAATTAACTCCCTTCTTCGGAGTGAGGTTATAATAATATCAGTTATGTGAATGCAGGCCACAGCACTCACCCAAGTCACTTTGACTCTGTTGTTCTTTCTCAACAATTTTTTTTCAATCATAACTTTAATCATATATTTTGTACCCATCCTAGATACCCCTGGAGGTCATGATTTGACAAACTTGAATTTACACAACTGATAATGCTTCCATATAATTGTGAGTACTGTTATCTTGGTTTTCTGTTCTTAAGGAATTATTTCTTACCATGCAGTAAGTATTTCAATAAAAATTTCAAATTGTTGCCACATCTAATATCCCAAGGTGTCATGGCTTGAACAAATTTATTTCTCACGGTACAACACTATGAAATAAAGCTTCATTAGTGTGTGTGTGTGTGTGTGTGTGTGTGTGTGTGTGTGTGTG
>WFKH01006014.1:10266257-10278998 GCA_016163765.1 Magallana hongkongensis | reverse complement strand
ACAAATATTTTAAAATTAACTGAGAAAATCATAGCGATATATTTACACCCACCAAATACGATTCTCTCAATTTCTTACGGAAATTGATTGTACATTCATAACTCTGTAGAAACTGACAAAGTTTATCGATTGGTCGAAACCTTCAGCATCCTAAGAAAAATCACGGACTGCACTAAATAATCATGATGATGTCAGACACAAGTTCCCATAGAAGACGATTTGGCTGTTTCTTTAATCCAGCGTACTGATGTACATAACAATAGTTTTGTTAATTTTTCTGAATTTTTCCAACCAATTTATTAATTAATTGATAGAAAGATGTAAAAATAAACAATAAAATGCTTTCTTTGATGATTCATGCGGGTTATGAAGATAGCGATCATTGCAGAAAATAATTACATAACCCGCTAACACTGGTTAGCGGGTTATGTAATTTTATTTGGCAATGTCGTCACCTTCATATCACTTAAGAAAGCATTTTATTGTGTTAATAACTTTTATAGTCAATTGGTTCTTCACAGTATTTTTTAAAGATGTCGTTACACACATTTTTACTCATTCTTAATCATCTCCCGTGGAAGGGGAAGAAACCGTCATCAAAGGATGTTTTGTGGCAATATTGCTAAAATTTGTCTGGGTTTTTTCTTTTAATAAAGTCAAATATGTGAATTGTTTACTAACGACATATGATGGATATATATGACAGATGGACGCCGGACACTTTCTAATCAGAAAAGCTTACATTAAAGATATAGTTTATTCTTTTTTTATTTGACCCTTCAAAAAGATCTAAATTCCTGTCAAATCTTGCCACTTTTTGTTTCTGGTTCTGTCGTAAATCTTGTCTGAATTCTTCTGATTTGTTTGCAGATTCTCTCATCAATTCTACGATTTGCGTTCAGGGAGATTTAGATACTTTGGGTTTAGTTTTGAACTTCTTTGACGGAGGCTTTTTTTTACTCTCCTAGTCTGCTTTACAACCTTCATCATCGTTTATATTTCCACCATCATTATGTTTTACATTATCTGTGTTAATCACACATTTTGATTAGTAGATGGTTTTGTCTCGTACATTTGACAAAATGTGTCATAATGCTTGCAGGTTTGTTTGCCTTTTCCAGTTTTGTTGTTAATGTATGGTCTTGAACTTCTTTGCATTTCTTCTTAAGTTTCTTCCACTTATCTTGCGCTTGCTTTGCACTGACACTGACATTTTTCTCTATCAAATTTTCTGTCAATTTTTGCAATAGTGTTGCTTACTTTTGGAGGAGGTAAATTCCGCTTCCATGTTGCTCTTTCCTCTACCAAACACTTCTCTTCTTTGTTCGTCTAGTAATGAAATTTGGACTCCTTGTTTCAAAGATACTTTCCTTTCATCTCTTCACTTTGCACAGATTTTCTTTCCACTTCTTTTTTTCTACATTTTCTTTGTCCACTTCCTTTGTGGCAGACTTTTTAAAAAATTTTATTTCCACATTTTTTTTCCACATTATTTCCTTTTCACATTTCCTTTGAGACAGAATTTCTTTTTCCTTAGTGCATTCGATCTCTTTTCTTACCATAATTACTAGTATCCAAACTTGCCTTACTAAGGAATCTAAAATATTGCCACTAGAATTAAATAGTAGATCGTCTGCGGACTATTTAAAAAGTTTCAAATGACACCTTGAATACAAACGTTTAGAATGTTTCTTTTCACGATGTTTTCCCTTTTTCTTTTAATTTTTACAATATGCAAGAATTCTTTATAAATAAAGCAATTGACGAAGGAGGAACTATTAATATTCAAACCTATTTTGTAGTCTCTTGATCTATTGCATAAATGGAATGTTTTGTTGTTGCTTTTACGGAAAACAAATTGGGACTTTAATGACAGGGTACTTGTAATTTTGTCTAAAGCTTTCATTTAGATGACAACAGTATGTAAAAATCCCAAGTTATGGTGTCAAGTTGAATTCTATATGTATTTACATATACCAGGCAAGGGTTAAATTTGGCATAACAAACATTTCCAAAAACTTTTATGTATACCTCCTTCTAAAATACAGTTATTTCTCATCAGATTTCGGTTGTGCAGCTAGATTATACCATACATAAAAAGTAGTTTATTTCAATAAAAGTTTTTCAAAAAAAGGACAACGTTAATGTCAGCGTTGATAATCTTCATATTTGTAAAAAGGTTTCCATGTAAAAAGTAAACAAACTTTTCCTCGTGAACTTCTCATTATTAATATAGCTTGCTAGATGCTATCAGTTAAATTTAACATTTGAGGCAGATTAATCTGTCTTCTCAAACATAAATATGAGAAATGATTATCAATGTTTAAAAGTTCTTTGAAGTCCCTCAGACATCAGACATCAGATGATCTGAATACATACGTGACCAACCAAGCGAAAACCCAATGTTTTCTTTTATTATTTTTTTTTAACATTTTTAACGTACTTTAAATGACATGCTAATACTGAACGTATATATAAAGATTGACGTAGGATTAAAAAAAAACAGGCCAGGACAAGTAATCCAGCTTTCCCGACTTTTTCTTTATGGGGAATCTAAAATTGAAATACGAGTGGTCGTAACACACGAACAAAGATTGGTAGGGAATAGGAGTCGAAACAAGTATTAGACAATCAAGTAAAAATGTAGATGATTTGGCAACCGAATCAACAAATGTAGAGAGGTACATAGCATATCAGATGTGTATTAATTGTGTGTATCACTAAGATCAAAAGACCTCTAAATTAACTTTAGATAAATCTTCCACATAGAGTCGTCCTTGTTCATCTTAACTATGGATTAAGTTTGCCTGGTAAATACGCAAAGGAATAGGGATGAAGATTTGTAACGAATCAATGCATATTCCTGCATATTCAATATCTGATCAAAATAGACCGGAACCCCTGACTCAATTAGGTTATAAATGTCTTCGTAGAAGCATTCTTCTTCATGACAACCAAAATTGTTTGATGGTGGGTTCTTTTTTCTTATAAAGTAAAAAAAACTAAAATATTTAATTACTAGTAATCTTTTCCACTCTTAAGCAACTAGATGCATCATACATATTTCAAAGATTATTAAACCTTTAACATTTCTTTTGAAACGGTAGGAGTCATAAATACGAATACGAAATTTTCATTTTCTTCATACAACTTTTACACAGTCTTTTTTTTTTTTAAATTGGCAAGGCAATTATAAAGAAATTAAAAATATATTTATTACATCGAACAAGAAAAGACAGTTACCGGTACCAAAGTGCCTAAGGTAAGTATTTAGTTCACCTAATTGACCTGTGCAATCTAATAAAAGAAGGACGTGCTACGTAAACCGGAAATCCCTTTCGCTGTTAATTATATTATATTTATATCCACCAATTAAGATTCCCTCTATTTCTAACGGAAATTTATTATAATTCATAGCTCTGTAGAAACTGACAGAACTGAAATCTACACGCCCCGTTTATCGATTGGTCGAAACCTTCAGCAACCTAAGAAAAATCACGGAGTGCACGAAATAATCATAATGATGTCAGACTCAAGTTCCCATAGAAAACTATTGGCTGTTTCTTTTATCTAACGTACTGATGTACATTACCAACAATTTAGTTAATTTTTATGACTGTTTCTAACCAATTTATTAATATGTAAATAAAAAGATGTAAATATAATAAATAAAATGCTTTCTTTGATGATTCATGCAGGTTATGAAGGGAGCGATCACTGCAGGAAAAAATTACATAACCCGCTAACACGGGTAATGTATTTTTTCTGCAATGTTGCCACCTTCATGTCCCGCATGAATCACCAAAGAAAGCATTTTTATGTTTAAATTTGTCTGATGTAAGCTTGAAAAGGACTTGGATTATACAAATGTTCTGTTGTAATTCACTATGGTCCATAATGCCGGTGTAACGACGAAATGTGCTTACTGTTCCGTAAATTGTTGAAGGAAAAGGAATATTATTCAAATTATATAACGAAGATATTATCAGAACCGCTTTGGTTGGCTTTTTCCGATAGCGTAACGATCTATTCTATCAGCTACGTCGAGCAATAACAATACACGCCGCTGTGTAAAACCTTTATGATTGGTCAACTCGTTTTTCTTAGGCGGGGTTATCTATACACGCTTATGCAATACCGGAGGTGAAAGATATCTCGTAAGAGTTCATTTTTCCCCGCTTTATAAAACAAGCCCCAGAAACTCGTTTCTCAAAAAGGCGAAGAGTTAAGCTTAAGTTAGTCCGACTTACTGGGTTACGCCAGTATATAGTCGGGTCTAAGAAAAGTTTGGTTTAACTAAGACGTATATGTAGTGCGGCGTGGAAGGGCCAGATGAAAAATTAAATAAATCTTATTTGTTTTTACGAATACGTTATTTGTTTGGACGAATTAGGATTTCTTCGGATAAATTAGTATTGGTTCCGACGAATTAGCTGTTTGTTTGGACGAATAACTTATTTGATTCGACGAATTACGATTTGTTCGGACAAATAAGCTATATTTTTGGGCGAATTAGGATTTGTTCGGATGAATTAGCTATTTGTTCGGACAAATAAGTTATTTGTTCGGACGAATTAGGATCTGTTTGGACGAATAAGTTATTTGTTCGAGCGATTTTGGATTTGTTCGGACAAATTAAGATTTGTTCGGACAAAGTAGGATTTGTTCGGACGATTTAAGATTTGTTCGGACGAAGCAGAATTTGTTTGGACGAATTACGATTTATTCTGACGAATCAGCTATTTGTTCGGACGAATAAGTTATTTGTTCGGACGAGTTTAATAATTGAATTTAATAAGCTATATTGTCGCTTTTTTGGTGGCACTATATAAGAAACAAGCAAAGTTGTACTTAATCTTTGTTTTCTTACATTTGACTACATAAAATGTATATCAAGATAACGCAACTCACATTTATATTAGAGAAGTTTATGTGCATAATACGTGGATCCAGAGGGGGATGCTTGACCCCCCCCCCCCGAAAACTCCAATTCTGCAATATAAAATGTAAAGTTACCAAAAATAATTCCAAGACCCCCCCCCCTCCCCCCAAACATAGATATCCCTTGGACCCCGGTCCCCCCCCCCCCCCCCTGAAATTTTTTCTGAATCCGCGCATGTGTATATAAGTACCAATTATGTACACGTTTTGATTTATAACTTATCAATCTCAGTTAAACTACAAAAACGTTTAAAAGTCCTTAAATGGATTTCTATTAATAATGTGCTGACATATTATTTAGTGCTCATAAATTGTATAAAATAAGTTGTTTCTAACTTACAACTTGTAATTGATCATCAAAGCAGGAGAATGATATTTCTTTAATTTATAGTCAAACATATCTATTTAATGTACTGTTAATTGTCAAAACACGTTATAATCGCCGCTCCAATGAATACAGATCGGTATTATTAAATTTCAGTTCAGTTTTAATTTTTTTTAAATTCATATTTTGGCAAAATTATTGGGGCGGCGACCGCCTCTGCTGCCCCTTTTCCGACACCCTTGAAATATCAGTGACTAGTACATGTATAACATTTATTTGTATATATAGCATTTTATCAATTGAAGGAACAAACGACATTCCCGAAAAGAGGTGGCTTGACCGTCCCCCCTTCATCTAAATCATTGCCAGATCAGATAGTCTTATAAATTACTCGTCAAAAATGCTGTTTTCATAAACAAATAACATATTCTTCCGAACAAATAATACTTTGTCCGAACAAATAACTTATCCGTCCAAACAAATCCTAATTCTTCCGAACAAATAACTTATCCGTCCAAACAAATTCTAATTCGTCCATACAAATAACTAATTCGTTCGAACAAATAATTTATTTTTTAATCTGGCCCTTCCACGCCGCCATATATATGGACAGCGAAAAGGGTAAAAAAAAAAATGCTAATGCAAAGCGAACAACTTATTTTTGAAAACATACTAAAATACGAAACAGACCAACAAAATCAACAGACTCTTTTGCAGAATCAACAGACACCAATGCAAAACAAACGAACACTGATGCAAAACTAATAGTCATTCACTGAATTAATAATATGTGGCGTGCAAAGAGGTATCAGGAGAAATCGTACCCTAGAGTAGCCTTGGCTAAGGGAACGTTTTCATGCGCGAATCCAGAATATTTTCCAGGGAGGGGGATGTCGGAGGGATATTAAGGTTTGCCAGGGGTGGGGGGTTCGAGGCATATTTTCGGTAATTTTACTATGTAAATTTAAGATATTTGATTTTTTCAGTGGGGGAGGGGGGTCCGGACCCTCCCGACCCCCCTTTAGATCCGCGCATGCGTACCCTGGGAAATCATAAGCAGAATGTGAAATAGTTTAAAAAAATATCTTAATGCACAAAGATATTTTGATATATGAATTTTAGAAATAATATATTGTACAGATCCTGTAAGGAAATTCTTATCTATATGTATTAGTTGAATATTTAAAGGGACACTATTTGAGCTCAAAGAGGTATAGCGCTTTTCCCATTATTTCGCCTACACTCGTATTTTAAGTATTTTAACGGAAAGTACCTGTTACTAAATATAGATACTGGTGCTTTGATTTTCGAAACCCAGGTACTGATTCAATAATGGTGTCTGTAACCACTGATTTGTCATAAATTACGAAAACCTGCACCAAGAAATAAATATATAGAACTCTGTGTCTGAAGTCAGTTAATATTCTGAACTATGATAACTTCCAGCAATATGCACTGAATGTATTTGTATACATAAACTACTATAATAATACACTAACTACTTTACTTTATATCCATAACAAAACCTGAAGATATTAATGATGTCGTGTAAGACAATTAAGACTCTTTTAACATGGGTCTTGTGTAATTTGCGTTTCTTTGAATATATTTTAACTAAATATTGTATAATACTGAAAATTCCTGATGTTTGCAAAAGCGCTGTATTGGAGCCAAAATCGTATACCTCTTTATTTTCCATAATTTAATGTCGACTAGAATAAAATAAATAAAAGGAATATACAACAATTTCAAGTATTTGCTGTGAAGGCAAAGCTTGAGTCTAATATCTGCTTACATAGTTGTTAAATGCAGTAGAAATTTAAATTCATTTAACGATCTCCGATCCTCAGCCATGTTCGATAACTCTAAAATTTTCCTGATTTATTTATTCGTTCCATAAATCTGCCTTTTACGTAGTCAAATATAATTCTTCTAGTGTTAATACAAGTTTATCTCTTAAAAAGATAGGTGAGCTAGCGCTGTAGCCATCATAAAACACAGAAGTAGATTTCTAAACCATTGGTTTAATTTTCTGAATCGAATAATTATCAATAGGAGGGCACAGTGAGGCACTGAAATTGTGTTGGGGATGGGGTGGGGGTCTCACTTCAGAATGGTGAATCTAGAGTGAGTTTCACATCGGCACTGGCATAACTCATTAACTGTGCTGTAATCATTCTATATTTACTGTAATTTCAATTTTGAGGTGAAAAATAAGAGATCAGTAGAACCATGGTACTGTTTTGTAGCAATCCTATCTTCTCGGGCCTTTCCGGCAAGCTCGGAAAACATATCCGAGGTTGTTTTCCGAGCTTAACGGAACGACCCAGGAAGGTAGTTAAGAAAAGATATCTATTTATTATAATTTTAGAAATAACTTGGCATTACAAGACCTAAGCTCCTGTTACTTTTTGGCACTTATGTACAGGTTAAACAACAAAACACAAAACTTCAGATCATATGTAGATGATAAAACGAAATTAACATGGTACAGTATATCTACAAAAGTATTCCCAGAATGCCCTACTATGAAGTCGAGCATGCGTATTCCAGTAAATAAGACTAACGTAGTTGCTAGCGCTCGAGGGCGCTAGCAATTACGATCAGTGATTCATCAATGCTTGGCTTAATGGGTCCATGGAGATCTAAAAAAAAGTCATACAAGTAAAGGGGTTCGCACCACCATTGCACCAGTACAACTTCTTTTTTTAATTTTATCTCAGCTTGTATATTTATTCAATTATATCCATCATGGGCAAATTTGCAATAACTTTGTAAAATGTATGGATACCATCAATAAACTTCTTTTTATTTCCTTTCATTTATAAGTTTGAAGGACGAATACCATTTTTATGATGAAAAAAATATTTTGAGGCTGAGGGTCCGAGAACCTTAAGGAGGCCGATTTAGGTTTCTTTGCGCAAAAACTACGATAGCAAAACCCTTTATCTTTTCAGCATATGTAGTATAAACTAACTCTAGTATATTAGCGAAGTTTAAAAAAATCCACCATCTGATTCTTTTTAGGGGTCATCTATATAGAAATATATAGAAAATTTTCATTTTCCGCATTTCAAAGCAGATTTAAACAAGTATTCATTTTAAAGGAATGATCGGCATGTAATATCTTTGGCCAGCTCTGTTAATTAATGTAATTCGAAACATTACGCTACATGCAATAAACTACAGTATATATAGCACCGTTTTGTTGATTTCCGAAATAGCAAGGCATGAATAAGCTTTACTTTTAGTAGGCGAATTATACTTCCGATAAATATTCTTACGCATATGTAAAGAAACACATGATTTGAATCATTTTGTTTGTAACTGTATAATTGTTTTATTTTCAAAGCATACGGATAAGAGTAACGTTTTTAGTAATCTACGTGTAATGAAAGATTTAAATGAGGTTGTTATTGCGTAGTGAATAAAGTAGTGCAAGGCGCAATGCGTGCGCAAATAGTAAAATTTGCCGGATGCCTCATATGGACACAACTGTGATCGGCCGAAGCCGATCACAAAAAATACTACAATAGCGATTTTCCTGAAATTGTAATTTGTGATTAGTAATATCATTTTCTACCTTATATGTAAAAAATAATAAATTCTACCGTCTGGATTTTAGTAGGATCATCTTAAAGTATCAAATTGCACCAAATTTTGCTATATTTTTGGAGTATTACAAATGAAGATTGCTACAATGAATTCATTTAAAAATAAAGAAAAATGCACCTGAGGATAGCATTATTCTGTGTGTAAGATTTCAAAGGCGTTTACAATTTACTTTTTCTTTTTTTTAAGTTATTTCTTATCATGTACTCGCATTAAGCTTCATTTTATCATAACGTCGACGTCATAAAAGCACAATGGCAACGCACACCTACCGAACAACGGAAAATCGTTTAAAAAATAAAATTTTCCTTAAAAAATCTAAATATTTTTATCTGCATTTTGTTAATTAATTGTGTTAAAATTAAAATATGGTATCTAAACAATTTCATAAAAGGTATAAAAACATGTATTTTACTAAAATGCGCAAAAACATGCGCAATGAAAACTAAGGTCGGCCTCCTTAAATCTTGTTTTTTCAGTGTATAGTGATTAGTATAAATAAAATGAAATAATTTACCATGTTTGTTATAATTAGTCTTCTTTAAGCCATAGTAATTTCATTACAGTATTTGTAAACAAAGGCATGCCTTGAGCTTATCTACATAACAAAGACTTTTAAGCTTTGTATTTCGTTTGTAACTCGACTTTTGACTTTCAAAGCTTAGTCAAGCTAAAAGCATCAGCTTACCATTCTAGACCCCCCCCTACCCCAAATCGTGCCAAATTTCAAGTCACTTTAAGAAATTAATTTTGAAATTATATTTCCAACGAAATTATTTTCCTACATGCTGTCATATACAGAGATTTTCAAATATTTAAGGTAAATTCTCGAGGTATTGGAATATTGGTTCCCAAAAAAAATGGCGCTGTCATCTTCTTATTGTAACAGGACTATCTAGGGGCTAATTCCTTACATAATTCGTGTTCGGAGGGATAAAAGAATAACAATAAGTTCAGTGTTTAAAGAATTAGATCCTTTATTCTGTGTAAATACAATCATGCAAAACAAACGTAAAAGATATGAATCAATATCATATGAATTACAGGGATGTGATAATTACCATTATTGTACAAAGAAAATTAGGCCCCAAACTACGAAATACATATAATCGATAATCCATTATATTCCCGACTGCTGCATATTAAACAAATGCACATATTATATAATAATACTAAATCCCGGCCGGGTACTATATACCCGGGCGCGCCTAACTCGGACGGGATATAAACAAAGGGGAATAACTCTGTGCAATAATTAGGGAAAATGACATATATAGATAAATAAAAGAATACACATAATCAAATATACACAAAACCATCACATTATTCTTATCATTATATTTTCTTTTAATTCTCCAATTATAATGCAATCAAAACTATTATATATTTTTAACGATTTCAGTTATACTATATCGAATGATTAATTGCCGACTAGTTTAACTGATCAAGCGACGCTTGTTCGTTTGTAAACCCAATTATTGTCTAATTATTTAATGTAGCTGTGATTATGTAAACAATACAATACTATAGCAAAAATAATACAAATGTTTATTGAATAAGTTATTTTATTGCATTAGAACAGTTTTTATAACAATTTCAATTCTCGTTACGATTTCTCCAGGGTACGTTTCCTCTTGGAGAAAACGCACCCTAATTTGTGGGTACGTTTTTTCGGGTTACGTTTTCTCCAGGGTACGATTTATCCTGTTACCTCTTTGCACGCCATCTAGCGTTAATTCATGGAATGACTTTTGGTTTTCGCATCAGTGGTCGTTTGTTTTGCGTCAGTGTCGATTTTGCAAAAGAGTCTTTTGATTTTGTTTTAAGCTGGTCTGTTTCGTATTTCAGTATGTTTTTAAAAATTAGTAGTTCGTATTGCATTAACGTTTTTTTTACCCTTTCCGCCGCCCATAGACGTATCTCCGCTGAGAACGTTAACTAAGCATGCGCATATCATATTTTGATTTGCTGGGAGGCTATAATTATTTTTTCCAATTCATAGTACATGGACTAGAAAGTATATATGATAAACATATATCACAAAACATGCACATGTTAAGTTGTTCATAAACAGATTTTTTTTTTGACAGAGAAACAAATGTTCCCGCTACCTTACATAATGGATGTTTCATGACTAACACTGTTCTTCCTAAAACAAGCAGCTCACCGCAGCTCGCTTTTTGTACTTAATTGAAGAAAGACAACAATTGTATGTGTGAATGAAAAATGTCTTTTATTAATAACAGTAAATGACGAAAAAATTGGTTTTACAAAGAAAGGGGAAAATCAGCAAAATATCAAACAATTTGCGCATCTACCTATGAGGTAGATATGAACACATGGATTCTGATTTCCCCATACATAAATGTCACAAAACTCATCTTTTGTACTGACTATTCCAAAAGCAAACTTTTATAAAATTGGACATACCGTTTTCAAAAAGCAAAAAGATGGCGACAAATATGGCCAAATATATGATCAACCGATCATATCCCGCGCCATCCAGGTGAGCTGCTATCTATTCATACCTACTGTAGAGAGAACATAACTATCTCTACTTTTGCAGTATTGTGTAGGTGGTTACATTTTGGAAAAAAGAAAAACAAAAAGAAAAAACACGTTTTATTGGTGAGTCAGCACATGCACTGAGAAAACTCAAATTACAAATGACATGTAAAGTTACGAATAATAAAGACTAGAACAGTTAACCATTGACTTGTAGCGACGAAACAACCAATGAATATGCAAATAGATTAATTATAATGGCTATCACATTTAAACACTGACCAATAGCCTTGAACTTTATCCTTGCCTGATAATACTATAAATTGGATAATGTCTACAGCAGTTAAACATTGACCTATAGCATTGACCTCTATCTATACCATATGAAGTCTACTAATGTCTACAGCATCGACATCATAAAAATAACTACTAATGACTACAGCAGTTAAAACATAGAGAATTCCTAAATGAAAGAGGCAGAGAGTAGAGGTTGAATGAAGAAAAACCCCAAAGCTCTAGCACTTGAATGTATTGTAGTTGGAATTAAAACACACTTGGAAATATAATGCATAAAAATAATTCCAACTTTAGCGTAAAATTAAAAGTACTCGTAGAATGCATTGGCAGGATACAAAAACCTGCAGTATGTGTGCAGAATAAGCTTTCATACTTAATCGTTTAGGCAGTTTCAGAATCGAGATATGTTTTTATTATATAACTGAGTAATTATATATACAAAATCTTAAACTTATTACCAATACTATTAAAATAGCAACCTACTGAAATAGAAAACACATACTGCATGAATAACATGAACCCTGTCCATGCCTTTTGTAGGAGGAAAAGTTCCGTCCTCTATTCCAAAAAAATCAATGATTTTGAAACGATTCTTACTTTCCTGAGAACCGCATGCCTTCTATATAAATAGGTTGCTTTTGACGGTGTTGTTAATGGCCTGCAGATAATATTGTTTACAATTTACAAAACTTATTTACTCAGTAAAAGCAGGAAATATTAAAATTGGGAACAGATATTCCCCACCCTTTTCTCTTATGTGTTTTGCTTTAATAGGTAATTTGTTTTGTTTGAGTTAACTTTCATTGATAATTTTGATAATGGAAAGTTATATATATATTTTTAAGATATATGAATTAGATTTCTGAACTTTTAAGGGAACATGAAACAAACTTCTAATCTCCAACAACATTGGCAAACACTTTTTGAAATAAATGATACGTATTCTGCATTTTAAAATACATCTTAAGAAGTTAAAACGGATTACATCTTAATTAAAAACAGGCTGCACCTAAATACGGGTTCATAATTAAAAGGAATACGTGTAGCTTTCATTCGAAATT
>WFKH01006014.1:10244398-10261101 GCA_016163765.1 Magallana hongkongensis | reverse complement strand
AACCGTGTGAAGTTTAGAAAAAATATATATATCGAGCACGTAGCATCGTTTTTGAAAGGGGCAGAGTTATCCGAATATATAGAATTTCAATCAAAAATTTAATTTTGTTAATATTCTTTAATATTTTACATTTTCTCAAAAAAGCGGGATACGAACGCCTTCAAAATAAAATTTTCTATAATATATCAAAAATATTTGTTGCGAGGAAAAGTGAAGGGGGCAGCACTCATACCCCCACCCGCCCCGGTGCTACTTGCCTGAATATGTATCACTTAACACTCAAATTAAAGTATTTTTTTGTACATTGGGGAATGTAAGGGATTCGCCCTTTAAAAGTTAATTAATTAATCAGAATAAGAAATAATCTATGGTGAAACACTTTCTTTCCCCTCAATTGTAAATAAATCGAATCGCCACATGAAGCTGGAATAAAAGATATTCAAGTATCTTGAAAACAAGAGAAGAGTATTGTATGCATGTATGACAATGTTGTTGAAGAGCTTTTTATCTTTTTTAACTCGAGCAGGTTCTCATTCAAACCTTCAAAAAGAAGTTATATGAAATGGGATATCTTGAAAAAATGAGTAGTAAAAATAAATAAATAAATAAAGTAATATCAAAACACTATTTTGCTCAATATAAAAATGATAGATACCTCTGGTGTGTGTCCCCCAAAAGAGCCCTGGAATGCACAATATAAAATGTAAGCCTCCTAATAAATACGTATGTGAAAAAAATATCAACGTCGCGATATGGTCATAATTTTCTTTCTTTTTTTTTGTCTCAGTATCAACATCGCGATGTGGTCATTATTATTGGACAATTAATGAACTGAAACAATACGATGAGAATCAAAGATAAAATCCTGTTGTGACGGATTTTGCAAATGTAAAGACGGTCGTTGATTAGGATAACACATAACCTGTATCCACTCTTAATTATTGTCGAGTGGTAATTAAGAAAGATGAGAAATATATTTATGCTGTGTATAAAAAAAGATACATAACAAATGGCGTAAACAACATTGTTTAAAGAAGGCAACATAATTTTCCTCACGTTTTATCGATTATTCCTCTCCATCAAAATAACTTCCTACAGATGTTCACATATGAGAAACAAGGTCACCGTACACAATGAATATCCACGTCTAACATCGTTTTGTTAACAATGTATATACAGGCGTTACATACTTTCGTATGAACCTCTATAATAAAGTCGAATAACACAATTGTACAGTGGACTTAAATCGTATCGTCAATACTAATTTCGAATTCAGTCTTTACCTTCGGTTGACCGATAATCCCTTTGAAAGAATGCTCAGAACTTTAACCACATCTATTTTTAAATTGGTTGAACACGTAAACAATCGTGTCCTGAAAAGTAGATCGGCTGATGACTATTTTTACAAAATTCAAATAACGTCTAGAGTAACAACGTTTAGAATGTCTCTTAAATTCCACAATATGCAAATTCCTTTATAAATAATGCGAATGATGAGAAAGGACCTATTGATATTCAAACCTATTTTCGGTAATCTCTTGATCTGTTGCATAAATGGAATGTTTTGATGTTGCTATTATGGAAAATATTGGACTATTATGACAGGGTACTTGAAATTGTGTCTAAAGTTTTTATTTAGATGTCAACAGTATGTAAAAAATCCCAAGTTTTGGTGTCACATTGAATTTTATATGTATTAATTTACACATATCAGGCAAGGGTTAATTGTGGCATTACAAACATTTCAAAAAAATCTTATATGTATACATACTTCTAAAATACAATAATTTCTCATCAGATTTCGGTTATGCAGCAACACTATACCATGCATGAAAGTTAATGTATTTCAATAAAAAATTGATAATGATGAAGAAAAGAAAGGAGGATGAAGTTAATGTCATAGATGATAATTTTCATATTTGCGGAAAGGTTTCCTTGTAAAAACTGAACAAACTTTTCTTCGTAACCATCGAGGGTAAATAGTTCATAATTATGCTGTCATATTGATTATCTTATTAGTAAATTATTTGCCAGATGCTATCAGTTAAATTCAACATTTGAAGTAATCTGTCTTTCTCAAACATAAATATAAAATGAGTATCAATGTTAAAAAATCTTTGAAAGTCCTTCAGGCATCAGATTATTTAAATATGTGACTAGTCTTGTCCCATGATCCCCTGCTCTTCAATTTGGTACCCCAATTGAAGAGCAGGGGAATCATGGAACAAGACTAATATGTGGCCAACCAAGTGAAATTCCAATGTTTTCTTTTATTTCTTTACAGTTTTAACATATTTTGAAGGACATGCTGGCATAAAACTTAATTTAAAGGTTGAATTGGATTTTTTTTTAAAAACGGTCAGGACAAGTAATCAAGCTTTACCTACTCGTAACACACGAACAACGATTGTTAGAGGATATGAGTCGAAACAAGTATTGGACAATCAAGTAAAAATGTAGGGGATTAGGTCACTGAGTCAACAAGTGTAAAGAAATACATAGCATCAAATGTGCTTTAATTGTGTGCATCACTAAGATGAAAATTAACACGTAGAGGTGCGATAAATATTCATAAATAGGCGTCCTTGTTCATCTTAACCATGCATTATGAAGTTTGCCCGGTAAATACCTAAAAAAAAAAGATTGCTAACGAATTAATGTTTGTTTACTATATAATCAAAATAGACCAGAACCCCTGACTCAAATAGGTTATAAATGTCACAACTTGATAGGTGCATTTTTTTAGACAACCAAAATGTTAAATATATATCCGAAGACCCTGGGTTGTTGGTTTTGGTGTTATGGTGGGTGCTCTTTCATTATAAAGTAAAAGAAACTAAAATTATTATTATTAATCTTTTCCATTCTTCAGCATCTACATGCATCATACTAAAAGTTCAAAGATGGTATTATTATTTACAAATTTCTTTTAAAACGGTAGGAATCCGAATTTATTTTTTTTTCATGCAACTCTGACACATTTTTTTTTCAAGATTGGCAATCACAGAGAAATTATAAAAATTCAAACTTGTTGTCGACATCGAACAAGGACAGACAGTTACCGGTACCTAGTATTGCTTAATTGCCTAGTTTACCTAAGTGGCTTGTGTTATCTATAAAAGAAGGGCGTGTTATTTAAACCAAAAATTCCTTTAGTTAGCTGTTAATTATATGATAAGTCTGGTCTTAAAGTTTGATAAGGAGCTGTATTATACGTATGGTCTGTTGTAGTTCACTATTGTCTTTAATATTATGGTAATGTAACGACAAAATGTGCTTACTGTTCGATAAATTCTTGAAGGAAAAGGAATATTATTCAAATAATTTAACCATGGTATAGAAGTAATGTATGCGTCTTTGAACATACTAAAACAGAATTTATCAAATCGTAAATATTTTAAGTAAAATTATGGCAATTGCTAGTTCCTCTAAAATTGATAATGTTTTCACATGCGTCATACCCCTGTACATAACGGCGTAACAGAAACAATTTAATGCATGTGCAGTGTTGCGTTGTCAAGGACTATAGCCATAGCCAAAGCCTAAAGTTTACGCCTCTAGTTACGCCGCTTTATGAAATGCAAAATACGTCCGACTAGATTTCCATGTAATGCCGCAGACAAAACTAAAGTTAGGCCCAAAAACTTGCGCCTCTTTATGAAACGAGTCTTAGGGGCCTGTTTCTCAAAAAGGCGTAGAGTTGGGCTTAAGTTAGTCCGACTAACTAACTTATGCCAATATTTATCCGTGTCTAAGAGAGGTATAAGTTTGGTTAACTTAGACGTATCCCCGCTGAGAACTAAGCATTGATTTGCTGGGAGACTATTATTATTTTTCCAATTTAGAAACATGAAATTGTTCTCAGAATTTATAAGAGATATGAATTTGATTTCTAAAAATATAAGGGAACAAATTTGAAATTTATGCTTATTACTAATTGATAAATCAATAATCTATCAGTACTTATACGAATATAAATAATGTGTAAACTAAGAGGTTTAAGCCGCTTTTATGGCATTTTATGTACAGACTAAGGACTTACGCCTACCGTGAGCTTATTATCACATTATCACACGTACTTATTGAACATGTGTAATTATTAATTTAATAAAGTGTATCAGTCTATTTTTTTAAAAATCATATCAGAGCGAATTTAGTACTACGTCACATGTTTGTACTAACACGTGAATGCTTACAAAAAATATTATTTATCTGAAATTAAGTATCTCGAGATGGCTTTGTTGATATACATATGACTTCCCGTTTACTTATCATTTTTTAAATTTCTTTACATTTATATTCATTACTTTGTGATGAAAGTTCAATAAGAAAAAACACTTTATTTTACCTAAGACAAGCTGCAGTTGTATTGTTGGGTTTTGTTTTTTTTAATATTTAGCATGTTAAATATATACTATAGATTTGGATTAAATTTAAACATTCAATATTTTTTTTAAACTTGTATCCCTGTAAATGTCGTCCTTAACTGGTACATAGGCAATTTCGCCACATATGATTCTGATATGAAGTGCTTTTCATATCAGAATGATATCGAAATTACATAAGAATGATATAAAAATTGATTTATATAAGAATTATATAATCCCTATCATATGATTCTGATATGATTTGAATTATATGATAACTACTTCATATGAGAATTATATCATAATAAAATCATATCAAAATTATATCAGAATCATATCATAATTACATGATTGTGATTTACATTAAAATATTTCCAAAGAAAATGTTTGAAAATCATTTTAGATACCTTAAAATTGATTGCGTAATGATGATTATTGGTTTGATTTGAAAGTTTGTTTGAATTTATAAGCGGATTAAATATTCAATGAGTGGGTTTTATATCGCTTTCAAGTAAAGAAGGTAAACAGTGTATAAATTTTAAATACTTCCTATATTTTTGTTTAATGAAAAATTCACTATTGATAAAGGCATATAGTATATAAATATATTGTTTACGAATTATAAAATCAACTTAGCCAGGTGTAAACAATTCCGGAATGAAACCTGAATCGGCTTCGATTTTGTCGTTCACATGTACATACGTCATATTTGTACGTCACGAACGCAGAAGAGATCAGAAACTGCAGGATGATTTCAGATAAAAGGTAAGAATTTTACCAGAGTCCAGTTTCTTTTTTCATTTACGAGCAATTAAATTACTGACGGTAGATTTCGAGTTAATCTACACATGTTCTATAGAGCTGTTGCTGTGTTTTTCCAAGAAAATTTGAGTAGATCGAAGATCGGGATCATTCATCATTTATATTTATAAAAACTACTATATTCCTTCTCTTGGTTGTTTATATAAACGTATGAGGATATACAGTTACAAAATTTGATGTAACATTAAGCAATGCTATGATTAAAAATTTATACCTGCGTGTTAAATTAGGCCAAAAAAAAATTATTCCTGTTTCCGGTCGCCCGCCCGACCCTATCTTTTAACCCCCGGCCCTAAAAGTTTTTTTGTGATCATGGTGGTGATCGGTAACTTCGCCAGAATTTCCTCAGAAGGAGAAGTGAAGACGCCCTGTCTTCTGAGTTCACAATCGTGTTAATTAACCTCATTGGCAAAAGAATGATAGTAAACTAATCTACAGACATCTTTACTGCATAAATTAACTATCTTATCTTCAGGGGTTATAAATACGGGTGATGCAACAACATACTGAGCATTGGAAATTACAAAAACGATGTTTATTACTTTGAATCCTGATATAACAGTTAGTTAATAACCTGCTATTAGTTAATAACTGCAATAAATGTTAGAATTATCATAAAACTGCTTTCTATATTATCTTGAAAATTAAACAGATCCTCTACATAACGTACGGTAGTAAGTGGGTCAAAGGGTTGGACTAATACCCCAAATACACGGAAGTACAGAGACTGATTTAATTGATATTGCCATTAAGCTAATACAAAACAGAAATATTTATCTAGAAAAGGATAAATACATTCATACACATGTAGATTAAATTTTGCAAATAATATTAGTTTTTATTTTTTATTTTAAAAAAATCTATTTTTTTTTCTTTAAAGGTTGTTTTCTATACATTACATGCATCAATAAAATACAAAGACAATTGAATTGGAAATTTTAAATCATCATTAACATACCGTACACTGTGAATATACTTCTTTCTCATTATAACACACATGCTCCAAGTTTTTAAAAATAAAATATTTTTTAAAAATAAAATTTTTTTCCTACCTACCTACCCTAATTTTTTTGGTCAGGTGACAGGAAACAGGAATATATTTTTTTTTGGCCTTATATGCCGATTTCCCGCAGGGATACAGCTCTGTGCAGCTATAGCTGGTTAAATTTGATTTAGATAGAACAACACTTTTGTAAAACAATCACCAACTCAAAATATATGTCAATTAATGCAAGATCAGGCGCATTCTGAACACTAAAATGTTTCAAAGTGAAAGAAGCCGAAAACTAGAGGAATGCTCGATGTGAATGAACGAGTAGGTCTTCCTCTCAGCTGTTTAAGATCAACATGGATAATGACTGATTATCTCATGTCGCATATCAAGCATAAAATTATGTATATCTATTCATTGAAATTATTTATGTAATTTATTTAATTTAAAAACTTAATTTACTTTACAAACACATAAGTTAATTCTACATGCAAATATGTAAATGTGTTTATTGTATTTTTCTTCTTTAACAAGTTAGCTCAAGAAAAGTACTGGTATTTGTTGAAAATGACCAGTCAGTCACATAAATGTAGTGTTATTTTATTACATTATAAATAAAACAGGTTATTCACAATTTGCTCACGTCTTCAAAATAGTAGCATGACATTTATTTCTACTAAACCTTCAGTAATATTGTAGTGTGAAAGTCAGTATTTTTTTAATATGAATGTATTTAAACTTTGTTTATATTTATCATTTTATTTTGTGTTTTATATTTTTCAGCAAATGGCTTTTATAGTACACAAGCTTATTACTAAGATTTGGCTGGATGTAGTCTGAAGATGTACATGTATGACTATAATTCCAAGATCCTTGCATTCTCCTCAAGCTCATAGAAAGGTTGTGTCCTGTACTGAATCTGGTATGATACATACATGACATCATGAAAATTAAGTTAAAATTTAACTATATTGTTAATACTTATATTTAAACTTTCCAGAATGATTTTAAACCTTTTGAAAGCTCACTTAATTTAATAGTTAACAATACATGAATGATTTTGCTCTTTGTTGATTCTAAAAGCTGTTATGTTCTTTGTCTTAAGCATGGATACATTGAAGTTGCATTAACATTTCAGGATAAAATCCAAACTTGTCTTGTGCTTTGGTTAATGCATCAGAAAGGGAGAAGTGGAAGGACTGACTTGAAAGGCTAAATGAACTTGGGGTAATACTTAACTTTGTGAAATTGATACTGATGTAGGACATTTTATATAGTGTATCTCTCTCTCTCTCTCTCTCTCTCTCTCTCTCCAAGCTTGCAAATGTAATGATTTAGCAAGTATTATTACATGGGAGATAAATGTGTAAGAGGATAGGAAATTCATGTTTTATTTGCAACAAATTGTCACCAAATCTGGTGAATAACAGTTACATACCGTCGCATATAGAAGCTACATATGTACTATAGCATTGTGCTAATTTATAAATCATTAAAACTGATATCTTAATTTCTAAGTGCCAAAATATGTTTCTTTTTCAGAAAACTAATGAAGCACCAAATAACAAGAAGAATAAACATATCTATATGTTATCATTTGCAGGAATTAAATTTATTTTAATTCTGAGAAATGTTGTGGTTTTTTTTCTCTAGCTATAATTTTAGATAAACTCAAGTGGCTTGGAAAGCAAAACGAATAAAATTTCTCAAGATCAATTGATGTGAAAATTGGATAACAAGTAAAGGAGGTTAGAACAGCAAGTTGAGGAGTATCAACAAATGATTTTAAAAACTGAAAACATTAAGAGGTTTACATGTATTTGCATGTTAAACATGTGGATAGTATACTTCTATGTATTTTATCTGCTACTTAGGTTTAACATGTGTCAATTATGGGGCATATTTTGCGTTGCAAAACCATAGTTTGCACACATATTATATTCATATGATTCTCATATGATGTCAAAATTACACGATTGTCATATAAGAATTATATAATTATTATATAAGCGACCATATAATTTTGATATGATGCCCTTATTATATAATTCTCATATCAGAATTATATGATTCTCATATGATATCTATGATATGATTCTGATATGATGCCCTTTTTTTATCATCTCATATCAGCGCAATTATATCAGAATCATATCATTTTGATATGATAATTATATGTGGCGAAATCCCCTGTGATATACTAAGTGCGCTATACCTCTTTCCATTAATTGTTTATCACTATTAGTGATTCACTTAGCTGCAGGTCTGTAGCTCCCGGTCTGAAAAAATTTGGATGGAGGACCTGGGAGCTACAGTGCCTCCCATAGTAAAAATCTGCAATTTACGGCGCACAAAAATATGCGCTAGTTTTGGATTGATTAACCTTATTTCCGAACACATTCTATACAAATACTTAATTCAAAAATATTCCTTGGACATTTTACTACAGATATGAACACTTTACTTGCCTCTGATATTCTTTTAAACACCATCACCAGCCCCGTAAAGTGAAGTGGTGCAGTTTGTTTACATGTAAAAATGGCGACTCTCGATCTCGACGTGAATTTAACATACTTCAATTTCCGAGGTTAGCGTGTTTAAAAGAAAGTTTTAGGCAAGTAAAGTACCGATATCAGTAGTAATTTGACTGAAGAATTTAATGGTACTAATTTTTTCTACAGAATTTGTGTGAAAATAAGGTTAATCAGTCCAAAACTAGCGCAAATTTTTGTGCGCCGTAAATTGCAGATTTTTACTATGGGAGGCACTGTAGCTCCCAGGTCGTCCATCCCATTTTTTCAGACCGGGAGCTACAGACCTGCAGCTATGATTCACTAAGATCAAATACCTTTAAAATACTATTAATACATAGAGTTGCGATAAATTTTCGTATAGGCGTCCTTGTTCATCTTAACTACTAGTATGCATTAAGTTTGCCTGGTTAATACCTAAAGGAATAGGGAAGAAGATTGGTAACAAACCAATGCATATTTACTATAGGATGGACGAAGTCTCTTACCAGAACCTATGACCGGAAAAGGTGATAAATGTCACAACTTAATAAGTCCATTCTCGCTAATTACGACCATGCATGGATTAACAAAAATTAGTTGATTTTTTTTTTACTTTATAATTAAAAAAACCCATCTACTATCACACCAAAACCCACGACTAAGGGTATTTGGATATCAAACACATTTAATAGAATCCTCCTTGCTCAAGATAACTTAGTCCTGTATTAACTTTTACAACTTTCTTTTGAAACGGTAGGAATCATAAATACGAATACGATTTTGTTTTTCATGCAACTTTTACACTTTTTTCTTCGAGATTGGCAAAGTAATTACAGAGAAATTATGAATATTCAAACTTGCAGAACGATTAGTGAGATTGAGCGAATACAGCTACCGGTACCTAAGTAACTAGTCCACCTAAGTGCAATCTAATTAAAGAAGGACGTGTTATATAAACTGAAAATCCCTATAGCTGTTAATTATATCATAAGTCCGGTGTTAAAGTTTGATAAGTAGTTGTATTGTACGAATGCTATGTTGTAGTTCACTACGGTCAACAAAGCCGGACTTCACTAGTACAATAAATGGAAAGGAATATTAAAGTTATAATGATTAAAATTATCCATTAGAAATTTGTTTTAGATCAATGCTGCAACACATCAATGGCATTCATTTGTCTGAATGTCTGTACGATAAACTTCACGAATCAAAAGACATAAAGTACAATTTCGAAGTATATTTCTAAAATAATAAACAAATAATAATTTAACGACGTTAAATCGTTTTCATGTTTACACAATATAAGATAAATATAATGTCTGTTTACTAATGTGACATTTAAGGAGTCTGGGTGGTCAAGAAATTAGTCATCAGATCTACCTTAATTTTTTGTTTATCTTTAAGTTATAAACTATAATTAAATAAAGAGAAATTTCAGATTTCAAATTTTAAATATTTCAGCTTCAAAATTTGAATATTTTCCTATACATGTATCTTTATTCAGAGATCCTTTCTTAAGGACCAATGTTTTTATACTTTTTTCCAATTTTAGGTCACCTAAGTCACTTAGGTGTGAGTCACTCGGGTGAGTATTTACAAAGCAAGGCTCGAGCTTTGTTTACGTAGCGATGAATACGACCTCTGTATCTCGCTTATAACTCAATTACTAACATTCTTTTTGTCAATTATTTAAAATATCCAAGCAAATTAATTTAAACATAAAGAAAATAATAAAACTAAAAATAAAATGTATCAAAATCGTGTTAAGGTTCGTTTAAGATTGCAATAAATCTCGAAGTCTAACTAAAAGTATAATTTTTCTTTATCCTACGATTAATGATAAGAATCAATTCAGTAACCGAATCAAATCTTTCATTTAAGAAATGAATTCAATAGCTAACCAGATTTTATGATTTAATTTAAATTAAATACATTGGTACAAAACAACTGGATGCACGAACAAATTCTCATAAGGAAAAAAGTATGACAGGCAAATCAACCTCAATTATACTTACTGGTTTGTTTTAATAAACGTTTATATTTTAGTACTTGCTTTTTCTTGGTAATGTATGCAATACCTAGTTTATATGCAAAATGCAAAAGTACATATCAAATAAATTTGAAGACATTTTAAGAGAGTCATATAAACACTGCACTAATACGAATGCAATATCATCAACATAATGTCTACAAAAATTATCATTCTTATAATAAATATCAGTATGTACGTTTATTTTCTTTATGGTTTATAGGTACTATTACATGTAATAATGACGTCATTGGAACGACATGTCTTCATTGATGGTGACAACACGGTTTTCTTTGCGGGCCTTCTCTGCAGCAAACACGACAAGATGGCTGGCCAGTGTCTCGTCTGCTCCCGTGCGGATTTTGAAAAAGTCTTTATGCTTTAAGGATAAGTTGATAGTAAAAGTAAACAAAATTCTTTCTGTTTAAAAAAACGAAATATATGATCATGAAATGTCATGCAAGTGGCATGCAATCTTAGAGTTCTCCTTTAAAAGAGAACATAGTAAAAGGACCATTATTAAATAGATGGAAATGTAAACGTTCTCCACTGGACAACAGTAAAAAAGATCCCACAAGTTATGGACGCAACACTCATATAAATCGCACTCTATATATTCTAGATTTGATAAAAGTATAACAAAACCACAACTTACATAGATGGCACTCACAAAACTCTCTATCAGACCCTCGTCTCCTCCCCCATGCCCTGAGAGTGGTCCCTTTTTGCTCTCAAGTATATGTTTATCTGTTGACAAATAAACATGCGTAAGCTTTAATCATCCATGTATAAACATCATGTTTTTTCTCTCTCTCTCTCTCTCTCTCTCTCTCTCTCTCTCTCTCTCTCTGTGTGTGTGTGTGTGTGTGTGTAGTTACGGGTATTAGTATTTGATAATTAAAAAAAAGAACCATGACACGCATCTGACTAACAAAATGAAGACATACAGAATATTAGAAATGTAGGGCGTGCAAATATAATGTTATCAAGTCAATGACTTGCAATGTAACCATCTTTCATCGGATAACTTTTGATTCTCTCTTAGTAATACAAGGTATATAAAAACACTTATGGGAATAGTTAATTCTTTATCCACAAAATAAATCAAGGTCAAGTGTACAGGTCAAAAGCTAAAAAATATGATATAATCAGCTGATTTTTGAAAATTATTTTCTTTTCCATAATATGCATAACTTCTTATTCAATATTTCAAAGCTATCTTTCAAACCATATACCACAGGAAAAAACATTTTATATCTGTGGATAAATTCAAAGTTTTCATAAACTTTTCTACCTAAAGCCTTAATTAGATAGCAAAATGTAAAGATTTAAGTATATTTTTATGTTATATGAAGAATGAAATAAAACAGGTCGTATGACGATGGCAAATATTAACACCTATACAAATTGTTATGATTTTTAAAAATCTAAATGCTATATAATAAATGTATTGTATAAGTATGAAACACATGTATGTAAGTGCCCCAATTATTTGCAATTTACCAAGACTGTATGAAGATACGTACACCTTCGTTTAGTTGTAAAATCAACCTGCAAAACACTCTTATCCCCATCTTTATATCTGATCTCACCCTATAAAAAAATTTGATTGTACATACGTTGAACAATAAAGCTTCAAATAAACTGAATTAAATGGGATAGGGAGCAAACTATTACCTTTGTTCCAAACACATTGACTTCCCTTGTACAAACTGATTCTGTGAATCCTATCATTGACAACGAAGCCGTAGCCCCACCAGTGAACTGCATGTTAACCACCTTCAATGGTTCATAGTGATATAACATATTTATAGCATGTTTGAACATTAGCATCAAACGTGCACCTATATGTATCTACGTTATTGCTTACAAAATGCATTGGCCGCAAAAAAAGGATACGCCATTTGTTTTAATTAAACAAAAACAATAAACATGCATCACTTTAAGATAACCAAAGATTAATTAATATCATCATAACTAAATTAGAAATCATTTGGACTACCTGTTGTGACATGACGTCATTATCCATGTCATAGACACAGCGTCCATACGGCCCAGTCCGCAGGGCTTCCGTCACGCTTTCTATGTCTGGGGGTCCTGATGTTAGTATAAATACAGGCCAACCCGTGTTTGACTAATAGCAATAAAAAGTTTATAGATTTCATTATCAAAAAGGTGTTAAAATTATAATATATGACAATTATTACAAGTCAGTTGACCTCAAACAGATTTTACTACCAATCTTGAACACTCTGTATTCAAACACTGTCCAACGACATGCAGACTCACAGATTTGATGCCATCTTCAATGTAAATTTTCTTTGCTGAGTAGTGACACTTGGATTCCACTTCCTTTGGACATTCCAAGCATATGTCGGCCGCCTTCTTTGGCTGAAAACATACAATGTAGCAACAAACGTAATAAAAATTAGACATTTCACAGATGATTTTTACATCTATACATATATCATATTCATGTATATAATTTTATGCATTCGTCAAACTGTTTCGACTGTATCCATGCCATGTTAATTTTGTGTAATTTATCGCTGTGTTTAAAACGTACTTTATTTTCCTTGTTAAAATGACTCAGATGTCCAAAAGAGGACACTCTCTGACACTTCTTTTCTCCCATCCAAAGACACACAAGGTCAACGTCATGGCAACATTTGGCCAGTAAAGATGGAGAACTCTCGCTTTCATTGTGCCAGTTTCCTCTCACGTAGGAATGGGCAAAATGCCAGTATCCTACCTATAACAGAAAAAATGAATCTTTAATATTGTTACCCTGAATATAATAACTATACATTATTCAAACAAGAGACCAATGGGCACATCGCAATAGCCATAATAAAATCAGCTTTATGTAGTCATATACAAAATATCTGGACAATGTAATAAAATAGATCCTGTATAAAAAGATTTTCAATAATTTCTCCAGATGTTCTTTTGTTAAACATGGAAACACTTTTGAAATTGGATAATTTAATAGTCATATCACATATTGAGCATTGCAGTTCTCAAGAAGATCTTAAACAACTTTTCATATAAATATAAACCTACATCAAACTTTGAACCTCTTGTGTGTCCCAAGAATTGTCCACAGTCTAGACTATTGAGAATCAATAAATGTTAAGATGCTTGCATGTAAGTAATACTATATATTATAACATTTGAGTTTTTGAGAATAATCATCTACATAACCTAAGGATGCTTCCACACAAGTTACAGCTTGTCTGGCCAATTGGTTTTTGAGAAGAAGATTTTTAAAGATTTCTTCTTTTAAATTCATTAAAATAAAAGGATGCTTCCACACAAGTTACAGTAATTGCCATAGACAGTATCAATATTATCATAGAAAGGTTGGTTACTCGGTTGATATTAGGTTTGTAATATTGTATAAACAGAATTCATTTATCTGCTTAATATCTGAATAATACGTCATCAAAGTGAACAAGTATGATAGTGCAAGAAAGACCCCATGTTCTATCATTTAAATTATATGGTCTAGAATCTGGATATTGACAATGAGGCGTACACAATTACAGGTAATTACTTACAATAAATACGTATATGACTTACAGGTTCAAGGTGTTGAATATTGACCACATCTCCAATGGCACCGCTGTCTATCAGCTCCTTGATCTTCTTGACCCAGGGGGTGTATCGGAGAACATGGCAGACCGTCAAGAAGACGTTGTTTTCTTTGCAGACTCGGACTACAGTCCTCCTCTGTTGTCTGTAAACACAGATATTATTAATAACATCATGAGTTTTTTCTGTAAATTCTTTAATTCAACGTGTTAAGGAAGCAGGGTGATCAACAAATGAACTATCAGATCTGTCTTTAACATTTAACATTGTATATATTTGGCCATAAACTAACAATAACAAATGAATAAATCCAAATACTTTAGCTTTAAAATTTGAGCATCTCTCTTTATCTTTATACAGAGCTCTTCTTCAAAAGGAGGTAAATATAGCCTTATAATGGTTACGACCATCCAGCTCTCTTAATATATTGCATTAGAATTGAGTTTTTGATTCATACATTCCTCTTGATTATAAAGAAATTATAAAACTTATACTGTGTCCTGTTGTTTCATGTTTTTTAACAGTTATAAAGAAGCATTTGCAAAGTTAGCACATACATCATAGGCATCATCATATCTACGAGGTTTAGCGTGCTTTTGATTGTTATAAATTCGCATAAATCATTCGTATGGTGACTGAGAAAAAAAATAAAATGTTTTTCAGCATCGGGAATTTGCTGTATAAAGACTTTTTCTGATAATAAATGGCTTGCCTTATAAAACTTATTTACAATTAATGTATCAAATTTAATCATTACTCTTTTAACATATATTAACAAGTTAGTACATCTTTTTATTGAAAATACCCGCTACGTTACTTAGAGATTGAAGCATGACATTGACATTTTTATATAAAATCCTCAAAAATAACTGACAAAAGCATACAATAGCATAGTTAGTCATGTACTCTGTTTGTTATATAAGAAGAAAATTAATTTTTTAAAAGGAATAACTAACCGTCATTAGTTTTTCCAATAAGATGTGGTACCCTTTCTTGGCAAATGCCACTGCTGGTTCCTATATTGATTACAAAATGTAAAGTTAAATTGCTTCAAACGACAAAAGAAGTCATTAAAGGAAGTGAACATGAAAATATTATCAAGGGCTCAAATTTATCTGTATGATGTATATAATGCTATCTGAAAACCATTTAGACATAGCTTTCCTCAGTAAGAAGATATATCACTTAGATTAACTAATTCTTGCAATCCATGTGGGCTGCCATATTGTTAAAATCATTACTTCCCTGCTGGGTTATCTCTAAGCATCTAAGAGAGGGCAGCACTGATGCTGACGTCAGTGAGACACATTGCATTTTTACACACGCTTAGTAACAGAGATAAAATGTCATCATCAAAATGTGAATTGAAACTTAAAATGGATGTAAAGAGTTGTCATTCTGAAACGGGGATCATGGAGGAAGATTTTGGATCTCAGAATGATGCATTCCCACCCAGCACTGCAGTTAATGTGACATGTAACTAGAATGGAATGTCCCTGGATCAGTGTTATTGTGACCTATTTTTTCTTGCACTCAGGAACTTCTTAATTTGTCGTTATGAGTTTGAACATTATGTGTGCTACATAAATGAGCACACAAGGTGCATTGATCAGCATCCTGATTTTTAAAATGTGACTTAGTTCTGTTATTCTTCTGACAGCATAAACGGAACCGACATATATACGTATCATCAAGATCTAATCTAATTAAGATAAAAACAAATCAGAGAGGAAGATTTCTAGAGCACTTAAATAAAAAGTAACGGTAAGAAAGCCCACAAAGAAAATGAAATTACATTTTTACATTTATTTGAAATCTACAAAGAGCATTTTATTTATGTAAACACTGACTGCCACATCTACGTACAAACATCTGGGATGCCATTGTCTCATATTTCACAAATTATCTATATTTTATTTTTGCACAAATCATGTATAGTTACCTAAGGTTCAGTTATAGAAATATACTGAATCCTTGTCCTCTCATGACAGTACAAAATTTTGCCGCACATCCAGGCATAATTTTTCTTTGTAACTTTTATCAACTCTGTATAAACAATGACCCAGTTCTATCATTGACCCAGTCACCAGCAGCAATGTGGCTTATCTACGTCAGAGAACAGATGCATGCTGGGGTAAAATGGATTACCTCCATAAACCTTTCACTGAGAGTGTTAAATTGATAAAATCTCATGATAGAAATAAACAAAAAGGTTATAGACATCATTTCTAAGTTTTGAAAGTCTTTTAAAATTTATTAAGCAACAATTAATTTTTTCATGTTCACTTCCTTTAAGTCTACATGGAAAGAACCATTGTAACTAATAAATTGATGAATACTTAAAATCCAGTCATATGGAATAAATCCATTGAGGTGTTTGCATATAT
>WFKH01006014.1:10202880-10222500 GCA_016163765.1 Magallana hongkongensis | reverse complement strand
TTTAACCAGCTCCAAAAACCTTAACCTCCTCCAGCATCCGAAACCTACGGCTCAGATTCAGCATTCATGCCTGTCAGGTGCATCAGTATCATAAGATGCACCATCCATGCAAGTTTGGTGAAGTTAGGACCAGTAAAAACTAAGATATAATCATTAAAGGGCACCTGCTCCAAAAACTTTAACCAGCTCCAAAAACCTTAACCTCCTCCAGCATCCGAAACCTATGGCTCAGATTCAGCATTCATGCCTGTCAGGTGCATCAGTATCATAAGATGCACCATCCATGCAAGTTTGGTGAAGTTAGGACCAGTTATAACTAAGATATAATCATCAAAGGGCACCTGCTTCAAAAACTTTAACCAGCTCTAAAAACCTTAACCTCCCCAGCATCTGAAACCTATGGCTCAGATTCAGCATTCAAGCCTGTCAAGTGCATCAGTATCATAAGACGCACCATCCATGCAAGTTTGGTGTAGTTAGGACCAGTAAAAACTAAGATATTATCATTAAAGGGCACCTGCTCCAAAAACTTTAACCAGCTCCAAAAACCTTAACCTCCTCCAGCATCTGAAACCTATGGCTCAGATTCAGCATTCAAGCCTGTCTGGTGCATCAGTATCATAAGATGCACCATCCATGCAAGTTTAGTGAAGTTAGGACCAGTAGTAACTTAGAAATGGCTATCAAAAGGCACCTGCACCAAAAACTTTAACCTGCTCCAAAAACCTTAACCTCCTCCAGCATCTGAAACTCATGGCCCAGATTCAGCATCCAAGTCTTTCAAGTCCATAAGTAGGTCCAGATGCATCATCCATGCAAGTTTGGTGACGATAGGACTAGTAATAACTTAGATACAGGACCTGCAACAAAAACTTTAACCAGGTCCGGACGCCGACGCCGACGCCGACGCCGAGGGTATAGCATAAGCTCCCCCCGACTTCGTCTCGGTGAGCTAAAAAATCAATTTCAATTCCTTGCATATTTGTAGATTCCAATAAACTTATTTTGTTGAGTAAGGGGGCAAACTCTTACCTTTGTTCCAAACACATTGACCTCCCTTGCACAAATTGATTCTGTGAATCCTATCATTGACAATGAAGCTGTAGCCCCACCAGTGAACTGCATGTTAACCACCTGATGATTCATAATGAGCTATACATTAAATAATAGGCTAGTACGTGTATCATAACTATTATTAAAGTAAATGTTTTCAAAGTGCTACTGTATTAAGAGCAAGCCCAAGCAAATGTGGAGCACAGAATATATTCATCATCATAGAGTTCTAATGGATTTTGGCAACATTTTTTCTTTAAATTTTGATATCAATTAAGATTGTTTGGAATAGTTCCTGCCATATGAATGTGTATTCATTTTAATATGAAGAATACATGAAGCACTTTGATTGTGATATCACATCCCGTGACTTTTTTATATTTTTCAACAGCAAAAAAAAGTAAGTATCAAAGAGCTCTGTTTTTTTTAGGAAATTGTTTTTGAAATACTGAAAACAACCTATTTCATTTGATGAAGCACTCGTCTATGTTGGATAAAGGAAGTCTGGGATAGCATTAGGAATCTTGGGATACTGTCATCAAGTCTTAAAGACAAATTAACAGCATCAGCTCAGTCTTTATTAAGGATTCGTCCATAAAGCTTGCTAAATTTGCTATCATACTAATATATAAGTCTTGAGAAAGGACACATATAATTTTCTAAAAGCTTTAGATTGTACTTTATTATACCTATATACACTCTATCAATATTAAAGCTATGAATAATGACTGAATAGATGTGCAATTAAACAAAACTCATCGTTACATAAACTACTACATAATTATTAGGTAAATTAGGACTATTTGGACTACCTGTTGTGACATGACGTCATTATCCATGTCATAGACACAGCGTCCGTATGGCCCAGTTCGCAGGGCTTCCGTCACATTTTCTATGTCGGGGGGTCCTGACGTTAACACAGACACAGGCCAACCTTTGTTGAACTTTAAAGAAGATATCAAAGATATATCAATCAAGGTCAAACAGTTCTTCATCATACATGCATATGTATCAGATAAAGTGAATATCGATGCGCATGTTTAAATTAATCATATACTTTTGTCAATCATCGTGTTTGTTGACCTTACACAGATTTTACTTTCAATCTAAAATTGATCATTCTGTATTCAAACACTGTACAAATACAGGCTGACTCACTGATTTGATGCCATTGTTGATGTAAATTTCCACAGCTGAGTAGGGACATTTGGACTCCACTTCCTTAGGGCAGTCCAAGCACTTGTTGGAAGCATTCTTTGGCTGAAAACAAATCAAAAAATGTCATTTTTTTGAAAGATCACTATTAAATAGTAAACATTGATTTTACAAAAATTCCTATATACTATGTATAAGTATCATAACTTATGCACATTCATGTTCTGTTAGAGAGGGGGGGGGGGGGGGGGAGATAATATCAATGTCATCTCACTCAATCTAGTGTATACTTTCTCACAATATTAACAATTTAAACTTACTTTACTTTCCTTGTTAAAATGACTCAGATGTCCAAAAGAGGACACTCTCTGACACTTCCTTTCTCCCATCCAATGACATACAAGGTCAACATCATGGCAACATTTTGCCATTAAGGAAGAAGAACTCTCGCTCTCTTTGTGCCAATTTCCTCTCACATAAGAATGGGCAAAATGCCAGTATCCTACCTATAACAATAACAACATGCATTTTAGATATTAACTTACTTTGTTAGACTGAGAGAAATGACTGAGATGTCCGAATGAGGAGACAGACTGACACTTCTGTGGTCCCATCCAGTGACATAGAAGGTCAACGTCATGGCAACACTTAGCCAGGAGAGAAAACGAACTCTCCGATTCTTTGTGCCAGTTGCCTCTGACAAAAGAATGGGCAAAATGCCAATAACCAACCTAAAATAAAACAGGAATTTAGATGCTCTTCATCCATGCCTGTTTTCTGGTGAAAACACCAGTATACCTTTAATTCATTTACTTTGCACAAATTATACAATGGCAATGAAATGTTGATGTCTTCATATTCTTTTTAAGAATTGTTTAACATTTATCTTATTTTGTACATGTACATGTGATTTTTTTAGGAAAATGTTGTGTAGATTTGAGGGGGAACAAACTTTCCTATGTAAAAAATATAAATGTTAAAAAAGTTAAAATTAACAGACTAATATAAAGAAAACAAAACGTTAAAGACCAGTGAGGGAGGCGGCCTAGTAGGCGGCAAGGTCTAGATGGGGACACACATTATAAGACAGAAATTTAAAATGCTGCATTTAAAATCTCCCCAAGCAATAGTAAAATCACACAATTAAGTGTAAAATTTCTCCGAACTAGGCATAGTAAGGTATGAGGCATACCTTAATTGTCACTTGACTTACAGTTTCCTGACAGTATTAAAAGTTTGAACAACATCACATGCCTCATCACTTCTAAAACAGGTTCTATAGATGCTGGATATTGAAAGTGAGGCAGGAACAATAACCTGTACATGTACTCACTCAGTATATATATATCAGATAATTACATGATTGCATATAATTTTGACTTACAGGTTCTAGGTGTTGAATATTGACCACATCTCCAATGGCCCCGCTGTCTATCAGCTCCTTGATCTTCTTGACCCAGGGCGTGTATCGGAGAACATGGCAGACCATCAAGAAGATGTTGTTTTCTTTGCAGACTCGGACAATCTCCCTACAGTCCTCCTCTGTTGTCTGTAAACACAAATAATATTATTATTAATTTATCATGTGTACAACACCATTTCATTTGTCTGTTGATTAAGTTACCAGTACTTTAAACCAACTTTTATTCATGTGCGAGAAAATTTTGGGAGGTTTGCTAAAACCTCAATTTCAAGACTATTTATGGGCATTAACAAGTCCTATATGTCTTTTGTATTGAAATTTGGTTTAAGGCGGTTGGTTGCAAAAATTAGTCACTGCATGCAAACCAGTTGAACATGTAACTTGCAAAGTAAAGTCATTGGAATTAAGTTGGCTTACAGTAATCTCTGTTACAGGGGTTTATATCAAACACTGTACCAGCTAGAATGGATTTTTGAAATTCTACTTTCCTTTTGACACTGAATTTATTACATTGTACATGTTACTTCCATTATACAGAAGTTAAATTCAATTAGGTGCAAGAAATGCATTTCCATAGTTCTAGAGAAATTCATAATAATATTAATTAGCTGGTTTCTACTAACAAATAACTGAAACTACTGGTAAATATGATTACACATAATATTATTATATAGTTATGTACATAACAGGAAAAAGGCTTATAATACACAATACTTGTTTACAATAAACGCATGAATTATACATGTACATATATATTTTTAAAAATACAACACTTTAATAATAACTTACTGCCATTGGTTTTTCCAGTAATATATGATATCCTTTCTTGGCAAATGCAACTGCTGGTTCCTATATTGATTACAAAATGTAGTTTCATTAATTAGAACTGTTTTATACATAAAAAAATAGTCGGTTTCCAAATTAGGCATCAAAAATTAAATTATGTGTCAACATTTTCAAGATGCATCGAGTACACTATACCTTATGCTGCTGGTCCTGGGTACAAATCATCACACAGTCAGCAAACTTCTCCCTCTCTGCTACCTCCCTCCAATCTGAAAGAAAAACTTAACCATCTGATTCCAGATAAACCCCAATCAACACCTAATTCTCATTTATAGGTACTGTTTTTACATTACAACTATTTTTTGTTTTTCACAAATATTTAATATTCTCAATTCATCAAATAGAAAGTGAGTCTTTAGTTTTTGGAGATGTGAAAACGTCAATCATGATCTGAAAACATGGCCTGCAGTTGTTGATAAATGAATGCGTAAACATTAACAGGATTGGTGAGATTTCCTCAACAAAAGTGTAAAGGAGCAAATCAAAATATAGCATGAAATATTCATGAAAATAAGAAAAAGTTCAATGAGTTGGTCCAAGGTTAGTAAGTGTATGCAAGACTTACTGTGGGTTTCTGGTGATAAAGCAGCGAAAGTAATACCGGGGGTATACATACCTTGAAACACCATGTCATCAGATATGTTACACAGAGTCTGCAATCTCTCTCTCTGGTACTTTTTGGGGTCTGCCACTGCAATGACCTGTAAATCACAGCAGAATAAATTGGAAACAATTTCTTACCTTTGAAACTTCACAATAATTATATTGTGTAACCCACAGATTGGTCTCTGTGTTACACTGAATGGAATATGTATATTATGTACAATGTACAAAAATATAAATACAGTTGAACTTCGATATTTCGAACACTGATATCTCATATACAATGGATATGTCAAAGTGATTTCTAAGTCCCAACCACTTATATTTCTAAGTATTTTACCCTCAATATCTCGAATACTCGGATATCTCGAAGTTTTTAAATAGTCCCATCCAGTTTGAGATAACGAAGTTTGACTGTATACCAAAGAGAGCATACAGTATTGGATCCTGGTTTGATTCCAGGTCTTGGTACAAGTCTTCTTCACAGTTTACATTATTTAATAATTTGATTTAAAATTCCTCCTGTCCTACCTACTTCACCAATACAAAATGAGCATATATATATATATGTACATGTTGCTTCACAGAAGAACCCAGCATCTTACCTTAATTATCATGATTACCGGTATTAATTTTACTTTATCACCATCTTAATATCATGTTACTGAGGAGTTTTGTATCTTTAAAAGGAATATCAAGAGCCTGTAACCCCTTATACTAAATCTAACTGTCCTCACTACTTACCCGGAACTCCTCAGGTTTTATCTCCTGGTAATGAGCATAACCAAATCCCCTCTGGCCAGCTCCTATCACAATAGCCGTCGTTAATTTTCCCTCACTGTCAGACATCTGCAATTCATTTAAAATATTCTTATTTATAAATATTTAAAACAATATGATCGTGTGTATATAGGATTATATATGTCATACACAGTTCCATGCAATCACATTGAAGGACCGTTGCAGACTAATTAAGATACAATTTAACATGGACCCCAGCACTGAACTTGGATGTTTCAGGGTAGCTATATACACGTAGTAGACAATTCAACTACATGAGCCCTCGTGACATATGGCCAAGCAAATTCAAACCGAGTGTATGATGCATGTGGACAATGTGGTAGATCTTGAGTAAATAACTTGATCTGACTTGTAGGTTCACCTTTTAACTCAATAGGTAGAGTGTTAAATTATTATGTCAGAGGACCATGCTGAGGTTTATCCAAAGGCAATCAATACTTGTATTTGCCTCTGTCACAGAATAAACTTACATTTTGGGACATATGGTTTTAATTCATCCAATACATTTCACGTCTGCTAGGATAAAAAAGCTGAAGACCTGTATAGCTCTACGAGAAAACTTGGGTTAATGTAGGCTATGTCTATGGCACGCCAAATTCACAAAAATGTGCTAAACATAGTTTCACAGTCGATAAACTAGGTTTATCGGCTGTTTACGGATCGTAAACTATAGTTACCGACGTTAATCTATATTTCACATCTGTAAACTATAGTTAACGCGATAATCTATGTTTCACATCTGTAAACTATAGTTAACACTGAAAACAATCATTTGCGGTTGTTAAACATAGTTTATCTGATAAATAGGGTTTTATGATCAGCAAACTACGGTTCACAAATCTAAAGCACGCCGAATTCACATAAATTAGCAAAACATAGTTTCACAGTCGATAAACTAGGTTTAACGGTTGTAAACTATAGTTTACGGATCGTAAACTATAGTTACCGACGTTAATCTATATTTCACATCTGTAAACTATAGTTAACGCGATAATCTATGTTTTTCTGTCTGGAAATACACGTTAACAATAGATTTTGCTGATAAATATAGATTCACATCTGTAAACTATAATTTACATTCGTCAACTAGAGTTTAGAGTTGTTAATCATAGTTTCACAATCGTGAAACTATATTTATCAGATAAATTATGTTTTGCAATCGCAAATGGTTGTTTTCAGTGTAAATTATAGTTTTACACTTCTGAAACATAGTTTATCGCGTTAACTATGGTTTATAGATGTGAAATATAGATTAACGGCGTTAAATATAGTTTCACAGATGATATACTAGGTTTATCGACTGTTAACTATAGTTTACGGACGTTAAACTATAGTTAACAATAGTTTATTGTTAACTATAGTTTACAAACCGTAAATTATAGTTAACGATTCGTTAACTATAATTAACGATCCGTTTACTATAATTTTCCTCTGCAAAACCATATTTAACGGTTGTAAACTATAGTTTACGAATGATAATCTAAGTTTATCTGTCTTCAAATAACGTTAACGATAGATTTTGCTGATAAATATAGATTCACGTCTGTAAACTATAATTTACATTCGTTAACTATAGTTTAGAGTTGTTAATCATAGTTTCACACTTGTGAAACTATTTTTAACAAATAAACTATGTTTTGCAATCGCAAATGATTGTTTTCAGTGTTAACTATAGTTTACAGATGTGAAACATAGATTATCGCGTTAACTATAGTTTACAGATATGAAATATAGATTAACGTCGTTAACTATAGTGTCGGATCCGTAAACTATAGTTAACAGTCGATAAACCTAGTTTATCGACATTTATCGACTGTGAAACTATGTTTAGCTCATTTTTGCGAATTTGTCTGATAAATGTAGTTTCACGATTTGTGAAACTATGATTAACAACTCTTAACTATAGTTTACGATTGTAAATTATAATTAACAAATGTGAATCTATATTTATCAGCAAAATATATTGTTAACGTTGTTTACAGATAAATAAACTATGATTATCATTCGTAAACTATAGTTTACATTCGTGAAATATAGTTTCACAGATGTAAACTATAGTTAACGAATCGTTAACTAGAGTTTCGGATCCGTAAACTATAGTTAACAGCCGACAAACCTAGTTTATCGACTGTGAAACTATGTTTAGCTCATTTTCGTGAATTTGGCGTGCCATATATGTCATGTCATCCTGAATTTTCCCATAGAGTTATACGTATGCAAATCTGCAGGACAAGGGCAAATCGAAAAAACAATATTGATATGCTGGGCCACATCTCATGAAATTTAAATTGATAAAATTAAAGAGATTAAAGAAATCCGGCGAGCGTTCACAAGCACCCAGCTAGTCTGCTGAACACTGGTCTCAGGTTATCAAGAAATTTTGAAATATTTTATTATTTGATAAATATAACGAATAATTATAATAGTGAAACTCACAATAATTTAGATAATTATGTTGATCCCTGACACTTGCTACACTTGCTTCTAGCTCGCTATGAAATGATATGACGGTTGTAAAACCTGGTGTTTTATCAGTGTTCATAGTTTGTTTACAAACATCATTTACGCCATGTGTCATGGCACGTAATTTCTATATTTAAAGACAATATCAGATCCGGAAGTTGAACCAAAAGATTACACATGTTAATCTGTTAATTAGTACAATTCATATCTTGTTTGAATTTCTCTGTGGCTATGCAAAATCCATCTTTTTAGACCTGAAGTACTTGCACTGTGCATTTGATCCATATACGTATTTTGTCACATGTTTACATATTATGTAACCCACGTGAAAAACCACATGACTTCAACATGGCGGCGTTACAGCCTAAACCATATGTCATGAACTCATGATGAAGTTTGAATAACGTGACAGAATGTATATGAACGCAATATCTTGACAGGTATGACATGTTTCAGATTTCAGAAAATTCAATTTATTACGTTTTTAATTAATTAAAGTAAAGGAGTTGATTATTTTGTTGTGTTACAGTTTGTAACATTAGTTCATAACATAGCCTATCGTATATCAGTCCTATCGTATCGTGTGTGAATCCTCTCAGATTTATCGTATTATGTATCTTTTTTTTCCCGTTTATCCTATCATGTTTTCCGTTAACATTAACGGGTCGTGCGTTATTTATATATTCATTTAATTAACTCTTAAACGTGAAAAAATATGGGATTTGACATAATGAGTTTACAAAAATGGACCTTGATAATGTTAGTTACACCATAATTTTTAGAAAGTTAACAATAAAACTGTGCGGTGGAAGGTGTATGAAACAAAATATTGCATAGGTATAATACATGTTTGATAGTTTAAAGATGTAGATTATCGCACATTAAAATAATTTTTGATAATATGGTTTAGTTTTTTTTTCCACAGGTACATGTAGTTTAATCATATATTCCTACTCACCTAATCAAAATGGAATGGCAAAGGAAAAATGTAACACAATAACTACATATATATTCAAAGCCTGACACCAAATTGAATTCTGTTCCATCTTGGAATTAGTGTTGTTATTTAAACAGAAGAAAAGCTAAAAGAAAATATTTGGAGAATGGGATTACCTTTGACTCAGAGACTTGGGTACAGTATAGGCCACGTCCTAAATGACCTGACAGCTTCAGTATGGTTCAGTTATCTCATTGTGTATTTCCATCAAGTGATGAACTTTAATAACAATTTGGCGGGATATTTGATGCTGATAGGGCAAGTGAGTGATGCAATGTTTACACCATTCATCGGGTATGAGTCAGACAGAACAAGGGGATTCTGTGGCCTAGGAAGGAGAAAAGCATGGCATCTTGTAGGTAGGTACATACAACATGTACAAATGTGTACACATATAGAGAATCATTTCTATAAATGTGCTCTTATAAGCATTGCTTGTAGTTAAAAATATTTCAGGTGCTTACATATTGTATATTTTATTATATATACTCTGATATTCAACATGTACATTTTAATTTGTAGATTTATTTTGGTGCAATAAAAAATTATGAGTTTTGAAATACATTTATAAATGAACGTGCAAACAATGTAATTTCACTAAATGCAAATAAAATTATTGTTTTATAAATTGATTCATAATAAGTCTTTATTTGATTATTTGTTTTTAAAACAGGCACAATATCCGTGGCTTGCAGTTACCCTTTCCTCTTCAATGACTGCATAGGTTGTCCAAACGCCCCCGATTGGTCCAAATTCATCTACTTTGCTCCATTTGTGGTCATTTTCCAGTTTGGCTGGGCAGCCACCCAGATTTCTCACCTGTCACTTATACCTGATCTCACCTCTGATGATAACGAGAGAGTAGAGCTCAATGGAATCAGGTAGGAAATATTTTACCCTGCAACTTTATTAGGTCACCTGAATAACTCAGGTGACCAATTGATATCTGTGTCCATCATGTGTTGCTCATTAACTGAATATATTCAACTTCCTCCCTTTAACAACCAGACCAATCTTGACCAAATTTAGTGTGTAGCACTTACAGAAAGAGAGCCAGATCGTAAAGAGGAACATATTGAATTGTATTGATAATGATTCCCATTTCCCCAGCATGCTCAGGTGCCATAATATCTTGAATAAAAACTGTGAAAATCAATTCAATATTGAAGAAAAAAATTCTCTAAACTCCTGAGCATCTTGCAGTCATACAACTTAGTTTTATTGAGGTTTCCAAACAAATAAGAACCCTTTGCATCATTTGACACAATCATGTTATAGTTCAAAATTTCCCATTAACTTTCTTGAGTGGGTCGTCTTTATTGCTCATAAGTTGGAAAAAACATCATGTGATCATCCTAATGCTATTTTACCACTGGTTTACTCAAACTCAAGACGTTTATGAATTGTCAGTGCATTATTTAGCACAGCTCATTGTTGATAGTTCAATTGAATGATGTTTGGAAAACAATTTTTGAATGAATGAGTTTTCACACTTTGCTGAAGAATGGATACCCTTTTATAATTAGTTATTGTAACATATTCTACTTGAATCAATTTTAAGGTTCTCCAATCCTCAGCCTCAAAGTATTTTTTTCATCATAAAAGTGTTATGTTTCTTTAAAACTTAATAAATGAAATGAAATGAAATGAAATTTATAGATGGTATCCATGCATTTTACAAAGTTATTGCAAATTTACCTACGATGGATATAATAGAATAAACAAGTTTGAAAAAAAAGTGCCGGTGCACCGGTGGCTCGAACTCTTTACCAACGCATAATCCATTAGTAGTTCTCCGTGGATCCACTACTCCAAGCATGTATTTGTGTGACTGGTGGTAATACTAACACTAGAATAGTAATTAAAATTGTCTGTATAAAAGTCAAATTTATGGTACGGATAAAAGAAATCCGGATAATTTAGAGTTATCGAACATTGCTGAGGATCGGATATCATTAATCAACGGAGTTCTCGAGTTATAAGTATTGTAATGTTTTTGTAGAGTTTATGAAAGAAAAACATGCTGATACATATGTATTTTCTTTTCATCATGGAAGTTTTAAAAAAAATGAGATGTACCATTGTACATGTATTTAAAAAATATTTTGTTGTGAGGATATGCAGATTGGGCTACATTGATCATATTGTTAACTAAAATTTTTAAGTCAATGCCATGATGCTTTTTTTCTCCAAAGATATATATTTATACTACATGAATTACACATGTTATCAAAAATTATGACAATAATGTAATTTGCTCAAATCAAAAAGTCCAAGTGTTACGTGTTTTCAGCACAAATTACACATTCATAAATTAAAGTATATATATACATGAAAATACTAGATTGTTAAATTTTACATTGATGTTGTGATAGGTAAACTATACGCTTTGAAATGAAAGTCTCTTTATTTGTACATGTGTTATAATGCAGCAAGGCAGTTAGTACTTAATTTCTACACACCTATCTGCATGACTCATGCATAAGATGGAACAGACACTATCAGAGAAATGAAGATAAAGTGTTGATTTTAAATGCTTTCATAATATGGTTTTACAGGCTTGGCTGTGATATAGGACAGGTGAGGCCTAATTCATATGCAGAGTTTAACAGTGCTTCACGGCTTAATTGTTGTAAGGCACAGTACTTGGCGGATAACTGTACAAGGAGAATTAAGTACCTTGTTGAGATGTCTCAGCCCTGAAAACCCAAGTACATCTAACTGCTTCCTGTTGTTCACTTTGTTATAAGGGGCCTTGACATTATAAAGTTCTCCCAATCCAAAGAGTCTAGCTGTAGTTTGCATTATTTGAAGGGTTGTTACAACCATTATGAAAGTCCAAAAGTGGTTTAAGATAAAGACATTTCATTTTAGATGCATTTACATTAATAATATATAAGTGGTATATAGCGTTATATAAGTAAATTTTCTGAATCATGATCGTACGTTTCATTCATAGCTCTTTTCTTAAATCCTTGATGTCTGTGATTCACTCACTCAGTATTAATTGTTCACAACACATCAACTTACTTGAAAAAACATAATGTATTGAGTTTGCTTTCTGAAGAGTTATTAACGTTTACAAGGAGAAAAAACTACATGTTCAGTGGTAAAATAATTTCAACAATCATGGTGATTTAAAACAATAAACCCAAAGGAGGCATCATAATTCATAATCATTAATAATGTTTATTTTACAGTAATTATAGTAATTTGGTGTTTTGGGGATTGAGGTATCTCCATTGCATTTTATTTAACTAACTTTAAAAAATATCTTTTTATTAAACAGTAAATTATATATTATGTGCTAAAATCAATGGCATATATTGTATATAATATAAAAATATCATCATACATGTACTAACACTTTAAATTTAACAATAAAATGCTTTCTTTGGTGATTCATGCGGGATATGAAGGTAGCGGGTTATGTAATTTTTTTCTGCAGTGATCTCTTACCTTCACAACCTGCATGAAACACCAAAGAAAACATTTGATTGTTTATATTTACATCTTTCTTTTAACAAATTAATGAATTGATCGTAAAAAGTAAGAAAAAGGTACTAAACTATTGTTAATTTAAAGGTATATGTGGCGTATTTTTAGTGAATAACAATAATAGGATCTGATTATTTGCTTCATTTCTTTACTAAAAGATAGGACTTTCACACAAATTACGCTTTATAAGTTAATCGCATAACAAAGATACGAGAAATCAAAAAAATATTTTTTAATTTTTACCGGCACGGTAAAAAATACAAAAGATTTGAATAACCCCGCCTTAAATGGGTCACGTGACATCCATCTCCGGTCTATCAACAACAATGGCGACGACGAGAAAGATAGGTATACCGTAATACTATACCGTTAAGTTTGACAGATTTGGCAATGAAAGAAAAAAAGAGACAGACTGACAAGGATAGGAACAAAGGGAAGATTGTCATCGGAGACCATGTAGATTGATGGAATAGGAATTAAAGCAGAATTAAACTTAATTAAGTTTCCATCATGAAGTTGTAGGGGTTTTGCTAGTCAGGTTCGGGCTCCATGTGTTCCATATGTCTTTATACTTTATAAGTAAATTGTTATAAACCACAAGTGGATTTCGTTTAGAGGAATTTTTTAATAAAAAATAAATAAACACTCTCAGTACATGCATCCCTCAGGGAGAGGGGTATTTACTCAGTTTACCGTGTCGATGATGCAAAAATCGTGTTTCATCTTTATTACACATAATTAACAATTTATATCGTTCTACATTAATGAATATTGAAATAATAATGCTTCGAGTATCATCGGATATGAGAATTATCTAATTTAAGACATGAAAAACGTGATTCTAATTTGTAAACAACCTGTTCTTCCATCGTGTTTTCAATGCTAGGTTTTCCCGCACTCATGCGCAGTGGCGTTACAAATGGCGGATTACATTAATATTCATCAGACGTGTAGCAAAGTTTAGAGACAAATAACTATAGACAGAACATGATTTATGGGCCTAGAGTTTGTGAAACGTCTAATTATAAGAAGCATGATGTATATTTTTACTCAAACTCATGTCAAAAATTTTACTCCAAATACGCCACATATACCTTTAATGTACATCAGTACGATAGATAAAAGAAATAGCTAAATCATCTTATATGGGAATTTGAGTCTGACATCATCATGATTATTTTGTGCAGTCTGTGATTTTTTTAGGTTGCTGAAGGTTTTGACCAATCAATAAACTGGTTAGAACTGGATTGTGTAGATTTCAGTCCTGTCAGTTTCTATAGAGCTGTAAATTACAATCAATATCTGTAAGAAATAGAGGGAATCATACTTAGTGGATGTAAATACATAATTATATGTATATAGAAATATATGTATCAAATTTTATGTAAATTGTGTTGAAATGAATGACGGGTTCATGTTATGTTTCATGTTCATGTAATCTTTAACGGGACTGTTATATTATAGTCTTTTTGAAATTATAATGACATATTGCTGTATTTCTGGTATACCGGTATATAAAGACATTATAATTACAATGTATTGGTATATTTCAGGTATGCATTCACCGTCCTGTCCAATCTGGCTGTGTTTGGAATCTTCTGGTTGTTGTTTCTCCTCCACAGTGGTCATAGCGACAACATGGAGAGCCAGCTGACCTCTGTAGATGCTCTCAAATTCAGGGTATGTATACATGTGATTCTACAGTTAGCTCCCATATCTTGTTTTGAACCAACTTTATAGCATTATGTGATATGGGTATATAAATCATGAAATGTAGTACATATGTCCTCTGTTCACCTGTCAAATATATGCTTTGTGTTCATTTTCATTTTTGGATATATATGACATAAATTCTATATTGTTTTACCCTGGTAAGTTTTTTTTAATACAGGTAACTCCATATTTCTTCATTGTATGAACTTCATAATCAACAGTAATATACAGTGAGAAAAGTATTCATTAAAATCATATTTGTCAATGAGTCGTTTGTATATACAGTTCAATGTTTTTGTTATTTTTTCTCTTCAGAACCTGGTGTTCATCATTGTTGGTATGGGCATTGTCTTCAGTATAGCCTTCCATCTAATTGTCCGCGAGCCAGTACAGCATGAAGATGTGAGCGCGGCAGAGAGCGCCATCTCAGACGGTTTCTCCACCACGATAGAAAAATCCACAGTACTCCGTACCAGAATGACATGGAAATGTTGGTTAAAAACAATGCAATTTTATCAGGTACACATGTATATGTACATGTAACTATGAAGATAGAATTACAATACAATTGTATCAGGTACACATGTCTGTCTTCATGTAACTATGAAGATATAATTACAATGCAATTGTATCAGGTACACAAAGACATGTCTATCTACATGTAACTATGAAGATATAATTACAGTGCGATTGTATCAGGTACACATGTCTATCCACATGTAACTATGAAGATATAGTTACAATGCAGTTTTATTAGGTACACAAGTCTATATACATGTAACTATGAAGATATAATTACAGTGCAGTTTTATTAGGTACACAAGTCTATGTACATGTATGAAGATACAATTACACATATATCTTTCATTCCACCCATTCAAATGAATATTAATTCAGTTAAGTTTTCCATTTCATGTTTCACAATAACCACCATTTTCCTTCCCCCAACTCCATTCCCCTGCAGTCTTTATTCTTCTTTATTATGCTATAATTGAATTAAGAACTCTATTCCCCATTCCTTAGAAAATTTCCTTTAATTTTAGTTATATTCTTCTTTCAAATGTTATAACTGAATTACCCTTGATCATAATTTTTGTGTGTGTGTGTTTTGTAGATTGCAGTAGTATATATGTCTACCCGATTGTTTGTAAATGTATCTCAGATTTACCTCCCTTTGTATGTAACTGAAACTCTGGACCTGCCCAAGGTAAGTACAACAATTACTGTAGATTCCTTATTTTACTCGAGTACAAATTCCGCAATTCAATCGTTTTGCATCAAATCGTGAGAATGTAAAATTGCAAACGCCAAAGTTTTATCTTAGTTTCATTTATTTTATATCTGTCCGAAAAATAAAAGCGAGATTTTAAAATCTGTGAGATATGCTTCTTGTGATTTTACATGGATATTTCCTCATGTTTAATTAAAAATGTACAGTACTTACTCTAAGACGAAAATCATCTTTGGCCTTCATATGAATTCTGTGATATTTTGAAGTGATTTGTATTGTGGGATTCATTTTCTATCCTAGGATTCCGTTGCTATTTTTCCTTTGGTTGTGTATGTTTCGGGGTTTGTGGCCTCTATCGCAATGAGAGCAGTAAACTCTCGACTGGGACGAAAGGCAAGTTTTTCTTGTGTGTGTGTGTGTGGGGTTCTTTTTATGAAACATTACAATGATTATGTAAATATGAGAAATATTTGTAAAAAATACAGCTGCATCAATTAATAACAGAGTTTCAATTTTATTTCATTTTATTTCAATTAGTAATCTACTGCCGCTATAATAATACAAATAATTGTAAAGTGTTTGTATGAATGAAATTCACAGTACATGCAATATTATATTTAAACAGTATTACAAAACAAGAATGATTAAATTTTAGATGAAATGACAACAAAACTCACATTGGTGTTTTTTCTTGGGATTTCAGGCTACATATGCCTTAGGGCTGGTGCTTGGTATTGGGGCATGTGCCTGGATTTACTTTCTGAATCACGACAATGCCAAGCAAGTGTATGGGGCAGTCATTCTGCTGGGGCTGGGGGGATCCACCATGTTGGTGACCTCTCTAGCTATGACCTCTGACCTTATTGCCTGCAATGTGGTAGGTTTAAACTACTTTGGTTCCAAGATCTTCTATGTACACTTGTTTTGCCTCTGACTAGATTTCATTCTGTCAATGGACAAAACTTGTCACTTGATTGCCATCTTTATATTTCTGTAAATTCTTTTGTACATGTATTCACAGTAATGAACCTTCCAATCTGATTTGCATAATAATGAACACATCTGATATTAAAATCTCAAAAAACTTGATAAATACGACTTTTTTTTTTGTAGGAATCAGGAGCATTTGTATATGGTGCCATGAGTTTTACCGACAAACTCTCTAATGGGGTCGCGGTTGTGTTGATACAACACCTACATCCTTGTGTGTAAGTATGAAATTATTAGGACATGAAAATTCATCCCTCCTAATTTTACTATTTTAAGGTTCTATTTTGTTTCATATTCCATGATTGTAAGGTCAACAAAAAAAGTATTGAATATTATTTATTGAACTGCTCTTTAAAATGATCATCTTTACGCTTTATATTATGAATTCTTTGATAAAATTGTATTTGATATTTTAAAAGAATTAAGCCGTTTCTGTTTTCTATAATATGCATTTGAATGGAAATCTAAATGGCAATAACTTAATCTAACAGAAAAAACCAAAGAGTGTAAGTATTCAAGATGGTGTTTTGGGGGGGAGGGGGAGGTGTCCCCAATTTTCAATATGATAGTTGTTCTATACATGACTGTAGGAGCCAAACGGTTCATTAAGTTCTGAATGATGAATATGAAAGAAATTTTAGAGATGTTTATTATGTGACTTTTCCACTAGATCATGTTGTCCAAGCTGTAAAGATTACTACCGCCAGGTCCTGACCTTTGTCCCGGGGGGCGTGGCAGTTGTAGCGTTCCTGGCTCTCTTATCTCTGCTTCCATACAAAATAGGACTACGCGCTAACACAGGTATGAATTCACTATCACTTCATGATCTCATTATTTTTCAATAGAAATTATGCTGCTTTTTTTACTGCTCACAGGATAATTTTCAATCACATCCTTGATACATAAATTCAAAACTTGGCCAACTCATATGAGCACAAAACTTTTAAAGGCTGACTTTCGCAAATTTTTTAAAAATTTGCAGAATCAGTAACTTGGGATGAATTAATGTGGCATGTATATTGATTACCTATCTATAAATGTATTGGATATACTTGATAGCGTGTCATTGATTTCTCAGATTTTAGACTTCATTAATCTCTTTATACATGTTTGACTAGTTTATTACCGATATGCATGAACCATCTTAATATTTCCTTCCATTATGAACTTTAAAAGATAAGCCTGATAAGCATCCTTACTGTATATATAATCAGAAGTTCATTTCTATATAATAATGGAGCATATACTCATCTCAATTCATAAACAGCTTGAAATCTGGCTTGGTTTGCATGAATTTTCTGTAAATTGCATTAAAGTTCTAAATGGCCACAAAAACTGAATACTATAAGACTTTTAGACATTATTTTCTTTAGCGCTTTCCCAATCTTAAGCATGCAAGCATATTTTTCTTTTCGGTTGTAGTTAAACCATTGAAAAGCCTGGTCAGTAATGAGAAAGAAGCAATGACCGATGATGATGAAAGACAGCCTCTTCTTCATAACAGACCCTCTTAGTAGCATGCTGCATGCAAATAATCTGACTCCATCTATTCTGCACGGGTAATTGGGTATCACATCTGCATGAAATCATCATAACTTTATTTTCTGGGTGTTCTGTATTTACTGTCTATTTTGTATTTACTTTATAATCTAAATATCAGATGCTATTTTTGGATTTGTAGGCAATGCATTGAAAACTGCAGTTGATGGAATAAAGGCAGACAACTCTCGCCCTGCTGATGAAATCAGTCCTCTCCTAGGGGAACATAGAACACAAAATGCTAACATACAAGCTTGAGTGTTAGATTGTGAAAAACAATGTTGCTGTAATTGTCTCATTTACTTTGTGAAGAACGTACATGTACATTATATCACTATCCAAGTACTATGTATATAGGCATAAAATTCAAATTTTTAACTTGTGTAAATATTCTACATATGAATACAATGTACATGATTTAATAGGAAAAAGATTCTATGCAAAACAATAAGATCTCAATTCTATGATACCAGATAACAAATTGAAATTGTGAATTTGGACACCCTGCACAGTTATTTTTTTTAGTTCATCATGCTGTTTGCAATTATTGAACAATTCATTCTTCATGCTCATATTTTGTTTAAATCAGTACAATGTTAGCTGCAATAATGTAGCCCTCTCCGATTTTTTATATCTGATGTTTACTGGAGAGGGCTACAATTCCATAGGATCTCCGTAATGGTGCAAAATAAATTTTTTAATGCGTCCGACTTCGGCATGAAAAGATCGTTTTTATAATTGACTTCCTTTAGATAAAACGATTTTTTAATTCAGGTTGAACAAACTAACCGTATATAAATCAAAACCAGATAAAACACATCAGCCTGTTTACCAGTCGTCCTTTTCAGCAGCCATGACAGTTCTCGCGTGATTTTGTGGGATTTACGCTTGGAGTTTTATTGGGCTTGATAAAGTGAAATTCAGTGTAAATAAGCGATCTTACCTCGTTCTATCACTAAAACATCATTTAAGGAAATGGTATATAATGAAAAATTCATATTTACCGCGTTAATTATGTTTAAAATAGGGGAATTCCTATATTCAGTTCAAGATCCACTCCTAAATTCTCATTGGCTGTCCCAAAATAAAACCGGTCAAGGTCAGTAAACATGGCGTACAAATTCAACTTGAGCTGTTGACATACACGAAAAATAGCCGATATATGGACTATACTTGATATTTTTGGATTAATTTATGCCACACACATCTACAATGTTTGAGTTCAGGTAAGAAATGCAAATGTTATTGTCATTTATATACGATTTGAGACGTAATCGTTGCGGGAGTGAATCACTCCCGCACTTGCAC
>WFKH01006014.1:10091120-10202780 GCA_016163765.1 Magallana hongkongensis | reverse complement strand
AAAAAAAAAAAAAAAATCGGGAGAGGGCTACATTATTGCAGCTAGTACAATGTATATTGTAATACATGTATTTTATTGTTTTAATTAATAAATAAATCTGAAAAAGGACACTTTTTATGTGCAAACACTTTAAACATTTTTTAGATGTAGACATATTTTATAATTTTTTATTATGTATACCAAACATATTCATTTACTAAAGTTGTATTGTTAAAGATTTATTTATTATTTCCATTAAAAACTGTTGATAATTTGTTGTAGATAACCATATGATGATTGTGCATTATGTATGGCATAATGAATATGACTATTGTGATGTTGATGTTCTTCCAGTGTCTAGTCATTGTTAATGTTTGATTTGTGTCTTACTATTGTAATGTCTAATGTGAGTGTTATATACTCATAATGCATTCCGTCTGTTCTCTTGATATATTTTACACAAGAAATTGATTGGTGGGGGGCAATTGCCGAAGTCAATGCTTCTACATGTGCTGTGATATTTCTTGGATATGTATTCATTTTCTGGTGGTAATTATCTAATAAATTATTAGTAGACTACCACCACCCCTCCATCAATAGACCACAAGGAATGTGTATAGGACTCTGTGTACATGCCTAAAAAATAACTGCATTGTTTGCAAAACATAAACACTAAAAATATTTAAAGTATACAGTTATTATTGTCATTTCTTTCTATTTCATTTCTCTTGTATGAAATTAAGGCCTCTATTCAAGTCAAAGGGCTTCTGATACTGTACCCTTTAATGGAGAAGATACTGGTTTTGAGGACATTCAACTTTACAATGTACTTAAACTCACATTTTAAAAGGAGTAAATATTTGCAGAGGTTGTATTTGAGTGTTTTGATATAAGGGATTCTGAAAAAAAATTGTCTCTTTTTATAAATCTGTTGTCATAATAGCAGAAATTGAATTTTCCAAAACACATATAGAATATATATGTAATGGCCTGCTGATGTTCTATTTTCATAATTAATTTATTAAATGTTAAACTGTTCTTTCTTACTTCTGAGGTTAAGGACCCTCAATACAACATTATTAATTTACAACATGCATACATTTTTTAAAACTTGTACAGTTCATTTTTATAAGAAGTTTAGATGAATAAAAATTGTTTTTACCTTCTTATGTGAATATTTTGTAGGAATGCATGCAAATTATATGTGTCAATTTAATGAACCTTGGTCTCAGAAGGAGGAAATTTTTTATTGAATAGAAAAGTTCTTAAATTATTTTATTGTCTTTTATATGAGTCAATATGCTGTGATACAATAATGCCACAGTGCATGTAAAGATATATATGTTTTAATAAAAATTATATTATTACATATTTCTTGTGTTTCTGAATGTCTCAGTGGTCATTAGTGTGATTATAACTATTTTGGTTACCTGATATGAAACCCCTTCATCATTTTTCCTATGTCAGGGGTCAAATTTCACAACTACGGTGGATACAGGACCACTGATATTTAGTGACCAAAGATGTGCATAATTATTTACTTTGTTGTGATGGACTGTTGGAACTCTACTCCTCTCTCTCTCACTCTCTCTCTCTCTCATTGACCAATTATCTGAAACAGATGTGTTTGGACTACCAATAGATCTGTGACCTGTGTGGATTTTTTTTCAAATTGAGTTCTGTAGTTTGGCCTGGCAGAAATTGGTACCAACTTATAGGGCATGACATCAGAAAATACATGTACCTTAAAGTTTACCTAAAAATTCTTGTAGGTTAATCACAGTTCTTGCATGTTTCTTATGACACCCATAGGTCACCAGTGAATATTGTTTCCAGGCAAGACACAAAATGCAGTGTTTATTATTGTTGTTATTCCATAATCTGAAGCCCACAGCCACTCTTGCATTAATGCTTACTGACCAAAAGGCCTAATCACAGGAAGTTTTCTTAACATAGTACCTGAATCAAAAATACCATTACTTTAATTTTTTATACAATGTACGCTAAAATTTTGCCAGAAGTGCAGAGATTATTGCTTTAATTAGCAAACAATGGTTTTATTGTTGGTATGAAAAGAACCGATATGGTACTGGTACTCATAAAACCTACAAATTCGAATTTTGTTATTCTTCCCATGGTCAATAAATACACAAGTTGATGATGTTTCACCTGACAAATAGAAACTACTTATTTTTTTTCAAAGGTCATTCAGGTCAAAAATTAAGGCAACAGTTATGTAGATAAGATACAATGACTTAAGAGATACATTTTTATTTTAGAGGTATAATTGTTCACTGTTCAAGTTCAAATATAATATTGTTTATAAATTTTGCAATACAGTGGCAATGCTTGATTTTGACAATTTTGAATAGTTCACAATATAAAATTTATAAAACACAACAAGTGCTAGGAATTGCGGATTTTATAATCCCTTCTTTATTAATATTTCTCCTGCAGTATCAATGAATGTTATTTAACATCATTTCCCTTAGAAAACTTATATTTCCATACAAATAAAATTGCTGTCAATCAACATCATAAAACCCCAGATATCTCCTGATATAATTATTTCTATCAATTTAAACATCATTAACCTTCACCTTCTGATATTATCCTTCATTATAAACTCCACCCTCTGATATAATCATTCATTATAAACTCTTGTTATAATCATTCATTATAACCTCCGCCTCCTGATATGGTTATCAATGTCAATCAACATCATCAGGATAAAACTCGACTTCTGGCTCATCATCACTGTCAGTGTCCATGGGGTCTCCCCGAGTTTGATATCTATTTGTAATGTTAAGGAAATTAAAGCCTATTTGATATTGCAAGATCAGAATCTCATCCCTATCATTTCAAGTAAAGTAGAATGAATAAAAAGCATGTAGCTATATAAAGATTGTTAGAAAACTTATGAGGATACGACATGTTTCTTCCCTCTGGGTTGTAAGATTCCATCTTGATTTTTAGAGACCTGGCTAGTCTCTCTGCTGCATTTTGTGCTTGTAGCTCCTGCAGAATACATGTACAGTATGTATGTGTTACCAGATGAACTGACATAATTTGTTATATTTAAAAGTTCATATTACAATTTTATGATGAGGGAAATGAAACTGAATTCGTTGTAAGCATGAATTATTTATAAACATATACATGTATTAGCTATAACTGTTTTACTGTATCCTTTAAATTAAAGGAATAGGCCCAGAAGAAAATTGTTATATACTTGTTAAACTAATTCTTGTTTCAAAACCTACAATGTATTTTGATGTTATCTTTCTGTTTTTATGGGAAGGGGGTAACTGGATGTTAAGTTGATTTTTCTTCATTTTGTTTTCCCAGTTAACATGTTATTTACTAGTATATTTAAACACTTCATTGACTTACCTCCTGGTGCTTTTGTTGTGCTTGCTGTAATTGCATAGACTCATCTAAGGGAATGAGTCTGGCCTCTTTGTATTTATAGTCAGGGGGTGTGGCAGCTGAATCTTCCCTAACAGTCATGTGATGTGGAGCTGATGAATCAGGCTCTGTGATTGGATGATTCTGTCTGGACTTCCACTTGTATTTGTCTGGGAGGTCCTCTACATGATGTATTTTCAAGAAACTTAATAAAAAATAATAAACATTAATTTAGAACTCACATTATGAATAACTCATTCAAGCAAGCATCTTTTTTATAATTTAAATGAAATGTAACTTGCCAATGTCTACTTCTGTTGGAATTTTAAATCATTACCGGAATTTATGATGGAAAGGCCATTAATCTTACAATTCAAAATATTAGAAAATTCATGATTACAGTTAAGCTTAAACATCAATCAGCAGAGCATAAATTCCGCATTCATGTACATGTTCTTTATTTGACAGTTTGTATAGGAAGCATGCTACCCAGTAAGGGTTATAAGGTACCAGCCAGGTCAACCGTTTTTGTTACACACAAATTCACTCAAGTGAACAACATACTGCTAAATGTACTCCTTCTCTTCAAAGGATTCACTGTGACTATGAAATTAATGGCTTTATTTTGTTTGTGTATGTAGCAGTGCCTTTCATCATACCTGTTGGTTTTAAAATGTGGAGAAACTTTTGCAGAGTTCTCTAATATTTTTTCTCTCAGTTCCTCAGATTCTATGCTAGGGACACTGGGACCAAAATCCATTCTTTCCATGGCGTTTTCTAACATATTTACATCAGTGTCTTGATTCTGTGCAGTTTTGGGAGTTTTGTTCACACCACGAGATGGATTTGTAACAACTTGAGAAGTTTTTTGGTCACCTTGGTGACTCCTATCTCTCAACTTTGCAAATTCACTTGCAACTTGCGTTGTGGTTTGAGCAGTTTGCAATGGTGATGGTAAATAGTTTACATTGTCCTGTGTTGTTTGCATTGGTGATTTGTTGTCCTGCATTATCATGGCTTCTGCCTCTGACCCTCTGGGCTGACTCTCCATGAAAACAATGTCACTGGCCACATTCTTCTTAGTAACTTCTACACTGTCATTTTTCACTGATTTAAAAACCTTTTCTTCCTCTGAAAATCTAGATTTTGGTTTGATAAGTGGATTTAGATGTTGTTTTATTTTCTCTTCACTGCTGGAGATTGAAGTCTGGGGTAAAGCTGCCTCATGATACAGATTCTGCTTTTTGCTGATTAAATCCAACAGTTTCTGTCGGAACTCAATTATTTTTCTGCCTTTGTCTGGAAGACTTGAAACAAATTTTCTAAAAAAAAAATGTATACAATAAGAGATATTAAATTTTCCATTCTTAAACTTCTCAATATGAAACAAATATATATGTCAAGTTTTCAAGCTCATGCATGAGCTATAAACTCCATGTTTACAAAACATATGCATGTCTAGCCACTCGCCAGTAAAAATATACATGGAACAGTGGTATGTTAAGGGAGTAATTATAATGTTCATGTAAAATCTGTCATGCCTAAATCTCTCTGTCTTAAATTATAAAAGTTTTACAACAATGAATAACTTACTTTTTTCTTAGGATGTTCTCTTCTCTGGTCAACAGTTCTTGAAGCTCTTGGATAGATTTGTCTTCAAGATTTCCTAAATAGCCTTGTTTTTCAGAAGCCATACTGCAGCTGTAGTAGAGAGTAACCAAGTTTTAACACCATTTGTTCTGTATACATGAAATTGTTATAATTAAAGTATACTGTTTGTATATGGTCTCCAAAACCCCATTTTGCTTTGACATACCAATAATTGGGTTTTTTTATATTGCAAGTGGTACCAGGTACATTTTGAGAAAAAAAAGTTGTTTGAGTATTTATATGCTGTTTTGTTGACATTTTAATCCTTATTCCAGTATGTTATACCATTATCAAATTATTCGATGAAACAACACAAAGTTTAATGAATTTCAATGCATTAGCAGTCATCAGGTCATGAATTTTAATATGGGCACAATTTCATTTTAACAATCTGTATGTAAGGTTTGAGCTTGTCAATACCACAGACCAAAAGACTGGAGGTTTTTAAACTTCTTGACTGGATGGATGACAGTTCTTGGTGATTCCTTTATAAATTGCATCAGTACATTGTGATGCTATCAACAGTGATTTTACAACTGGCATATTGTAAGCTTCAAGTACCCAGTAAAGTAAGGCACTAATTTTCCTTACTCATTTGTCTTTGAACAGCACCTAAACCGAAGCCCTTTCAGTCTACTCAGGTAAAATAATTCACAAAACAGTAGTACAACTTAAAACAACGCAATAATATGTTTTTTCTTACCGGAATAGTTGCTTTGGACGCTAAATAAGAAGTCCGTTGAAAAGACTCGAAATATCCGGGAGAGGCTTATTCACTGTGTCATTTATTTTACACATTAATTTGCGAAAAGGGTGATATTACTGATATGTCACATATTTCGAATCCTACATATAGCAACCAGAAAATGTAAAGGGATATTATCAGGATTTCATTAGACGAGATGACAACACATACATGTAATCAATTCAATTTTAAAAATTACAATTTATGATTATTTTTCCTCCTGTACAAAAATCGAATTGCTATAATTATACCCATAGCATTTCTTCTCTTGATAAAATGTAACAGGCACGTAGCATCGTTTTTGAAAGTGGGGGGGGGGGGGCAGACTCATCCAAAAAATATCAAAAAATCTTGACAAGCAAAAAAAAAAAGGGGGGGGGGGAATTTACAAAATCCCGAAAAACCTAATCCGGGGGGGGGGGGGGGGGGGCACATTTTTGCCGGAATATATTTCTTTAAATACAGCTTATATTGCTTTAAAATATCTCTAAAGAAAGCAAATTTTACGATAACCTGGCCAAAAAAACCCTTGTAATTTGAAACGATGAAATCTTTAGATTTTGTGAGCATGCTGAAATTTATGACAAATCAGTTGTTACAGATAACATTATTAAATTAATACCCATGGCAATTTCAAAAAATTCTATTGCGACATGTATGTCTATTTTAAGAAAAAGTACTTTCCATTCAAATACAGAAGTAATCGAAATGTCAAAATTACAATGTGTCGTGAAAGAGATATATATCTATACGTAAATTTTACCTATTTAGAATGGGATTGTGCAAACAGTGAATTCATATTGTACAAGACTTCACGGTCGAGATTTTGACAGATTTTGATAAACCCAACTGTTTTATAAAAATCACAACTGCGTGACTGAGCAGCTACTATTTCAAAAGAGTGGGGGGGGGGGGATACGCAAATCAGTGTAAACAAAACACGCGGAACTTTTTTATGTAGTCACGTGCGACACAAGATTAATCGGTAAAATGGTCGATCCCCATCTAAATCAGATTATATATTTTTTTTATCCCTATCCTATAAAACAACTTTGTTTTTACAGTATAGTGATGAACTTTTTTATACATTGATTTAATTTAGATGAGAAGCGCCTATACACACTTAGTAAAATAAGGCTTACTTATATTTATGGTGTAGGGCCTAGGTGTAGCACCTGATGACGACCTCAAAATTCATATAAATGTAAATTTAATTTTGTAGCACTTTTTTTTAAAATAAAATTCCTCTTTGGCGGCTCTCCCTCGATCCTTATCTTTATTATTTAATTTCAAGCATATACATACATAAACACATATCAAATATGTTCACAGTGTTTTTAACCTTGTTGACAATTTAATTAATCTTATGCATATTCTAGTGTGTCTTCTGATTGCATACAAATATTTCTGGAGCCTCTTGGCATGATCAGCTGTTTATAAATAGTGAGACATAATCATTGCCTTCAAACGTATTTCATTTAACTATAAAATCATAAATCTTATTTTATCAAAATATACCAGGTAATATACAGTTATTGATTAAAATTTAAATATATCATCATCTATTTTAGTTAAAAATCTAAATTTGTATTATCATCAATTTTTATTATGATTTATTATGATTTATTTTTTGAGTTTTGACATGACCTCACTTATATGCGTCCGGCTACCAACAAATTAGTACCATTGTCACCTGACTTGGTACACCGTTGGTCCTTATTTTTTATTTATTTTTTAAACTGCAGGACAACCCATACGTCCTGTACGGAGCATGTTTTTCTGTTCTTCATCACATCTTAATTTCACTGTGTCAGTGCATTTGAGTATAGTATACCATAATTCTTTTCATCTCGATACGATCCGGCCTCAATACCTGCTACACCTACTTATTTACGTTCACCATAGGTTAACAGTAATTAGTTAACCGCTATACTATACTATATACAAACACGGTACAATACATCCACTGAGTATTTCTTTAAAATCCGACCGTGTTCATACAGCTCCTGATAAAACCTATTCACGATCTATATAACCTTTCTTGATCAATTTTTCTGGGTACGAAAAAACTCATCCCTTAAACTTTAATCTTATCGCCTTCAATTAATTGGCAACGTTCAGTTAATGCAAAGCTTTTCGATACCTTCATGTATAAATAATATGTACATTGTTAAACAGTGACTTATTCTATAATGAGGTTGTCTATGCATGAATCATTTCGTTATTTCGTGATCAAAGGAGATTTTTAATACATTGAGAGCACAGACTGTGTGGATTGTATATGATCCATATATGGACGAATTTGCTGTTCCTTCGATGCATCGTACCGATCGACAATAATTATAATTTACGTACTTTTACTCACTTTATATGTACTTTATATGTATAGGTAATGATAGATTCCTATAGAGAAGTGTTTTAAACGTGCAGTCAAATGCTTACTTTGCGTTGTGCTTCAAACGGGATATGAAGGTATTTATTCATTTTTATTTTTTGGCAATGCTCGCTACCGTCATACCCATATGAACCAAAAAGATAGATTAATAGAGAAATGTTTCAAAGTTTGGTGGTTGATATGTGATATGAAGGTATATCAGTATTCAATTTTATTTTTCGGAATGCTCGCTACCGTCATACCCACATGAACCACCAAAGAATTAAAGCATTTTATTGTTGAAGGGTAGAATGTCATCATTACACCTACGACAGCAAATAATAATTTGATCACTACACTCATACATCACTCAGTCGCAGAGGTGTACAGACGACAGCCTACAAAGATGATAACGGTTAGCGGCAATGCAATCTCGTCTTATTATGAATGTTAAAGATATTTTAGTTTTTCCAACATGTCAAACGACACAGCAGCAAACGGTATTGAAAAAAGAATATTCATTTAATTAATACCGGGGTTTTTTCTGCATGGCCTGATGGGATACCTCTCATGAACTATGAAAATAGTGCTGACAGAAATATATAGGCTACCTTTTGCTTTGAAAAATAGGAAATCATATATGTTGTCTTTTGTATACAATCCTATCTTTGTTTTGTTTTCTTGAAATAAGCAATTCTTAAAAATGATCGGGAAGTGTGAAATCGATTCTTATATGGAGAATCATATTTCGAAGTGGTTGAATATACATGTAATTATCCAAATTTTCGTCACATGGCCAAAAAACCTCGTGTAACATCTATAATATATTGGGAATACGAACCTCATTTATAATGTATTGATCAATATTGATATGCATGTGCAGTTTGATGTTAGGGATGCGGAATAAAATTTACTAATGTTGTCTATTATATGTATCAAATTACGAGTATTCATATTGAAATTCCCTCTGATTTTAATTACATACTTCATATCAATTTTATTGCTACTCGGCATACATAAGTTTTCTATATACATTACATACCATTATATACTTTAAATTATGGATGAAGGATAATGGACAAGTGTAAGACTGACATGTTTGTTGCAGGTAATGTCCAATGATTTTCCCGCGATGCACAATTTATCGGTCCAAGTACAAACCGGGCACCTGCTGTGTAGTGTAATAAATTATATTGTACATGTTAATTACGTCGAATAAAATGTTTAATTTTATGAGAATGTAACTGCATGAGCATTGTATTTCATTTCAAGCAATTTCGTTCCTGGAACTTGGAATTCTACAATACCGGAACGCTATATTGGTTTTTTGATACCAACAAACTCAGCTGACACTTGTCAATTTGCTTGCCTCAGAAATTCTTTAAACACCCACCTGAAAAAAAGGATGGGTTTCTTTAGTTCGACCGTCGATTAGAAAGAGTCAACGAGGTTGATGATACGATGTTTATTTTTTTATCATTCCTCAAAAAAATTCTGTGTTTGGCTTTAAAAATCATATGAGAATTTTTATCACATGATAGTCATGTGTGCGCTTTTTCACATAATTTTACAGCATTCATGATTTGGTCACAGAAGCCGAAATGCACTTAGCGATGGCTTTAACATGGCGCCTTTACCAAAAATTAAATGCTTCCAGAACTGTCTTTATTTAAAGTTTTAGGACCCCTTTACCATTGCAAAAATAAATATCGAGTTATGAATTGAAGAATGCACATGCAACAAGATTACAAAAATGTACAGGTATCAATATATGTTCTGTATCAAATACGTATTAACAATTGGGCAAAAAAAAAAACCTCCACACATATCTAGAGATTTTCCAACAAAATTGTCCAAACCCAAAATACTGCAGAATGCAGAATGTTTCAATATGTTCATGTAATATAAAAACACCGGGTCGCATCTATTCTACTATCTGTTGATCAGACATCAATTTACCATGACTTGTTGACCTTCAGATCATAAATGCATTGTCTGGCTAAACATGCAGCACTAGATAGAGTTAGATACAACAGGAATGCCAAAGCCATTATGTCATAATTTTTCATTTTCCAAATAGTTTCTGTACAACAAAACTGCATCAATGTTACCGATTCTGCGAAGTGATTTATACACATGTACTTAGAAATCGGTCTACATAAGTTTCAGCTCATTTCTGGTATTACCAGTAAAATCTATGAAATACAAATGCAAGATTTAAAGCATAAGACAGCAGACGCTGTATGCAAAGAACGGCTAACAAGAAAATTATCCAAACACGCTTCCCATACTCAATCATCGCGATAGACGCGTGTCGGGGCTTCGAAATGAATTGCAATCAAGAATTTTATTCATCATCTTGAAAACCTTCTCCTGTATGCCTAACATGTCTCATTAAACAATTTCTTGTGCTCTAATGCTCAAGTTATAACCAACCGACTTCATGATGTGTAATAAGCCTTACATAGATCGAATTATAGTAGATGGAAAATCGATTCTAAAGCATCAATCACGCCGCCTCGAGGTTTCATCTGCATGCTCGTGTAACGGGAAGAAGGCTGTTGGTCTCTCCTTTCACCTAATTCCGCGCTCAAGAGATGATTTTCATCTGCATCCATGTCACGTGATTGGAAATCCAGATTACATCGGGTGTCATGAAATGGACAGGGGGCTGCTTGATTGGTCACCGCATCTTCTGCTTGTGTCTCTTCCATCGCTGCTTCTTCTTTTGGTTTTTTCTCATCCTCTTGGACCCTTTCAGTCTTCTCTGCTGCTTCTTCTTGTCAGAGGAACAATCTTTTATTTTCTCGGTCACTTGGCTTTTTTGACATTGGTCATTTTTCCGACTATGTTTCACCCCTGATAAGGGATCAGTAGCGTACATCAACTCCAGAATGTCTTCATTCATATATATCGATTTTGATTCCAATGCTGAGCAGCTTCTGTCATCTACAACAAACATCAAGTTGAAGTTAATGTGTCACAACCAATTTGCTACTCTTTTTGCCTAGAATCACATTTTTTCTATTTCCGAATATCTTGTTTTTCAACATTGCCTTTTTTCGGATTTATGACACTGGGATATTATTAAGCAGGATTGCATTCCAATTTTATTTGCGTTGTCGTTTCCTTCTAGGTTAAGTCATATTGATCTAAAAGAAAGCCACATTTTGCCTAGATTTCTTGGAATGTCCACTTGTCCTCTCGCTAACATTTGTTTACTCAGCTACTTCTTTGTTTCACTATTCTACGCAGCTAAAAAACCTCGAGAACTTAAATCATTTTGATATGGAGTGTGCTATCATTGGATTTTTCTAAACTGAGAATACAGACCAAGAACTCTTGCAGCATTAAAAAAAATCATTAAATATATATCTCACTGACTGTATCACTTACACAGTAATTAATTTCGTAAGTCTTTAAAAATTCCGAATAAAATTGATCACACAGAAATATTAATGTAAATACTTGGCACAGTTTGATGATAATAAATAACATTTCTACATGTTATGAATGAATTCATTCCTGAGAGAGAGAGAGAGAGAGAGAGAGAGAGAGAGAGAGAGAGAGAGAGAGAGATTAATAGATCTACTCTTTATAGCATCGTTCTCTTTTCATCAGAAGTTTTCCTCCAATGAATAATTCTTGTGTTTATTCACGTACGAATTCGGAATAATTGAATATTTTTTAGATTTAATGAAGAATTATTTCTGGATGCCATTACAAATTAAAAGCACTATTTCTGCAAGTTTGGAATATCATTTGTATTCTTGTAAGATTTTAAAGCAAGTTTTTTTAAGACAAATTATTTCAAAGTTGTAGCGTAAATTAGTCATATATTATATTTCAGTTTGCTTGTAAATTTGGGGGTTTTTTCCTATCAAAAATATTGTTTAGAATGATCTAAATGTCAAATATCTCATCAGCACCTCTCACTTTAACTACTAAACAAAAACAAAAATATGTTTGTTCTTATTCTGCAGTGCACTCCATAAAAAAGCCAACCGACTAAAATATGCAAGTTATACAGTTTCCTGACCATCATATAGATAATTTTACCTACATGAATAGATAATCTAACCTACCTGAATACATGTATAAATAATCTCACCTACTTGAATAGATAATCTCACTTACCTGATTTTGTACCTGATTTTGTTGCGCACTCCGGAACCGCCAACATGAAGATAAAAAACTTCAACAAATCAAAATCAAATCTCATTGTTGTATTTGTGCATCTTTTAGTGGTTTTCCTCCGAATCCGTCGGTACTAGTTTGATCTACCGTCGGCGACGTTCGGCTAATTAGGCAGGTCCCTTATAATTAACGAAGCATCATCATCAGGTATATAATAATGAACGGCGACACTGGTCCGTGGCTCCGAGGAACTGTGTGTGGATCGAGAGGGCTCCTTCTCCTTAACATGATATATAATCAATAACGAGTTTGTTATAAGGATTGAGAAAGAAAATTAACATTCTGTTTTTAGGCAGCGATTACAAATCTCATAAAACACGTCTAATTAATCATTAAGCGAACAAAATAAATGAAAAAAACGATGGTGATGCGTTCATCAAAAGATTTTTCTCTTTGTGAAAAAGATTTTTCATGATATGATTTTTTTCTCCATAAGATTGTTAAAAAATGATTTGTTGTCATTTGCAGGGCTTCTATAAGTCACCATGGGAACTGCACGAGAGAAATATTACCTTTACTTGTTGCATAAGTCTAATATAGATCAACTGTACGTGAAGTGTTCCACTACTGTCAAGGTAGACTAACATACATTGGATGGCCCGATCAATAGAGCTTTATCCAAGTCTCCAACTTCAATATCCTTTATAGTGATGGCGACTTATTAATTTAATATCTTTAATCACTAACTGTACTAGGAATTTTCCCCACGAGTGCTTCTAACAATGAAACCTAATGGAAACTTGAGATCATAAAAACCTGTCATTGCAAGCGCAATATTTCCAAAAACTTTGCTCATTTTCTAAATTTTTAATCTAAGGGAGTGATGATAAATTTCTGGTTATGAGATGAGCTCAAAATTTACTGCCTCGCGTCTTTAAATTGTTTTCATTGAAAATGTCAAAACCATTTCCAAAATTGAGACAAACAAGTCATTAATAGACATGCGCATTAGCGATTCATAGCGTTTCCGGTGCTCTATTCTATTTCTCCGATCCTCATATAAAAAAGATGATAAATTAGCTGGCAAACTAAAAGCCATCCATATCCTGAAGAACACTTATAAAGCTAATTTATTAAAAAATCTGAACCAAAATAGCCGATTGATCGAACAGGCTTGGCAGTATGGCCGAGCTGTTTTTTTTCCCGAGATTGTCATATCGGATTGCTGCATCCTTTTTTGTGCATTATGATTTTTTATGTCAACTCATCTTTTTTTTTTCTACAACAACGTGTTTTTTAATGATATCTTTACGTTCAATACTAATTTAACAAGATAACAGTCCTTGAATTGTTTGAAGTACGAAGTCAATATATACACGGTGTCTCCAGAGTGTACTATCATCAGAGAGACCAATCCTAGAAAATGCAGATGTAGACACAGTTCCTTGGAAGTTTCAGAATATGCAAGCTGCTCGTAGATTCCAGTTCTTAGAACACTGGTTGTGCATTTAAACGTAGGGCATATTAGGAATATAATGATATATTTTTTTGATTTTTTTAAATTTTGTTTAGTACTCATCCATTTAGGAAATTCAGCCCGATTCAAGACTAACCCCGAGAAACGCGCAACCTTATCAAGATGAAATTATTTTATTAAAATTGTGAGTTTTTATTCAAATGCTGGAAAATAAGTAACTTTATTGAATTAAATGCAAATTGTTAAGAATGAGCTTTCGAAAAAATTCCAAAAAATTGAGTGGGTAAACATGAGCTGTAAAGGGCACATTCCCCAGGGGCTCCAGAAAAACGGAAAAACACATTTATAAAATGTCACCATCGCTTCTTCCTACGTGTGTTTTTTTACACTTTGTTTTCTGATCATTTAAAAACTCTATCGACAGAGGAATGTACTATACAAGGGCTGTCCAAAAAGTTCGTGGACAATCGCTTTTTTGTCATTTTAAATGGGTTTATATATACATATTGCATACCGAAATGTTGGTCATAAAATTCCAAATCAAATTAGAGTGGTTTTGAATGTTTTCCCTTAAATTAAATTAAAATTTTACTGTATTAAAGGGTCTCGTAAAGTAAGCACGGCCCAGTGTTAGAATTGTCCAAACTATGTAAAAGAGTTTTTAGATATGAATATTTACAGGGTTTTTTTAAGCATGTCAAAACATCATAAGCTTAATTAGGGCCCTTTTGGCCCCTAATTTGAGGGGCCAGCCCCTTTTCCTTGATATCAAATAAAAGGTCTTGTAAATATAAACACATTTTGTTCAACAAGTGTTCAGGTATTGTTGACCGTTGTAAAGATATCTGAACAAATGTGTTTTAGGGTCCGACCCTTAAACTCCTTACTGGGGCCACCAACAAAAAATTTTTAGGTTGCGTATTGTTGAGAACAGTATTTTAAGTATTTTTTGTTCTACAATGCTTTTCGAAATATTTCTCCTTTTCTAGATATTAATGATCAAAATTTTGGACTTCAGCATCTAGGAGGTAGGTCTGTCCTAACTTCTTAGAAATCCATTTTCTAAGTGGTCTAAAAGTCACAAAATGTTACCAGTTATTAATAAGTCCCATATTTTATCATATAAATTTATATTTATCTCTAAGCAGCATAAAAAATCCAGCAACCTATGATCATGTTTTTAAGTTTTGGAAGTCATTTTTATACGCCATTTGAAGTAGTTTTTAAACGAGCAAAGGCTTTTTGTAAAAGATATAAGGCAAGAACATGTCTTTTTAAATACGCCAGTAGTTTTAGAACAGCTTTTTAGTGCAGACCTAAATTATAGTGATTAATGATGATAACGTACTGCTTTTAAACAAATATAGTATATTTTTTATTGTTCTATGCATGCTACATTTACTTCAAAGTTCGTGTGTCTGTGTGTGTGTGGGGGGGGGGGGGGGGGCTGCTAAAACCGAAAACAATCACACGACCAAAATGGATACATTCATGCGTACGGTCACTTACATGTATGAATACAAATATATTTTCATTTTCAAAGCAATTTATGGGCTGTTAATTTTTCAATTTTTACAATAATAATAGATTACGTCTGAGATTTTTTTTATGGGATAAGGAATAATTCTTATTATTAAAGTATTATGTGGTAATCAAATACGGTCGGAGGTGATCAAATCCAATAAACCCCGAAGGGCTTTATGATAGATTTGATCACGCCCGACCGTATTTGATCACTCCAGTGTTACATGTATCATAGACAAAGACACTAGAAAAATGTTTTTGTCCAAGAGATACTATAAAAACCCAAATATAATAAAATTTAACGATCTGACGAATACTTATGTTGTAGAAAAACTAAAACCATTGTCAACATTTATTAAGAAAATTGTCAAAGTCTGCTCCTATACAACCTACTGTATAGTACTACTCAACTTTTTTTTAATCTTTATTACTACTACTGTACTTGTGATCCTAGTCTGTTTTTGTGTTCATTTGTATATACTTATGTTGAACCTCACATACCAGTAAACTGGTCTTGAGTGAATAAAGAATTGAATTGAATTGAAAATGTAAATATTTTTATATATGAATTATTTAATGTTCTCGCTACAGTCGAGTTTTACCATAATTATTATCTGCACCATACCTGAGATACAAAGATCTTTCGTGTAATTACAGTTATTTGCAGCATCAACGGTAGCCAATTATTTTTAAGACCTGAATTGAAAAGAAGAGAACCACTTGGCTATAGCGGAGATGTAAACGGTGTACATACCGGGGGGTATGAGCAGAGTTTACTGTAGACTATACGAGCACCAAGTCATTATAGAGTAGCTGTGCAGCTGTGTTGAAAATCAACATCTCGTGCTTGCTAGTCTTTCCGTGCGTATTTGTATACATGTCAGATAGCTGCAATGCGGGACTGTAATCCACTTGTATGATAATAATGTTTTATTTGAAGATTTGTCTGGTCTGGTTCAATATGTTCTGTTATTTAGCCTTTGGAAAAAAACTCAAACTAACTCTCTCTCTCTCCCCCCCTCTCTCTCTCTCTCTCTCTCTCTCTCTCTCTCTCTCTCTCTTATAGAATGAAATGGTTGGGGGGGGGGGGGTTATAAAAAGAAATATACATATTTGGGTGTCAATACAATACATTACTTGCCAAAGAGAGATGGTTCTGGGTAGCCCACCCGTAAAAATATTTACCACCCACTCCCAAGGCGCTAGAAAAATGACAGCGGTTATTAGAAACTGAGTTGCTATATTTTCTAATAAGAAACAATTATTGCAGAACCAAGATTAAAAGAAAAATTATAATGTTAAGGTATCTCATTCCTCAATGTTTTTGTATCAAGAAGTATATCATTGAAATCTATAGACAAAACATACTAGTACATACTTTAAATGAAAGAAAAGGGGGAACAGTGTTCATCCCTCTGAGTTATTTACCTTTTTGCACCTACATGTAAAATGCAATTTCAGCCCGATTGACGTGAAAAAAAACCCGTGACGAGTGGGATACCTTAAGGTGGGTTCCTACCAGGGTGGCGTCATCATTGATATTTCTGTATACACTGTATTAAAAGTATGTAATTAATATTACTGGAGAATCACAGAATTATTGTATAAACCTTGTGGTATTAAAATTGCATTAATCTTAGACCAATGTGTAGTTCTCTGCGTGTTTAGATGGTTTTGGTCTTTAACTACTATACGCTTCAAAATATTATATTTATACATGCATTGTAGTATATACGTGTACTGTTCACACAATTTTAAAAAAAATACTGATTTTATCACATCTAGGGCTATCTCTTAAAAATAAAAACTTCTACTAGTTTTCAAACATACAAACTAATTCACTTAGAAAGTTTTGAAAGAAAATTTAATTTAGAATGAAATTTTCCCATTGTCTAGTTGATTGTGTGAAATGGAAGGGGTCGGGGTATACATGTTCTTAAAGGTTGAAAAAAGACTGAAAGAAAATACGCATGTTAACCAGCTTTCTAGATGCAATTAAAATTAAACATTCTAAAGAGAAAAATAAGCCAGTTAAACATCAATACTAAAATATGTCAAGAAATTTTTTTATTTTGGTATTTTTCCCTTACAAAATTTCTTTTTTTTCAGTTTATTAAAGAAAATGACAACTGTGATGTGATTCTCATATAAAACTTGATTTGAAAATTTATGTTTAAAAACTTGTTTTACTTAAACAATGCATTTAGTACTTCTGAAAATGGAAATTGGCTGAAAAAATGTAATGAAAAAGGGCCCTGGGGATATAGTTAAATATTGTACATGTAGAGATTCTTGTCAGAAAAAAAACTAGCTAAGGCATGGACTTTTGGGGCGTTTTGATTACACAAGGCATGCGCGGATCTAAAAAATTTTTTTTTGGGGGGGGGGGGGGGGTCAGAGGCATAATTTTGTTTTTCGGGAGTGGGAGGGAGGTACGAGGCCTTTTTTGATAATTTTACTACGTAAATTTAAGAAGTTTGATTTTCCGAAGTGGGGGGGGGGGGGGGGGGGGCGAGACCCCACCACTAGATCCGCGCTAACAAGGTGTCCAACTAATATTTCCAAGAGAAAAAATGTTACTATAGGCCAAACCAAAAAATTGCTGAGTAGACCCACCTTAAGCGGAATTTGAAGGAATCTATACTTTCAGTGGATTGAACAATAATTATTAAATATTTGTTATTCAGTAAATCATGTCATATGCAAAAAGTATAAATACATGTATATTGTTAACCGTGAAATCAGAATGGTTTGAACATATTTTATTGTATATATAATATACAAAGGGCTCGATCATAAGTTCTTGCAACTTATTAGGTTCTCACCCTAGCCAAAGATTCCCACCCTGTTTCAAAATACAATGATTCCCTGTGGGCCAAAATTGGAAGTCAATTCAATTGAAACAATTCTTGGAGCGTGTAGCTGTACTTTTTTTAACTTTTCAATGTCTGCGAAAGAACACCATTCCATACAACAGAAGCATATTTTGATAATTTGTCTCTGCCTAAAGTAAATTTAAGTTTATTAAGTAGTCCTAATTTTTTGCAAGCGATGTTTACAATATCATTGATATATACCGGTACAGACCGTTTCAATTCATCAGGAAACGTTAGACCTAGATGTTAATATCTAACTGACAATCTTAAAAAAACAGTTCTGGGATTTCATTACGTTTTGACTTGTTAAAAAATACAACTTTGGTTTTATTAGGATTAAATTTAAGTAACCAATCATCAGACCATTTTTCTAATATCTTAAGGTCATGATTTAACACATTTTCTATATTTCTTAAGTTTTTATCCGCATACTGGATTAAATTATCATCAGCGTATAATCGACAAAAGGACAACATATTTTGTGCAACATCATTGACATAAGTTAAAAACAGTACAGATCCTTGTGAAACTCAGAATAGAACATGTACATATAATGTACATGTAGGGCTCAAGTTTTTTCTATGGAAAAAGAGTTGATCTCTGACTCTATTTTGGAGATATACGATTAATTTCACTCTAAACATTGTTTCTGATACACTTGAAAATAAAATCAAATTGTTTTTCATCTCGAAGTAGCAGTCGATCGTACAAAATTTTAAAATGAAACCGGGATCGACATTCCTCAAAAACAAAACCAAAATGTCACAAGACGATGGATGAAGAGAAGAGAGGAATTTTAAAATGCTTCATTTACAAATTTAAACAACATGTCGATCTCAGTTCTGTGAGTGAAACATATCCATGTGTAAGATGTAGGCTTTTAGCATTGGTGCACAATGACCGCACTCTGCAGTTAGTGCATTTGGACCCAAAAATAAACACCGAGGTTCCCTCCCTCCAAGATATCAAAAGGTTGGTGTTAGAACAATAATGTTTACAATATACTAAAACTAGCTAATTTCTGGTGTCATATACGATGTAGACAAATATGGACTTTGTTCTTATCTCTTCGGCTTTCAATATAGCCATGTCATTGTAATAATATATAACTGTGTTGTTTTTACCAGGGACGTATATACGTCCCTGTTTTTACGTTTATATGTTAGTGTTTTTATTCTCGTTATGAAGAAATATGTACACTTGCAAATGTTTTCTCTTATATAACACTATTTGAGCAATTCGCTGCTATTCCTGCATAACTTTAAAGACTGGGTCAAGAGGTCAGAGTTGCACATGAATAATCTGGGTCACTACTTTTTCTGTACACAAAATAACCAACGTCTGTTAAAACACACATAATATCGTAATGAAAACACATATATTAAGACATAAAGATAAGCTCCCAGAAAAACATATGTATATTTTGTAGTAAGAAATTTTATTCATTCTATATAACATCAATTACAAGGATAAATGATCAGGCTTAGGATTCACGTAAGATCATGCCATCGTAACAAAGCGTCACTGAAAATTACATTCGCAATTTGTCAAATTAGTAAAAACTCAGTTAAAGTTCTAAAGTTCGTGTCTGACTTTTTCAACAAATTCCGATCAAAATTGCGAATGCAATATCACCGACCTTTCGTGTATAGTCCATTCACAATGTACTCGCTCTGCTGCTGTATGTTCCATTTTCTTTCGTAAACAAATTGAAATAGCGTCTCTCTAAAATGTCTGAGGAAAATCATTATGCTCTTGAATCTAATTCTGCTATACATATTGTTCTGTTAAAAAGAGAGAAAGAGAACAGGTTTTCCTGGACCTTGTTGATTGTAACCATTGTTAATGTTATATTAATACATTTGTATCAACAAACTCTTGTCTTTGTTTTCATTTGATCAACAAGATCTAGATTCCTATCAGAAACACAGGATCCACAAAATTTTGTGACACAAGAACACAGGAGACTTAATTCTCACTAACTGGTTCCCAAGGAATGTAAAAAAAATGTCACATAACCATATCACAAAGTGTCACAGCAGTGACTGAATCTAGTTATTATTTACACAGTAGTTTGTAAATGTTGTTTCACTGACCAAGCAGTTTATCATGAATTATTACTGCAATCAATGCTACTTCCAATTTTGTCTTATATATGATAAAAAAAAAGTTTGATTACCTGTAGTCAGTACATACATGTACATACAATATGAATTTTTGCACATACACTCTACAGCTTCACATGGAGGAAACTAAAGGCAGTTGACAGTACTCTAAGTGTTGGACTCCAGTTTGCAGTTATTACAGGGAACAACACTCTGGCATCTTATAGAATTACTAAGGACCCACTGAAGGCTGATCCTGGAGATTCATACAACCTGACAGAGGCATTAGTAGGAGCAGGTAAAACTTTTTAAACTCTGAATCACAATTAGGTTTCCAAAATGGAATTTTTAATTTGAATTTGTCTGTCACTCAGCAAAGTTTGATGACTCTTAAACTTGGGAACTATTTATATCCAAACATATTTGGTCACTGTAGATTCCTAATCAAATGCGAGGAATTAATATCCGCTTAAAATCGCGAGAAGCACATCTTGCAAATTTTAAAATCTCGCTTTTATTTTTCAGACAGATGTAAACTAAATGAAACTATGATAAAATTTGTGATTTTATATTTTTCATGATTTGATGCAAAACGATTGAATTGCAGAATTAAGTACTAGTGTAAAATAAGGAATTTGCAGTATATGATAGTGTTCTTTTACTTTTATTTTACTATAATCAATGGGTTTGGCTCAGTGGAAAAAGAGTGGACACTTTATGTTCACTTTAGAAGTCTGTACAATACTGTATTATAAATTAGTGTAATGATAAATTTTGTATCATACAATACAGTATGCAATTTACATATAATATAATACAATTTTGTATCATATGATATTATACAATATTGTGTCAAACCACACTACAATTTCCAATATTTTAATAAAGATCATTAACTATGATTTTCATATAATATGATAAAGGTATAGTCTCATAAAGGTGATGCCTAGTCTCGGTGAGCTCTGTAATCTTTGATTACCTATGTTTCTTTTTATCTGATCCCAAATCAGCTGGGTTATAATTCTATACTTGAAAATGACAATAAAATTTCTTTTAATTTTGTCCTACATACATGGTTAGATTTCTATAAAGAATACATAGGAAGATAACAAGTATGATTCAGGACACTTAAGGGCAGTTCAAGTGTATTAATTTAACACTACAGGCAGATTTAAGTTTTGAGGTATAACATCTTTTACATGTACTTGAATTTATTTTTCTTAAATTAATATTAACTTTTAAGGTAAAATGATTAATACTTGTGTCTTTTTTATTCTAGGTTTATCAAAAGAGAACCAATCTCTGAAACTGTTAGACTTGTCTCAGCAGCATGTTTATTTGGAAACCGAAGGATTAATAACAGGTCTATCCCTGACCTTGAGTGAGGTGAAGGTCATCTACAAGATTCCTTATGACTCCCTGTATCAGATCAACTCTGACATACTGATTAAATTCAACACTAAACAGCTCGAGTTTTGTATCCTTTGCCACCTTTTAATGTACAGATTCTAAATCTTAAAAGATTGTTTAAATTTTTTTAATTCATGTTTCTGAAAAATATATAATGTGTTTTTGTTGTGATATTTGATGGTATCAGTGGTGCCAAAATTGAGCAATTTCAGTGAATATTATGGTAAGTACTGCATTTTTTCCATAAATATCTCAATTTTCTCTGAATATAATGATCTTTTTATTAGAATTCTGTATAAATAATCTTTGTTTGTTCAGTTGTACATATTCATTTCACACTGTTTAGAAATAAACCTTAAACCTTTAATTTTGATGTATTCAAAGTAACATTTATCTTTTGTTACTTTGCAATAAATTTAAAAAAGTAAGTTTCACGTTATTAATTTTTTCCTTTATCTTTGACATAGATAAATGCTCTAGATCTCTTGTTTTCATACATTTGGGCCCATGACACAAAAATTAAGTGTTGACAAAATCCTTAGCTTTGTGCATATAAATCAGCAAAACTCTTAAGGTATATACGTATGGTAATGAGTTACATGTAATATGCAAGAATTGGATTAACCTTGACCTTTGACCTTCATATAATTTTCTTGTACCTATAAAGTAATACTCTCATTCCAAGAGATCTGAAGCAGTAAGGTTATACACCTACGGTAATGAGTTAATATACAAGAATTGGAATGGCCTTGACCTTTCACCTTCATATAATTTTCTTGTACCTAAATAATACATGTATTCCATCCTAAGAGGTCTGATTCAGATGTCTTTTTGAGTTGTCTTTCAAAAAGTGTGCTAATTTATGCATTTTTTTTCAAAATCCAGGAGCAATTTTAACTGGTTATTAATTAAGAAGTTTGGAATATACATCAAATTGAAGTTTAAATATGATCATGGTTTGATTTGTTACTTTATTTTGTGGTCATGCTGAGGTGCTAAATGTTAAAAATGGATATTATTTTCAGCTGTTGTGTAGAGTGCTTTTGAATTTTGTTTTTAAGGCAAGTAATTTTTCAGGTACATGGTTATTATCAATGTTACACTGCCTTCAATTCCCCTGTTCATGTCCTTTTTGTCTTTGTATCTAGGTCATTGAATCAGTTTAATTAATTTCCTTACTATCAAATGTTTCAAGATGAACAGTTTTGAAGTGCATCAAGACATTTCTATGAAAGATAGTTCTAGTCCTAATGATTCTGAAATAGTCAAGCTTTAATGCAGTTGAACTCTGTGTACCTGTTATCTGTTGAACACTGATTCAGCTGGAATAGGATGCTTTTAAGAGAGAAAATTCAATCTATTTGGATTGTTTGGCAGTTACGTCTCTGTATACAAATCCTATAGCAAAAAATTGATCGCGATATTGAATTTTCCTCAAGTAATTAAGCTATAAATATTAATATGTAGACTTATGATAAAGGTGTTTGCACTCTGTTATTCATCCACATTTAATTAGAAATGTCTGTCACCTTATAGCCAACTTTTTGCGATTAATAGGAATCTTGGGAAGAATCCTTTGATTGATCATAATAGATTTCCTTCTGACAGTTCTTTAGAGATGTTGTTACAATACCAGTATAGATGTCAGTTATATGGATCATTAGCTGGATGTGTCAGGTCCTTGTTATGGTGATATCAGTAGGATGGAAAGAATGGAGCAGTTTGCTTTCCAGAATCTTCTCGTGATATGGAGCTTTAATAATCAATTAATTGTTGCTTCAATTGAAATGATAAACTCAACCTGTATCTGATCTGTTATTTAGAAATGAGCATATTGAATCTTTGTGGAAAATTTTCTTTCCTGTGACATACTGTGGAATCATTAGAATTCGTGGTGGCTCAATTTTCATGATATTCGTAGGTAGTCTACATCCTCGACAAAAATAAACTTTGAAAGAGTTAGTTTTCTCACTGAAACTGAAAACCGACGCTTCCACGAAATTACATCCCCATGAATAAGCAAAAAACCCACAATCCACAAAAATTGGCCGCCACGAATTTAAATGATTCCACAGTATTATTAATGATAAAAGCTCAATTTTAAGAACAGCTAGGTGTGCTCTGTAATGCAGCCTAACAACATACAAATGATGCAGGCCTATACACTGAATAGTGAATTATACAAATGAAAAACTGTAATATTAAATGCTACAAGATTTATTGCTGTATAATCCTTACCCAGGAATTAGCATTTCATGATCTGAAGTCCGGAGTGCTTGTTCTGAGTCTTGATCTCAGTCAGTTCTTTCTCCAACATAAACAGCCACTATTCTGGAAGTTCTCGGATGACCTTGAACGGTTGGTTGTCTTGGATACAGATCAAGTTCTATGGGTTTTAAATGTGAATGAGTATACTTCAGTGAAAGAGAACACAGTGAAAATAGAACATGAGAGCGTGAACAAGTTACAGAGGGATGGAGAATTTGTCAGTTACTCAGCCAGTAAGATGGGAGATGAGGCATGGAGGGAAAAACTCCACTTCCTGTTTAACAAATACCACCAAGGAAGAAGTTCAAACCAATGGCACACGCCAGAAAAAACGGCAACCAAAATATCAATTACTACAGCAACGAAACACAAATCCAAAAAACACAGGGTTTCAGGTTTCCAGAAGGAGAAAGAGGGAGCAGACCCAGAGGATAGTTATATAGAGAGTAAGATGGTGTTACCAGCTCTAGACACCACATCCTGTCATGTGACCGACTTGATGTTCTACCATTCTGTAGTGTCCATAAGGTGGAAGATGAGGAATCAAGTGTTGTTGATGATCTGTAATTATAAATCTGGAGCTATTTTGCAAGAGAGGTCAGTATTAGTACCTATCACTCGAAAGTTTTCTATTGGTTTTTTTCCATTTTGACAAAAGGTCTTAAGGATCAAATATGATAAGCTAATTAAAGTATCAAATGGCTCTTTAAAATGAACTTCATCATGTTCATAATTTTGCTTTTCACTGATACACAGGTATTCAAGATTTTGATTTAAATGAGATATATATTACCAGTTTTGTGACAACTTGGCTTTCAAAAATTTATATATAAATCTTCCACATGCAATCTTGTCTAAAAGCAAAAAGCATTTGGTTAAAGTTAAACAATTTGATCTATAAATTATTGGGTGATATATTACATTTTTGGTCTTTAAGAAATTTTAAAATTCATTTTATGGTTAAAAATTGTACAATTTGAAATTTTTAAACTATTATATTTTGTATTTGATGTACTCTCATCCACATTGAATCTTAAATCTCCAAACATCATTAAGTTATTAATAACCTTTTCATTACCATTTTACTATATTTTTCATAAAATTGTGTATTTTGATGATCTTCCTGAAAACACTGAGCACACAATGAAATAAAAATTACAAAAAGTCATCTATTTACATCAAAGAAGTATGAAGATAATTCATGTTTTCTCCTCAGACACTTTGGTTGGATTGCAAACATATAGGACTAGTCCTTTCAGACTTCATATACTGCCAGTGAGTGCAAATCAATGAGAAAGACGGATGGAAAATATATCATAAAAACACCTGCTAAATTTCAAAACAATGTAACATACCTGAATCACTTTGGTATGTGTTGATTATTGAGGGCTTATCATATCTAGGCATTGGAAAAGTAAATACTGATAACCAGTACTTTTACTTCCAGATGCAGGAAAACTTATTAATTTTGATATCAAATACCAACACACAAATTTATTCAGCATTATTTTTATGTCCTCTCACAGGCTGTCACCCTCAGAGCATCTGGTGCTGTCCATGGAGCCAGACAACCCCCACCTTGTCCTGACCCCCACCCACCTCACCTGTGTGGTGGTAGATGGCTCCCTACAGCAGGAGGATGTGGTCAGTAAGGTGAGATCTGATTGTCTGACCGTGTGGGAAATCTCTCTGTCATTGCTAGTTGTACTAATTTTCTGTTTTTGATTGGGGTTTTTTTTATATGTAGAGTTTATAGAGTTGTAAGAATCAACCTGTTTGTAATTTTGAATGTTTATTAAAATATCTAAGTTTTTACTGGGTGGATAGATATGGTCTTTGTTTTATTTGAATCATTTGTTACCTGTGATTGTAGACAAACTATGGTATAAGTAGAGCCAAAGGGGGGCTAAAGTTCTTGCAATTTATATAGCATTTCATCTTTACCTATATCTACACACAATGTTAAATGCGTAGTCCAATGTAGCAGACTACCTGCTAATTAACACAGGACAATGTTCTATGATAGGGGCAATATTGCTTACGTAATCCCTATGTTTTATGCTATTCTCTATATGTACAGACAATGATGTATGCTGGGGCCAGTATTGCCGACTCCCTGTGTCACATTAACCACTGGGGGAGGTGCTCTGTCCCAATCAACACACTAGACATTGGTCTCAAACACAGACAACTGGACACTGTCTCTTTCTTCCTAAAGAGCAAAGAAAACAGTAAGGAGTATTTACAATGTCGCAAAACCTCTACTTAAAAAGGCCAATTTATACATTAACAAGTACCATAACATGTAAAAACAGTGCATATTTGGTTCATAGATGTTTATAACTGTATGTTTTTTGACAATGAATGAGTTATATGGTTTAAAAAACCCACAAAAAACAACAAATCAGCTTTTTCATTGATAAAAATGTTTCAAGCAAACATTTAAAAAAAAATATTTTAACTGATTGCAAAAGTTGGTATTAAATTCTGAAATTTCAATAGTTTGAATCTACTGTTTCAAGTGTTTTCCCAAGAAAATGCAAATGACCCGAGTTCCCCACCCCCCAACACTACCCCTCCATCCTGGACCTCTACAGGCAGTCACCATGACAACCTGATGCAACTAGAGCCGGCCTTGACCCTGCTGATACAGACAATGGCTGACAGTGCCACTGACAGACAGTCCATTAGCTTTGCACAGAAATTGGCCGACCTGACTCTTAACTTCCTGTACTGCCTGCTGAAAGATGTCGTACATTTGACCGAAACAGCCAAACTCAAGGGAAATAAAGATGTAAGTATTTACTGTGGATTTAAGTAATTCATAAAATTCAACACAGTTTCAAAAATTAAAATTTTAATGAAAAGTTTTTGAATCTGTCTTGAATTATTAGTTTTATGGAAGTTTTATTTTACATTCATTGAAATATACAGGATGTGACAGATTCTTTGAAAGATTTGGAAATATAGATCAACATGTTTATACATTTGAGTTCTGACCTGTAGGGGGAGCTTGCTGACCTGGAGGCTGTGACAGACACTCTGCTGTGCTTTATATCAGAGGCCAGGAAATCTGTCAGGCAGGGGGAAGGTCTAGACTTCAGCACCAAGAGAGCAGAGAGTCTTATAGAAAGGAAAGGAACCGGACGGCAAATCTCTAAGGAGGAACCAGAAGCAAAGGTGGGTGGTCAATAAGCAAGTTTGTAGGTTAAAAGGTACTTCCTTACACTCAGTTAAATCATCAAATTGATGTAGTTAATTCCTGTATTAATTTTATTAGTATTGTTTTTCTGCAGGAGGATACTGAGAAGGAGGAGATGTTGAGTGCACTGTTAAGCAACACTGTCCCAGAGCTTCAGACCAAACTGTGCACAGCAGGGATGTCCAGCATGGCGGCCTTGGACAGGATCTATCAACTGGGGATGAGGCGGGTGCACTGGTATCTCTGTAAGAGAGAGGCCCAGCCTGCAGTGGTTATACTGGCCAATCTGGTAACAATTTGTGAACTTCATATATATGAACCCCAAAAATTGTAAATCTATTGTTGTAAATTAATATCAAATGGTTAAAGAATTTTTTTGATCTAAGACACAAGTTTGTTCACGGCTGAAAAAAATGATTTTTTGTCTTTATTCCTATGCATTTGTTTTCACAGGGACTTGATGTAGACAAGAAATTGTGGGAAATAGCATCCTTGACCCTTGATCCTGATATCAGACAGTTCATCCTTGAAGAATGTCTAAGCTACTCCTTAACACCTCAACAGGCAAGCGATGTCAAGTTCCTAAAACAACTGGAGAAGGCAACAATTGAGAAACAGCAAAGCATGAAAACAACATCAGAGAAGACTTTGAGGTATTTTAATTCTATATATTTAATTCATTACAATTTATTGGCCATTAAGGGGCCCTCGTGGGGCAACAAGTTGATCATAAATGACTTTGAAATTAAATTTCTCAAATATATGGGATGACGTTAAGCATCTATAAACGAGGAACATTTATGTACACTGATTTTGAACCCTGGTTTGTTTCTCACTATCTTTGTAGTCTGCAACAGCAAGAATTGGAGTCCATCATTCATGAAGGGAGGGATGCAAAATGGCCTCTGTCGACAGAGCTTAGCTCCCCCAGTGTTCTTCTGGACTGGGTGCAGCACTGGAGCCAGGATTCAAGAGAGCTTATTCTGTTGGAGGTTGGAGCCAAAGGTAAGATGTTTTCTAGTGTGTATGAATTTCCTTATACTTTAGACAGTGCAACTGTTCATTTGCAAGTGAACACTCTGCATTGCCGTGCTCTTACTTATAAATACATGTATGTAGAATACCTGTAGATTCAAGATTACTTTTCTTACAGATGCAAAATTCTTTAGAGTGTACATATAGTAAGGTCCTCTACTCTGTGTAAATCATAGGACATCCATAACTTCTCTCCTTTAGTGTTGTCTTTGGAATAGCCTTCTAATTTTTTATACAAGTGGCCTATGCTCTCTTCAGCATCAAATAAATTAAACAATTTATATACATAATATGCCTAAATTTGAAATATCTGATTGAGAGATGATGAAAATGAATTCTGTCACTAGAACTTCTCTGTGATGCTTGATTATTTCTGTAGATGAGAAGGATATAGGGGTAGAGCTGTACCTGCAGTATATGTTGAGGAATAACAGTACAGAGAGACTGGTTGAGTGGATCAGGGCCCGGGGCTCAGAGCATGGGGAGGTCCTTCACAGGCTTCTGGGGGGCAGTGACAGCCTCTGTACACAGCTCACAAGGCAACTGATGATCACAGAACTGTTCAGGTAACCATGTGCTAAGAGTTTTGCAGAGTACTTCCTTCAGTTACTTGTATTAGAGACATGTTGTTAGGAAGTTACAAAGGTAAACAAGAACTGATTTGATATATAGGAGACAGATATATACTTGTACATGTATATGCATGATTATAAGGATGTGTGCTTTAGTTTAAATTTGTTTCAACTTCCTTTTTGGTAAAATTAGATACGTAATATCTATTTTCTACAGTTCTGCTGCAGCAGAATGACTGAATATTGAAGCTGAGAATGAAGTTCATTTTTCATTTTCATCATGATTGGAATGAAGTTCATTTGATGTTTGTGCTTAATCAGCACTGTGTTTTTTTATCTACAAGACTTGGGATTTATGGAGAGATGACAGACACCACAGCCTTTCTACAGAACTTGAGGTCTGTTGGAGGACCTTTAGTCAGAGATATCCCAGAATTCCATGCTCCATTCATCTCCTTCTGTGTCAGAGAGAATCTGCCAGACGTTCTATGGCGTTACTGTACAGATCACAAGTAAGACTATTTCAGTGAAAACCCCCCAAAAATACACTAAGCTGCATTCAATGATTTGTTTGATAAGAATGTGGCTTAAATACTTTATCCATACCAATCATTATAGTACCGTATATCTGGTATTTTTTGCGATGATTCCCCCCCCCCCCCTTTTTCGCGATGAAAAATAAAGAATGTAGAAATTATATAAGGAAAGATATACCATAAAAATCTTTTAAATTTGCTAAAAATGACTTAGTCAAATTAAAATTTACACATTTGCTTCCTTTTTGCAAATTGCTTTATGCAAAAAAAACCCATAAAGCTATACAGTTTGAACTTTTTACCTTTGACATTTTTAGGTCTCAGATTTTTTTAAGCATCTAAAGTATACAGTTCTTGAAATTGAAGTCCTTCATGCACATGTATGAATTTGTTTACTGTAGTATTGCAGTAGATACGCTGCAGGAATCTGTGATCACTCAGGGTTGTAAGGCAGCATGGATGGACATGTTTGTCAGCTTTTATGATCTCGCTCAAAGGAAAACCACCGGTAAGAATAAGAGGCAAGCTTTATTGCATGTACAAAGTTAATGATATACAGCTTCACATTAAATGCATGTCATGCACAATACTTTCTGTATTGCAGATTGCGAAGCTATGGATGTGTATAATCTAAGCCTGTCAAATGCAGCATGGAGCTATTGTATAGAAGCTCCCTCAATAGTCAAACTTTTGAATCAAGGGCAGACAATTACAGCTGTAGCTACTATAATGTACTCACCTGTCACCCTGCAACAGGTAATACCAAGCAACATTAGAAGCCGAATGTAAAAATAACATCTATACACAAATACATGTACTTGAAATTAAATATTACTGTGGAATCATTAGAATTTGTGGAGGAAAAATGTTCATGTTTTTCCAAGGAATTATGAAACACAGTTTTAATTCATTTATGAACAAGCAAATCCACAAAACTACATTCCTAGAACCTGTAAACAAATTTCAATCCACAAAAATTGACCGTCATGAATTTAAATAACTCCACAGTATTAGTAGCAGGAATGAAAAGATATGAAAATTGTTCCAAGAACAGGAGACGATAGTGTACGTAATAATAGATTTCCCTTTAATTGGGATTGATAAGTTGGTTGATGTAATGAAATGATATTGTATCTGGATTTTCAGATTGTGTCAGGAAGCCTGGCAGATGAGGAGCTGAAGGAAATAGAGGAGAAGCTGTTGGAATATCCCAAACTCCATGGGACATTCTTCTCTGTGTCTTCCCGGGAAATCCCAACCAATGACATCACGATCTACCAACTCCTTAAGGTACAAGGATATTCTCTGTGAACTACATGTACCTAGATTTTGTAAAGCATTCAGTCAATTTTTATGTGTATTGTTAGATTTAAGACATTCTGAAAATAATGTTAATCCATTTATATTGCACAGAATAATGCTGCATTTGACCCAAGTCGATTATTTGGTTGGCAAGCGCTCAATACCCTGTACAGCGGTGAAGGTACAAAAATACTGATTCTTATTAATTTTATTTTATAATACATGTAATAATAAAATTCATCCTATTTTTAAAGAGAATTGAGTTTCTAATTCAGAGATCTATCTTTCAGAGAGTATGAAACATCTGCCTAGTTTTTCACAGCCTGACTGGGTAACTAGATTCGGATACACAGAGAGAATTCGATACACATACTACCTCAAGCAGGGGAGGCCAGCCTTTGCCTTCCTGTCTTTCCTATCAGAGGAGATAGACTCAGTGTCCCAGGAGGTGTGTCCTCAAAGGTATGCATCCTTGTCAGATGAAAGACAAAAATCTCTATTTAAAGTAGCAAAGTTAAGTTTTTATCTTGTAAGGGAAATATCTAAGAGTCTTCATTTGCAGGTACAGAGGAGAATTTTAGACAACTATGATTGGCATTCACTAGAAGACACACTGTCACAAGTGCATAGACATTTTCGATGTATTTTTTATTCTTGCTAGGTTGACCGAGGCCGGTAACACCGCCGCCTGGATCGGTCTGCGTAACTATCACAACTCACAGGTGGCGTGTTCCTGTGTGGCATTTATTGAGATGCTGGGTCAGGATTCCCTGGTCCTACGTACCCTGCTACAGGCCGGACAGGAAGTACTCTTCCATCTGAATGGGAACCTGACGACAGCCGGGGATCAGAGGCGGGAGCAGGCCAAGAAAAACGATGAACTCATAGGTGATGGTTAATGCATGACTGGTAGAGGGAAATGTTAATTGTGGCTCATTTCTATTGTTAAAACTGTAAAACCTATTAAAAACTCGGTCAATACAGTGTACTTTGTATAGGATTCAGGATAAAAAGTATGTCATACTTATTTATGAAAAAAAGTTGGGAGATTTTTCTTAAAATTAAAGTTAAAGAAGGATGAACATTCGGGATATTAATATCTGATTTGTAATACATGGTACTTGACTTTTCAGTGTCCTGGCTGTGTGCGTGCTTGGTCTACAAGGGTCAGCATGCTGTGACCTTGCTTCAGCAGTTGGAGGATGCAATCAGTGGCTCACTAAAAAAGGACAATATTCCTAGGTAAATGCTACAGAATGTACCTGAAAAATACCTTGATTATTCATACTTCTACACTTACATTTGCATGTACATGTATTTCATCTTGACTACATGAAAAAGGCTTAATGTGTTGATTTTGAAATATCTTGAAAATTTTGTCAGCTTTGATGAACATTGCAATGGTTCGAAACCATGGTGTGAAATTCACTGGCCATCTATTGACTTTACAGCACCAGTTTTGAAGCGGGCCAGAAGTGGACGATAGCGGTGGTGTTCTGTCAGCTGATGTCCATCCCCTGGAGCACCACATTCCTGGAGACGTGCGCCAAGTCAGACAAATGGCTGGCCTTTCTGTGGTTCTCCCAACTCCACCAGTACTCCAAACAACAAGTAATGCAGCTACATCTGTGTTGTGAGGAAGCTTAAGAAAATTAAGAGCTTGATGAGATATTTCACAATAAAAAGATTAAGGAATTTTGGTTTTAATCGTATGAAAATACTCATGTTAGTATCATTGATAATCATTAAATATATATATGTTTTTGAAAAAAAAAAGAAGCACTGGTACAATGTAGCATGACGGTATAGCCTTGTACATGTATTAATCAGAAAAAAATTGATATTGTTCTCCTCTCTTTCAGAAAACTATTGATAGAAAAGACTTTAACATGGAACACTGCTTGACTCATTTTATTTTTACACAGTTGCAGCCCCTGCTGTACAAGTTCAGATGTCGCCACCTGCAGCAGCATCTACACTACGTCATAGAGAACGCCGAGTCCAAGATGTCTGTGGGAACTCCCTCTCCCAAGAGTCAGGGGAAACAGCACCCCACCAAGGACATCCGATCCTCCCTGTACGCCAGGATAGGGGTCACTAAGGACAGAGACAACAGTACGGTTCTACCACAGTGACTTGTTTTTTTATCACAATTTTTATCAAACCACATTTAACAGTTTACATCTTTATTTTCTGTTTTGTGTGTGCAGATGAAGGAAGCAGCAGTGAAGAAGAGGAAACCAAAGAAAATGTGACCGACAGGGACAACTGGCTTCAGCATTGTAAGTTGATCTTTATTTCTAAGTCTGCTGCATTCATGCATTAGTACATTAAATCGAAAAGGTTATAATGATACATTACAAAAATCAAACTTATAGAAGTAACATTAAAAATAATACACATCATTGTATGCACTAAATGTTACAAGTCCCTGTATATAACTCCCTGATATTCCAAGTTCTACTATCCCTATCACCCATGTTTTTCTCTCAGTGATGAACGTGGACACAGAGTCTATCCCAGACGACTTGTTTCAGGTGATCTTCATCGCCCGGGCCACCCCCTCCCCTTGGCGGGCCCTGTTGGTCTACTCCATTCTGCTGCACAACCCCGTCCTGTCTGTGCTGGGCGCCTGTGATGAGGTGACTACCTGTACTAAGTTATAGCTACTTTTTAATGGGTTATTTTCACCTGGTGTTATTTCTGCCAAATCATGTTAGTAAAAGATTTCACCAATGTGTGCTGGCCATCTGTGATAAGGTGACTACCTATATAGCTATTGTCTTCAGGGTTATTATTGCCCAAGCACAGTTGTAAAAAGTGTCCCCTATTTAAATTTGCCCTAACACACCGTATATCGGGTAATTTTCGCAATGATCTAATTTTCACTTTTTTCACGATCATTTTTACATCACAAAATATCAAATATGCAGAAATTATATCTGGTATTGTTTGTTTTAAGAAAATTCAAAATTGCAAAAAATGACTGATGCAAATAAAAAAAGTTACACATTTTTCCCATTTTGGCAAATTTTGTGACACACGAAAAAAACTGGATATAAGGGTGGATAAAGAGAGGTAACTTGTGGTGTTTCAAAATTAATCTAATGTCAATGAAGACGAATGGGATGAAAAAGAAAATGGAAGCCTTGTTTTAAGTTTTCTTATAGTCAATAGAAGTAAAACAGGGGTGAACATTTCCCTGTAAACAGTATACATGTATGTATACTCTACACGTGGATGGATTACTGGCAGATATATACACTGTACCGATACATGTACATTGTACATGTAAACTCAGTATCACATCTGAATTTCTGTCATTTGCTTTCCAAATAGAATTGTTTACTACAATATTACAAGTTTGTTGCATGTTAATAGTCATTCTTATTAAATGTTAAAACTCCTTTAAGATAGAATTGCACTAACTTTAATGTACAAGTAGCTCATTAGAATCTTATACATGTATGTAGTGTGATACATGAGCATGTTCATGTATCTTGTATACCATTCTAAACAAACATGCACAGCTCTGTGACCTTCATTTTACAGGAATCTGACGTCTTCTCCTGTCTCTGTGGCTGGATGGTAGCCATGATGGATGCTGGGTCGCATGATCAATTTATCGAGAATCATGGGAAATCAGTGTGGACATGGGGATCTAAACACTTTGACAAAATCCTGAATATCTATCTGGACAAAAACTGGATATCCACATTTGCAGTAGGATTAAATATTTTTCTTCCAGTAAGTTTTAATCTTATTACTGAGCTTGTTGTGTACCTGCCAATTTTATGATTTTATTGACGGATATTGTTTTGCATAGTGCACTGATTTTTCTCTTTGAAGGAGTCTCCATTGCTTCCTTTCTGTAAATTCTCTGCTGCCCTGAATGAAAGAAATGATTACAAAGAGTGTAAAACTTGCTTGGAACAATTTAAAGAAGCCATGCAACAGGTTAGGAATTCAAATACTTTTCTCTTTTTTATATCAAATAATTCTAGTATGCAAAATTGAGAGAATCATTCTCTGAAACTTTCTAATATGTAGTTTCTTCTTGCCTTAACTGGTCTTGGTGTAAAACTGTTTTTTGATGCTTTAACTTGATGATTTTATTTAAACTTTAGCTAACGTACATGTATATAATATGTAATAGGCTCTGTTCTGCAGCTAGTGGGTTAGCCCTATAGCTCAGTCGGCAGAGCGTTGGTTTTTATACTAAAGGGTCCTGAGTTCAAGCCTACTTGGGTCATTCCTCTTATTACAATAGGTAACCGGATCAGAAGTGGGTACTGACCAGCCAGTGTACGCCACCACCGACTGGCTCCAGCAGAAGACCTACCACATCATCCAGCACCACTTCCACCATGCCACCACCCTCCACTCCCTGCACCACCTCCTCAGGCTCCTTGACAGCCAGAGCATCATCCTCGTTTTCAAGTTTGATGGTAATACTTTCTTAGCAAAAAAGACACAGCAAACTTATATAAAAATCTAACGAAATACAGTAAAACATGGTGAAAGCAAAGCACCAGGGAAGAGAAATTTTCTTTCATTAAGCATCATTTTTTATATCCGATAAGTTGATATTACATTTTTAAAAGAATTGGGGAGTAAAATTTGACTTTACAAGCATGTTCACTGTAATGTTTTTTAAATGTGCTGAAACTTTTGGGTTTTTACAGTGGTTGATTTTGGTCGGCTGTCTCGGCTTTTAAACATCATTGTCAGTGCTCACATACTGGACGTCGATTTCAAAAATCTGGTGTCGGGCAAAGAGGATGTATTCCAGCAGGAATGCAGAAAGGTCATGGATTACCTGATAAATGAGTGCATGTTTAAAGAGGCCAGGCTGGTTGCTCGGGAGAGTGGGATTAGTATGGATGATGTCACTATTGCTGAGGTCAGAAACTCCTCCTTGTTCATTTTTACCAAGTGTTCAGTGGTTTAACTTTGAGGCAAGATGGAAAATGATTTTATATTGCAGTTCAAAACTTCTTTTGTAAAAACACCCTGATCAATTTTTCACTTGTCAGAAGTTTATTAATGATAATGGTTATGATTGTTTTGCCTTTGCTCTAATTTTTCAGAACAAATGGGAGAAGCAGAAGTTGTCGGTGACCTCTCTGTGGGGGGATCCAGTGACCCGCAGGAAGTTATGGACGGCCTGCGAGGACCGCTGTACACACCACAAGGTGGCGCCACTCACCGTGGCTCAATACTTCCAGGTACATGCAGGGCCTTAATGGACGGCATACTTCATCAACTGTTCAGCTTGTCTTTGATATGTGACTAAAAGAGCATAATATATCTGTAAGACTCTAAAGTCCAATGGTCAAGCCAATTAAATTCTGATGGTCACACCAAAGTCCGATGGTTGTGCCAAAGTCTGATGGTCTGTGCGAAGTCTGATGGCCTGCCACGCCAAAGTCCGATGTTGCCTGAATACATTTGTCATGGCGACGACATTGGTGACATAGCTGGTATCTATTCAAAATCAACAACCAAACATGGTTAATGCCATAAATGGAGAAATGATATTAATATCATTATCATCATTTTTTTCTTCTTTATTCTTGATTCAATTCTCTTTTGCGTTCGCGATTACAATTTGATTGTGACGAATGATGAATAAGGAGAACAAAATTTGGGCTACAAGTCTATTTAAAACCATCAGATTTTTGCATATCACACTATCGGGCTTTGGCGACTGTACATGGACCATCAGACTTTGGCGTGCCAATCCATTGGGGTTTGGCGCAGACCATTGGACTTTGGCATGACCATCCGACTTTAGAGTCCCATTGCACTTTGGAGTCCTACACATCTATATGTAATTTATAAGAAGTTTTAAAATTAAGTCATTTTTTTATAATTTGAAAAGTGCTGCATTTTTATTTTTATTTATAACACGTACTTTTTTTTTTACCTTTTATTGTACATTATTGTTTTGATGATATCTTCATCATCAGAGTGAAGCTGAGCAGACGAGTGACCTGAGTGAGAAGGCGTACCTGTACCAGTTGGGGCATCAGTGGATCGAGGGGACGGAGACCAGTTGTAACCAGGAGTTCGGGGACCAGTTATACAACAAGATGTGGAGGGCTCGCATTGAGAATGCTGTCAACATCATTCAGGTGGCTTCACAAAGGGGAACCACTCTAATCCAAATTAAATTTTTTTAAAAATCCTAACAAATTGCTCAATAATAATGCCTTTGTTTTAAGAATCAGAGTAATATTTTTGTATGTCACCTTCTCTTCTTATTAGTTTTTCTATCATAAAGTAATCACAATATTGTGAACCCAAGTCTGAAATGTTGTTTTGCATCTCTTCAATGTCTAACCATTAATTTTTGCAGTATCATGTAAAGAATATGCTCATTTGAAATTAGAATTTTGTTGTGTTTATGAAGACTGGGCACCTGTCCGGCTCCATGGATGTTCCTGAGGATCTGTTTACTCTTCTGGAACTGGACACTGTAGTGGGCAGCCCATTGCCCACCGAACTCTTGTCTCTGGGCAAAGTCCCCAGCATGGACAGCTGCCCTATAGACCTAACAGAGCAGGTAGATGATTGCTTAATCATGCAAGACATGATGATAAGCCAGCTTTTACCATTTGAATGAAATTTTGAGCAGAGAAATGGGTTACTCATTCGAGATATGATGATAAGTCAGCTTTTTCAATGTGATTGAAATTAATGGTTTTTGTGAAAGCAGGTAATTGCTCAAATTTATCTGTGGATTTAGGAGAGCTTTAAAAGTTGTTGTTCCCAGAATTTTAAAGTACATTTTCAATTATTTGATTCACATGCACATGAAGTTAACTTAGAGATTGCATTATTTGAGCATGAACATGTATGTGCATTGTGTAATGAATGTTTTTTCATATTACAAACACTGGTCTGTTATTTTTCATTATCATACCATGAAGCAGTCAACCATACAAGTTATTCAACAGACAGATGTTTTTTGTTTTTTTTTAATACAGGAAATAGAGGCTCTTCAAGAGATCATTAACCAGCTGTTAGACAAGGGCTATACCTCCCACTGCTGTCGACTGGCTGCAGAGTTCAGTGTTTACAACAAAAATCTTGCCATTGTAGTGGTATTTATTAGCAAGAACATTAACTTGGCTTGTCTTTTGATATTCAAGTGACAACCATTCTTTACTGATAAACTGGGTACCGGTACTATATTGTAAAGAAGTGTTGTTTTCAGATAATTATTGCAAAATGATTTTAGATATTACAATTCATCCTTATTCTTCTTTCTCAGACCTGTATCCGACTGGCTCGAGGGGTGGCTGATGTGAACAGCCTGCCTCCCAATATCAAATCTATCCTTACCGGGTCTCCCTCCAGACAACACAGGCAGTCCATAGCTTCACCTGTCTCCATACCCTCTCTATCCAGTGGTAAGTTTTTAACTATCAAAAAACATTAGTTTCCATATTTCCTTATAAAGGGCAGATAACTTTTGCATCAGCACTAACAAGATTTAGTTGAAGGAAAAAAGATTAATTAATAGATTAATTAATAAAAGGAAATAGATTAACCAATTGTATCAAATTCCAAGGATTCATGCATAAATCATTGTGTAGTCAGGAATACACGTGGGTCAGAGTTTTGGGCTTGGTAAGAGACAGTCCAGAGGCTGCTTTTTAAGATAAATTATAACTGTTGAAATTTTCAGTCGTGAACATTGCATCTTTGGGAGGGATGAGGACGGACTTCCTGCCTCCTGACAAGGAACAAATAATCGTTACCATGGAAACTCTGGAGAATGAGATCAAGCATGGGAAGAAGTGTTGTAAAAGGATTGTGACCTGTTTTTTAATGGCCTGTGTAGGTGTAAAAGATTAAAATACTTGCGGTTAAAGATAAATGAAAACAGTAGGCCTGATAAAAACCGACCTTTCTTATGTTAGACTAACTTACTGTACATGAGTTTTTACATTAATTTTTAATGTTTTCATTATACATAATCATCTATAATATCTAAAATTTTCATGTTATATGATGCCAAATACTTGCAACAACTTTGATGTATGTTGAATAGATCCTAGAGAAGACTTATGAGGATATAGTACCCTGTCATGAGTTTGAGATACTGAAGCAGTTACTGAGGTCCCAGTCCGAGCAGAAGTTCCGACTGGCTGCCGACTATCTGGGTACCTCCAACCTACAGCCACTGCAGGTAAACAATGAGGTCTTCTTATAGTGGGAACACAAAACACAGAATAAAAATTATTTATTGAAATATGAAGCATAAGTCGATAACAAACTTGTATATTGTTTATTTCATCATATTTCAGATTGCAAGTTTCATCTGTGATTCCATTGTTGAAATTTATAAAGTCATGTATGCAAATACCTCAGGTAAGATTTAACAATACTGAGCACCAATTAAAGTAAACAGATATGTACTATAGTTCTTGTATATATAGTAGTGTATATTAGTAAATGATGGACAAGAATAGTATATATTAGAAGTTTTTCCTTTTCTATCTATGCATCTGTGAATACTAGGTTTTCTGTTACATGTACAGTGTATGTACATGTACATGGATTATTTGCAACAAAGTACCCCCCCCCCCCCAAAAAAAAAATCTGTCAAGAAACCTTTACATGGATTTTTTCAGCTGGCATCAAAAAGGACCAGGCCTCTTTCTTTAACCCATCAGAGAGGAGTGAGGAGGCAGTCAGCTTTGTCAAGCTGTGCCCCGTACCCAGCACCCTGGGGGACAAGCTACTGGAGGCCCTGACATCACTGTCCGGGGACGACCAAGACATCCCCAAACACAGTAAGGAGAGTTAATGGAATGTTTTCAACATTAAGGTTGTGCTGGGGGAAGGGGGTTCAATTGAATGTTCTACTGCATTTAGGTTGTACTGTATGGTTATTGACATGTTCTTCCGCATTAAGATTATGCTAGGGTTTTACAGAATTAAATTTTGTGCTACATGTAGGTGTTGTATAAATAATAAAATGTTCATTTCATGCTTCCAGTCCTAGATATCCAGACAGAGTTACTGATCCTGGCACACCTGTGTTACTCTGGGGTGTGTAACATGGAGGGGATCTCTAATGTACTGCGGGCTGCCCGGGTAATGACCGTGTGGATGGAGAAGGAGGGCGAGTTCTCTAACATGGTCAGTATACAGTCAAACAATAATGACCACATTGTACCTACACACCACACACAGTCATATAATAACACATTTAGGAAACAGGTTATCATTTTTTTTATGTATATAGGAATATAAATAGAGGTCTGTCACATGATCAAATCCCATAAAGCCTGAAAGGCTTCTCGTCTCGTTTAATCTGATGATCCACGCCTATCAACATGACATGATCCACGCCTATCAACATGACATGATCCACGCCTATCAACATGACATGATCCAACCCTTTGGATCAGGTTACTGTTACGATGAAATATATGTGCCTATTGTGCCAACACACCACTTAAATTCTAACTTAATTATTACGAGTTCCTTATCATGGTCAGTACACAGGCAATCAGTAGTGACAATAAACATAACTACATATTACTGTGACCTTATTTACACTTTACTGTTACTGAGTTTACCAACATGGTCAGATTAGATTCAAACTATAACACATTATATCTAGGCTGTACACACCTCTGAGTCCTGACCTACTTAAATGTACTAGTATTCTTTAGTTAGAGTACAAATCTGAGATAAAATGTAATACAGCATAGTGGGTTATTTTTATTCCTTGTTTTCTTTTCCGTCTTGGCCTACATTGCTCGTTGTTTATGGGTGCCAGTGGGTGTAACAACATATGTTTGTCTGAAAATAGATTCAATCAATCAGTATCAATGTTGGAAGATCAGGCAATGAATATTTGACAAATAATTATTGCTGAGAGCTAGGGAATTAAAGTAAGTTTTATAACCAAGAAAGTTAGATACAATAAAAGTTAGATATGGTTATACTAAAATCTTGGGACGTGGGATTTACTTTGCTTATTTTAACAGTTAAATAAATTCATGAAATATGAATAGCAAATTTGCAATTAGAGTGTTTTCCTTCTTAAAGGTGGGGGGGGGGTGCGATTCCCAGTCTAGTTTATCATATATTTCATCTTGTTACATTTGGTGCTGTGCCAACCCTTGGAACTTGGACCTGACAGGTTAACTCAGCTGCCAGGGGAAAAAATCTGGGATGTTGATCTTTAAGGGTGAAGATTATCTAAGCAAGAGGAATGTGACGGTCAGACCGATTTGACAGATAGCTCAGTAGGTAGAGCACCTAGGCCCAGTTTTGAATCCATGTTTGGTCCGTCATTATTTCTTCAATCCCTTTACATATAAGGAATGTTTTTAGGGTGCACAAAACAAACTTTGCTATATCAGTGAATGTACTCCATGTATATGTATATCCTTATTTGTATGAAGCAAATTTTACTTTTACTTTAACATTAATTTGACCAGGTATACATACAAAAATGTTGTAATGTGTATACACCTTAAAAGGACAGCATCTATTGTTCTGTCATTAGGTGCGGCTTCTGACAGGAATCGGACGCTTCAATGAGATGATCTACATATTCGACTCACTGAAGCAAAATGAGCAGTTTGAACTCCTCTTGAGGAAAGGAATTGAGAAGGTAAAAATAATCACAAAATGTGTTTGAAAAATATGGATTTTATTTTTTTAAAATCTATGAATGAAGGAGGCTGAATGGTCAACAAATTAACCATCAGATCTGCCTTAAATTTTGAGATATGATTTGTTTAGCTATAAAACACAGGCACCTGACATTATAAATTTTTCTCATAATAAAAATAAATACCCTATACCTAATAATAGACAAGGTACCCATCGCCGCCATCTTGAATTTATTTCAAACTGTCACATCAGGTGGAAGTTTCGCTTGAAACTCATTGGTAAAATTATTTTGCGATCCTCTTTGTCTCTCGATCGGTCATTCAACATCCAAGCTTGCAACCAATTCAACAAAAATGGTGCATTACACCTGCCATTAATAAAAACCACCCATCGATCTGCATCTACTGCCTTAGATATGCCACAAAAGGCTAAAGGGTGGACGGAAGTTGACAAAAATTGCGTCATTTTTTGGGTAATCCCTACCAAATATAGCACTGATACGAATATTCAAAAGGCATCGATTTTGAATTCACTCAACATACTAGTTAAAATTAAAAGAAGGGATACTATAAACAGTCAATTATAACTTTTATTACATAAAGTTTATATAAACATGTTTATAAGTGCATCTATTTTGAAATATTGAAACAAACACACGGTGCAGGGGAATCTCATTTACATATAGGTGACAACTTCCGTCCACCCATTAGCCTTTTGTCGCATGTCTAAGGCAGTAGATGCAGAATGAGGGATAATTTTTATTAATGACAGGTGTAATGCACCGTTTTGGTTGAATCAGTTCTAAGCTAAGGTGTTGAAGAGGACCGCAAAATAATTTTACCGATGAGTTTTAAGCAAATATTTCACCTGAAGTGACAGATTGAAATGAATCCAAGATGGCGGCGATGGGTACCTTGTCTATTATTAGGTATAGGGTATTTATTTTTATTATGAGAAAAATTTATAACGTCAGGTGCCTGTGCTATAAACTATTATTTAGTAAAGAAAAAATCCATATATTTCACCTTTTGAATTTGGGTACTTTCCTATGTTTTTATATAGAGCCCTCCTTCTAAAGGAGATCAATACAGTCTAAAAATGGCCACGACCATCGAGCCCTCTTAAATGCTGAAAGATGTGGTTATCAATTGCAACCTCTTGCAAAACAAACATATGTACTCAGTGTAATATAAAGTTACTTTAAGTGTGATTTAAGATAGCTTTTCATGATAATTGAACATTATTATGTTGGGTTTTTTTTCAATCAACTCTGATACATTAATTTGCTGCACTGAACCTCTCAAATATTCCATGCTAATTAAAGTGATATCTTAATGGTAGGAAAAGAGTTTGAAGATGGCCATCATAGATTACTTGAAGCGGTACCACCCACAGGACAATGAGACCTTTGACATGGTGGCTCATAACTTCATGATGCACCGTGAGATTGCTCAACTGCTACAGAGCAGAGCACAGCAAATTCTGGAGACTTTCAGGGAAATGAACATAGGTAGGCAACATCAAAATCAATCAACTGAATGGACAAATGGACAGTTTGATTGGTAGACTACATCATCTGTTGTACTGATGAAATAAATATTTGAAGTTTTTAGCAATTGTTGTGGTATCATGTTTATTTTACAATGATATTCTGTAGATTCATCTCCAGAAACACAAACAAACTTGCAGTCAGTCGTACAGTTCTACATGGACGCTGCAGAGAGCTACTGCAAGGTACTTGTTATTTATTAATCAGCCATTGGATTTCTTTGTTTAGATGATCCACCAAATAAGATGATCATTGAAGTGCAAAATATTTTATAACATATTGTATTAATAGAATCATTGGCCATGAATTTATGTATCCTTGAAACTGTGATTTTTTCTAACTCCTCTTTAACTGATGCCTTTGAATATTGATGAAACAGTAATAAAGAGGGCACCTTTTTGACATCACCTGATTGACCTGTTTTTAGGAAGGCTGTATGAGGAATGCCCAGTCATGCATGAAGCAGGCCAGACTGGTGGCCTTACAGTTGCATTTTATAAGTGCTGGGGTCAAGGTCATTCATATGTCAGATGAGGGAGCTGACCAGTTCATCAAATCTCACCCCCGGTTCTCTGAGGTAAGCACACATTCCATGATAAATGTTCTGTATATCATATCAAGCATGTAGTCATTTACATTTCTTGATTGATTTAAATACAAGTACATGAGGTACAGTATGTATATTTACTTGTGCCAATATGTAAAAATTTTGCAAGGCTATCTTTCAAAAGAACATCATATGATGCCAGTACTTGTATCCTTAAAGAAAAACAATCTTTCATGAAATTATAAAATCAATGTGGGACATAAAATGAAGTTTAAAAAGTTTTTGGGTGGGTACTGAGGTACAAATATCTTTAATTTTTATCATCCAACATTAATGAAGTTACCTGTACTAGGTAAAATATCAACTTTGCTCATCGTGAACCTTCTTTCTTTCTTTTTTTTTTTTTTGAAGAGGAAAGTTTTTAATTTTCAAATACTATATTACTTCATATTAGATTACTTTAATGATGTTTCCAGGAAAACTAAAACTTCAAGAAGATTTTTATGCATGACAGACACTTTGCCAATACCTTGGAAATTTGTTTGTCACAAAAACTGGAATAAAGATGGTTTTATTGTGTCATATGGCATCATCAGATTTCCGACTGAAGTCAACAGAAGGCCATCTGTCTGTCTAGATCATGAATATTCATGATTTACACAAAAATAAATAATTTAAGTCTAATTCAGTTTGTGCAGATAAAGTTAAAAAGTGATATTTCCCGCTGAGGGTTTACTCCAAAATTATTGAGTCTAATGTATGAGGAGTGAAGAAATGATATTCCCATTGGTGGGTTTACTTCTTGCAGGCATTGATTGTCAGTGAGAGCTATAACAGAAAGAGCTGCTGGGGGCATGCTCTGTGTCACAACGTGCTGGTTAATGGAGATTTCCGCTACCTTCAGGAATTAAAGAGATACGTCAAGTTGACAAACTCCCTCATACAAGAAGTTGTTAAAATGTAAGGCTTATTAAACACTTTTATGATACACATATATATTACATACTGGTATGTGTATAAGTAGAGCTTTTTTGCTCTAACACTATAAAATAAATTTTAAGAGAAACAACATGATAAACATTGATTAAAATTCATATAATCTTGCAGTAGATAAACCTGTTAAATGTTTATCAGAAGAACTTCACCATAAATGTTTTTCTTATTCCATAGCTTTCAGGAGGATCCAAATCGCAGTGCGAGTCCAAAGATCCTGGAGAAGTTTATCGGACACTGTACGGATCTAAAGCTCCAGATCCAGCTAGCCTCGGACCTGGATCTGCGAGGCTTTGTGTCAGAGCTTCAGAGGCGGGACTGTTCCAGTTATGTACAGGACATCATGGCCAGCTCCTGATGTGTACACTGTTGGCTTTAATTCATATTATAGCCTGTTTCAAAAGTTGAACCACATTGTTTCAGATGTCTTCCCTTCGTATTTCATGAAGATTTTCTTTACTTGGTAGTTATTATATTTCAAGCATGTTATTTTGTTCTTGTGATATATCTGTCAATCTTGTAAAGATAACAGAACTGGGTAGGGTGGGAAGATGACTGATATACCATTACAACTCAGGATATAAATTTATCACTTGCCAAATGCAAGTAAAAGTTTATGTTTTTGACATTGACAATGCAGTCAGTGCTACAATTATGAAAGTGTTCATTGAACTGATAATTTAAAGGTTTGATTTACATAGTTATGTTTTATTTATGTACTTAAAGATACCTGTAAGAAAGATGCACAATGGATGGCAATACACCTTGTTGATGGGTATTGTGATTCATTTGTCACGTGTGCAATACAGTTTAATAATGTATATTTTCATTACGGATGCCATAGACTGATGAATTAATATTTCATCCACAATAAATGCTCTTAATATTGGATAGGTTCTTCGTCATTCATTTACCGGCTGGATGGCCTTAGGTCGAGTGTCAGAAAAAAAGGTCATGATGAATGAGTTCTGAGTATGGTTATTGCTGTGAAATGCCTTGAGTGCAATAAAAAATGATGATCCATGAATCATAAACATGACCAACTACCCTCGCTAGGGACTGGAGTTCTACCCGAGCGCGCACATCACGTGATTGATGGCGTCACGTGACACCAGTGACTCAGCCAGAGGAGCTTGTCTGTGATTTTATGCCTAGTTAGATAGAAATCGGCACGCCAATTAATTCCAAGGAGGACTGCATTATTTATGTAATATTGCAGTCAATATTTATCAAATTAATGACCCAGATTTTTTTCTTCATTCAATTACTGAGTGATTAGACTGTTTGGGCGAAAGAATCATCGACGTTCGCTTTGTTATCTTTTATGCAGTAGTTAAGATATGGGCGTTTTAAGGATCGAGGCGAACTTGAAGAAAAATAAACAACTCAAACAAGTACGTATTCCTGACCTTGTATATAAGTTTACAATATTATGTCCAAGAGAATTGACTTTTTTTATTTACCTCCCCAGGACAAAAAAAAATGGAAGTATGAAAAGAAGGAGAAAGTTCGTATAATGTAAAACTTTGATAGAAATTACAACAGAATTTCTCTGATCACAGATACAGAAAGCTGTAAATTTTCAAACAAAGCAAACCTCATTCACAGAAGGTTACACAAATCGACAGTGTTGTCCATAAAAGACATCGCTTAAATTTATCTCTTTCTCAAGCATCCAATTTCTGACGTTCTTTCATAAGATTTCAGATCATGTTGAACTCGGTCCAACTTTAGTCTTGGTGCTGGGGAAGAATTGGACCGTAATTCAATTTGCTTGGAGTTTCTCCGGTACGTGAACCAAATCCTGTGATTGCTGTGAATGGGATCCCTCGCGGAAGGGTCGGATTTAGGAGGATCAGCAGAAGTATTGTTTTTGATAGATTTCTCTTGCTTTCGAAGGAGTCGAGTAAACTCATCATCAGAGCAGGACCATTTCAGGAAAATAAAAAATCGATGTGAACGAGAAGATAATAAACAAGATTGGTAGCGTATCTGATAACAAATGGTTTTTTAAGTTAGTTTCTCACATGGGACGATATAGTTTGGCTTCATTGGACAATTTGTCTCCACGTTTATAACCCATAAATATTAAGATAGTTCTGGTACTGTAAATTTAGAATAAACATTCAAAAACAGATATAGTAAAACTGAGTATATGACCCTGCTTGATTTTCATATTCTGCAAATCATTGTGTATGTCATTTTCTTGGAACATTCTCCTTTCTATCCCGTTTGCCAACTTGGTCAGCAGTTTTGCAACTACTCCACAATATTTCTGAAAATTGATACAAGAATTATATAAAATGAGGTCCCCCGTGAGAAGCATAATTCCGTACACTGACTAAAAACCGTGGACTGCACAGACAATGCCAGGGATTATAAGGGCCCCTCTGTGTGGTGGGATTGTCTGGGGTTAGAATCCCTATGTGTGGTTGGATAACTGTTCAGCTCTGTCCAAGGAGATTTAGACTGTCTGTAGGAGTTCCCCCAGTCTCGGCAACCAGATTGATGCTGGCCTAACCGATTATGAAAAGCTGGACTTATGAACTGGGAATAAATGTCTTGAAGAATTATTTGAGAATTGTTGTTTACAATAGGTCTTCTGATCGGTTCACTTATAAATCAACACACCAAGGACAGCTCATGAGAATAGACCTTTAACAATCTAAAGCTTTGAAAAAAGTATTTCTGCTTTTGCTTTAGTTTATCTGTATGTTTTATTGTTAATATTTTTGGATGTCTTGCTATTTTTTTATGCAAAAAACCAGTTTTTTTTCCAGGTAGTGGTCAATCCATACTCTAACACCCCCGCACTAATTTCTTTTGGCCGAGTCCAAGAGTTTTTCGACATCAAAAGAAATATGAAGCTTCCCATAATAAAAAAAAACAAACAAAAGGTAATCGGGGTGGGGGGGGGGGGGGGGGGGGGGGGGGGGGAGTTTGGGTGGGGTGGATAAGAATAACAGAATTTTCATCTAAACACACGCATGAAGGAGGCTCGATGTCTAATTCTCATTAGTTCACCATTTCAATAACTTTGCAAATTGCAGAAAAGGGTGTCTTTATTAGCACCACATTGAGTCGCAACAAAAAAATTATCCGTGGATGTTTCTATGTCACAGTTTTAAAGGGACTGGAGACGATTTGAGCTCACTTTTTTCAAAATTTATTTTTTCATTTTTAATGTATAGAATGGTCAATATGGATGTTTTTGTGCTTTGTCAAACTTTGAAAGTCAAATATCGAGTTACAAGCGAGTTACAGAGGTTAGAATTATTTGTTTTGTAAACAAAGCTCGAGTCCTGTTATTGTGTACATATTTGTGTTGTATTAGTATAAGTTTCAATCTACTGTTGCTTTTTGTTTTTGGTAAAATTATTTATGAACACATTGAATCAGTTTATCTTGTTTGCCACAAGTTATTTTGTCAAAGAAATGGTGATTTCTTTACATTATTTGTAAACAAATATAAGACTCGAGCTTTATTTACGTAACACCGACTTCTTTCCTTTGTATCCTGATTGTAACTTGATTTCTAACATGGAAATTTTGGTGAATCATTCAAAATACACAAGTAAACCATTTTATACATAAAAATAAAAAATAAAATTTTTCATCTGAAATCGTGTTTAGGTCCCTTTAAGAGTTACACTGTAGATCAAGTTCAAAACAGGAATAAGCTTTTAGCGTTGTCATTGTCTTTAAATGCAGAAAGAAAGAGATTATGTAATTTACAACATAATCTGTGTGTTTATTAAATCAGTCTTTAGTCCACTTGAATGAATTGGATTAAAAATGGTAAAATGATAATATTTACACAAATTCGTTTAAAAAGAATGACCGCGAGGTTCACACAGCTTTGTATTGGTATATCAATGTCAACGTTTGTGATTTTTTTTCTTATAACAATATCTGTCAAACGTATTAAGCAAATTCAGTGTGTATATGTCAATAATTAAACAATCTACAAGCGAAAATGTAAGGACAAAGGGGTTTTCTGGACATTATTTGGTCGGAGCGGCGTGAAAGAAGATATTCACTGGAGCAGAAGTTAATGTCATCCATTGTATTGTTCGGTATGAATGGGGAACTATAAGATAGGGATCACAATGAAAATAACGTATTTCGTTCCTCTGGAGAAGAAACCATCTGTTTAGTTGGGATTTTGAATTTGTCATCAAGAGTTAATGTGCTAAGATCTGTCCACTTATTTAAACAATAAATTGATTTCTGGTTCATACGGAATGTAGAGGTAATATAATTAGCACTGGAGAAAAAATAATGTCAAGATCTTCACCTTTGCATTTTTAAATATACTTTAGTATATTAAAATATAAATATTTTATCATGAAAAACATAAACGAATAGGACAGCAGGCACTGCCTATATCAGTCCTTTTTATAGACAATTTAGTATGTACATGTACTGTTCATACAGAAATTATGACATACATGTTCTATATTTTGTTAATAAATAAAGAGTTCTGCAGTTAAGAAACATAATGTCGCAGCTTTTCTGAAGTAATGTTTTAATGACACTTTTTTTCAAGTTGATTGATCTATATTGGGGTATATACTTATATACTAGAAGGTAATGAAAGAGAGAAAAAACACGTACATAGTAGGCCGAAATTACCATAGTAATGAATTTTAAAGAAAACTTTTTAGGTGCAACATAAATCTAATATTTTGAATTATGAAAATATGTCAAGAAATGTCCAGTTTTGTAATTATCAGTTAAATTTTTCTTTAACCAATAAATGCAGAGTAAGGACCCACCTTAAATATTTATTCGATATTTACTAAAGCAGCACTCTCTTTTTCTTTCTCTCATTTAAAAAAAGACATAAATTCGAAAGAAAGACGTTTTCCTCTCAAAGACTTCAATCGGATTAGGATGAACTTTCAGAGATTGGTAAGACGATAAAGAGCCAGGAAACAATGGAGTACTGGGGGGTAAGGCCGGGCCACTGTCATTGAAAGCATCTCAAGGCACGGGGGTTGTACAATGCCTGTCCCTGAACAACTGTACTTTAGTATCTAAGCTCTTCTTTAAGACCTCTTGTTGTGATATACCAACCCTTTATTATATGATGGACATCTAAGGAAGCGTTTATGTGTGGCCATTTATTGTATCTAAAGAAGTAGATATTTGTTCACACCTTTTTCTTTTGATTAAGAGAACGCACTTTCTTTTTCTTGCAAACCATTCATACCATGTCAATTTATTTAGGAGGCAAGATAATCGTTTTTTATAGGGTGCATAGTGACATTGAAGTACATACTTTGCAATTAGAAGCTTTCTATTTCAGAGCTACCCACTAAACAGTTAGTATGTTGACATATTTTCAGCTAGAGTAGCAGTATTGAACTCGAAGCTATTTACCCGCTTTTCAGCAAACACCTTTGAAAAACAAACAACCATTTGCTACCAGACAAATATTTTGAATCAACACAATTTAACGCCCTTTAGAAGAGTCGTATATTTTTCTTGACAAGCTGCAAATCCGCCATAAAATATTCAAGTAGCCCATTACAAAACGATGCCATAAAAAGCTCTGTCGCCAAATCTCAAGTTAAAACTCTCTATTTTATTTAATTGTACAAATGCGGGTTTATTTCCAGTCATTTTTCATGTGATGCGAGGAAACCGACAGTCTATATTACGGGATTAGATAAATATTTCTCGTAATAAAAAAAATAATACCCTTGCCTGTTCCACGGTATTGGAAGGAGATCGACTATCAGAAATGATCATAAGCGGACTGGGTATTGTTTTGTATTAATAGCTATCAGTGTACGATTGGAGAGCCACTCTCGTGCAGGATTCAGCAGCCTGGGGATACGTGAAGGGTGGGAGAACACAGCTTACTAGATGGATCGTTCCTTCTATGGCCGGCGGTGATTGGATGGGAAGAAACCACGGCTACAGAGAGGTCCCGGCTATAGTCTGTCAGCGTTTTTATTTCTAAATAGGGACTGGTTTTTTTAGTCCCCACCGTTTCAAGTTGAGCAGTGCGCGCAACATCTGCTCTTATAATTGAAAGTGGATTTAAAAAAGTCCGTTACATTGAGACTGTTTTTATAATGGAACCGTATTATTATATGCAAATGGAATTTTAGGAAGTTAAATTAAAATACAGGTATGACTGCGATTTAATAAAAATAAAAGTGTGTTACTAATAACTCAGATTGACATGTCATAATTTGGATGCGTTCTCTACCAGATCGCAAGACGAATTGTGACTAATCCTTTTTTGTAAAGATCAAACAGTGGACATAAAACCAGATTCATTTCTTTGAAGAATTCATTAAGAGCGAAACTGCAAACCATTGTCATTTGTTGGATAAGGACATTCGATCTATTTCATTAAATTCTAGTTCTGATCAAGGAGCTGAAACTAAGAACACACGCATGGTACAGCGGACTGCTGGTGAGTTCATTATCTTGTCTGACGGCGAGATGTCAGTAATAGCTAATTAAGAGTAATTAAGGAGCTGTACTTGACCAGTTAACAGACCGCAGCTGAAAGCTTTGCAATCAAGAGGAGCCTGGTAGTTATGACAGTACCAAAGTGACAACAATCGTTGCGCGGACATTCCTGGAATCAAGTTGTTTACTTTTATCTTTCAACAAATGTGAAAGGGTTCTGCTAATTACGATACAAAACTGATTCCTGTAACTTATAATTTAATTGATGACGATAATTCAAAAGAGGATAATTCAAAGAAAAAGTAATGAACAATAAAATGGGTGAATACGCCAGCTTTGGGATTTTTGGTGGGACGCGAGGATTGTGGCTCGTTGAGGGGTGGTGCCGGTGGTGCTGTGTGTGGACGATGGTCATTTCGCTGTTGTTTTGCCAAATACAAGGTAAGTGTTTGTGTATACACAGATAGTGTTTATATTACTGTCATCTCCAATAAGGCTAACATAAGAAGGAGGCAGATCTCAAAAAATGATTTGGGCTGGTGAAGAGGCATCTTGGGATCATTTGATTTATGGCTAGCGGCTGTTATTGACTTTGTTCACGATCTAACCGTTGGTCCATGCACCCACTGTATCCTGAAAGAGCCATATAAAAAAATCTTGGACGCACTTGCATCATTTGGTGAAAAATCAATGGTGTTGGCACTAAGTGTAAAAAAAGTAGAAGTCAACGTACGGTGAAAGCTGCAATACAAATGGAGGCAATTTTACATAGAATGATAATATTTCAGTTATTTTATTGATAATCGTCTGATAACGGGCGTCCTTTCATATGGTTTTTCATATTTAATAGTCCCCTATGAATGTCGAGAGAATAAAACGTCTGGACCGAAATAATTTGCAGTAAATACATGCTTACTCTCATTTATTGGTTTTCATGACAGTTAGTAGGCATCGTTCAACCTCCCATCACTAATAGCAGATCCTTTATTAACCACCACCAACAGCTTTGTGCATGGCCTTTGATGCGATTATTATTGTTCCTGCTTCACGGAGTAGAAAGAAAACCAGATCTTGGTTTCAAATTAACAGAAGGCATGCTTTATAAGTTGTTTGCAGTGTATTTAGTAGGTGTCGTAAGTTCAAGTTGTCTAACCGTTATAACTCTTGTCCCTTCTTTCTTTGAATAAATGAGCCTGTTTTGTTGACAATTCATGATTAAAAGCCAGAAAATACGTTGTTTAGAACTATTTTATTGACTTATGTTTGAATTACTTTGGATGGATAATGATTTATGTCCACAAAAGGTTAAAGTTCTTTCGTGGCGGTATTTTACCGAATCTTTAATAAGTGTCTAGCTGTCAATACTCAATGGCCTTTTTTTAACTCTTTGGCGTTAAGATCAAAATAACTGTATATATACTCATTTTAAACAACGTATATTTGTTAATTAGTATATCAAATCTATGAATTGTTATGATTAATGCAAAATAATGGCTTCCTTTTGAATATTTCATTCTTTTTACCCGTATAAACAAAGTTTAAAGCTTATCAATAAAAATATTCAAAATTAAACGGCCATAAAATCCGCACTCCCTTGAGTCAATTTTCTTTCCAAAGCTATACAGTCAGTCACTGTGAATCATTATAAATAAATAAGTGCATATCAAATATATTTAGGTTTCGTCAAAAATTGTGCGTTTTCAAGTACATGAATTTGAAAGCACCTGCCCATTATAAAGACACTGAATCCTCCAAATGTTTTAATTTAAATGAGAATGCTGTCGCTAATTGCAGTTCTCTTCTAAGATATTTTCACGAGTCTTTGTCCTTCCTATCAGCTGCTTTGCATAAAAACTGATCAAGCTCTTGGTCATAATTGCAGAGAATAAAACAGACATTAATCAATAAATTTTATGCAAGTACTTTTTTTCGAAATGCAAATAAACAATTAAAAAGAATTCTGTAATTATTTTAATAACACACCTTTTAATAAAAAAAAAACCCATAAAAATAATTGACATAATATTACGATTCGCAAAACCGACAGTGGATCATCCATATTTGGGTTTTTCATTGTCTTGTACCCGATTAGTCATACCGATGATGACGAATCGCATCTTTGTTGATGGTGATATGACGACACATGCACGATCAATGGGGCAAGTGACACTCTTACATTTTTAATTATAATGGTGAATCATTAATCTTGATTGATAAGGAAGCCCGACAAGGTTTTGTTTCCATTTCACGGAACATCTTAACTTGTTATTAATCGGACACTTATACTGGAGAGGCACAGCATCTTTTGTGTTCAGATCTTAAGCATGGGTCTTAAGCCTAAATTGTGTTTTATGAATAAGAATACAATGTTGAATTAATTTTGATTCCGTTGAATGGTGCCATCTGTGAACCATTCTGTAAAAAGATTCTGCACATGGTTTCCTTTTCAATGCAAAGATTTTAGTTTATCTTTTATTTTTTGCTTATTAGTTTATCAATAGGATTTTATGAAATAATAAAAAATGGTATTTACATATCATTTCCATGTCACGGTCACGCCTATGAGACAACCTTCTTGGTAGATTGAATCCTTTCAATGAAATATTTAAAGTGGATTAAGTCCAAATTACCAATGTCTGATACAAGCTTACAACACTTTCGATGAAGCGTTAAAAGCAATTATTTGAATCATTTGAAGACCTGAAGTATTTTTTGTTACCAATTATGACAGAAACAATAGTCACAGTCCCCAGAAAACGTTTCGGATCTATATAATTTCTGATTTCGTTCTTGTTTGGGGCGTGAATGTGACTTCTTGAACTCAACAGTATGACTCCTTATGCTCGATGGGGGTGTCAGTGTTTAACGGAAGAAAAATACTGATATTGATTTCTTTTAATGTGATTGCTAATAATCTTCAAGTATTTTTTAAAGGATGGGTGTGTCTCGTCTTTTTATTACCAAACGTCTCTATGGGTTTATGTTTGATACTGCAAGAGGGAAATTTATCAGCTAGCCAAGATTAAAATTTCTTATTAAGACAAAAGTATACTTTTATTTTAAAACTCGGATGGTTTTATTTTGTCCATCAACTTTTGACATGTAATAAGTCAATTATTCAGTCAGTGAAGAAAAAAGAGTGCAATTTATAGATTTATTTTGAAAGGGTTTCACTTGTGTGTTAACTCAGGGTAAAATATCCCCTACTTAATCTGAAAATTATCTTGTCTTCTTCTGTAAACACTTTTCTTTCCCTAGATATTCTGGCTATAGCCGTTAAACCCATCGCGACATTGCAATTACTTTATTCCTAATAATTTTAAAACACGTCTTAAGTGACACAAAATTGTAAAATGCTTCTGAATAATATATATGGCATTTTACATTACATCACTCGAAACCACCATGAATTACCCAAAGCATCAATGATTGATCGCCGAGAGATATTTTAAAACCTAAAAATCTTCAACTTACGAAGACATCGAATGTTGACCCTCCCCCCTACCCCAAATATCTGTTTGATCCTAAAATTCTGAATATACTGGATCAACAATACCAAATTTTGAAAAGAATCTGAGGCCAAGTAATCATATTATTGACTTCGAACAGTTTAACTTTAAGTAAACTCGTGCCATTTCGCCGGCGCATATATATTAGTTTTCTGTTAATAGAAATATAAATAATTGATAAGTTTATATAGAAAATGATGTCTGAAAGACTACTATGTAACTGACGTTAATTCTCTGTTACACATTCAATTCTTAACGCTGTACGTGTAAGCTAATGATGATAAAACATCCCAACCATTAACGAGCGAGTGTCAATGCAAATAAAATCCCATAGGAGGAATTTGTTTTAAACTTAAACATTGATCGGGATTTGAAAAATGAAATGTAATAAAAAATATCAGCCTTTTAGAATAAAAGATTAATGTTCAATGTTTTCATTCTGTTGTTGCTTTGATACTTTCAGGATATCGTCGACAGGACCCTAGTATTCTAAACACTACCAGCACGAACTACACTGCCATTGCTGGGGAGACGGCCGTACTGTACTGCGCTGTGGCCAACCTGGGAACAAAAACAGTAAGGCATCATTATAAAGCCCCCTCCTCATTAACTATTCATGGTGTCATATTTTCAATGACAACAAATACATACCGTTGAATTATTATTGTTACTTTAAGTGAAATAAGACTTAAATGGACAAAGTAAATCAGTAATACATCACTCCTCATTAACTGTTGATGGTGTTATATTTTAAATTATAACAGTAAGTACAATACACAACATTGGAATGATATTTTTTACCCAAGTGAACTTTTTAAAAAATCTCATTTAAAAACAAATCTGTTGTTGGTAAGGATTTGTGCAATATTTAGATTTTTTTTCATCTTTATATGGTTAAATATATGCAACAGATGTTATATATATGAATCTTTCTTATAGAAAGTGATGGTATAGATCAATTGATAACAAACAGATCAATAACTCTACAAATGATATTTAAAAATGTTCTATAATTCTAAATGGTGCGTTTGAATTTAAAAAAAACTTCTTAATTTCTCCACGATATACTAGTACACACTTTACACGCTAACACTCGATGACAATCTAAAAGGGGAGAGGGAAACTTAAACAAAATAAAATTTGGCCGTGAACGCTAAGCAAAGGTCATCAAAGAAAACGTAGCCAAAAAAAACCCCAAAAAACTATGAGAAGAACTGTGAACATACATGCGCAAACGGTTTGAGAGGCTTGCAACGGTGTAAATGTATTCCAGTCTTTAAGTCTATTATTGCAGCGATGTCTGAAAATTGTTTTGTTGTAAACATTTGTAGGGTTTTTCTTAATTCACATGTATCTCTGTTCTTCTAAAACTAACAAAAACCATGTAACTACGACATTGTATGTAAAACCTTTTTACAACATTTATTTACAAAAATAAATAGATAACATTTTCTTGTTTTATCTTAAAATCATGCGTGGGTATTTAAAAAACCGACATGTTGTTGCAAATTCGTTAAGTGTCGTTTTGATTTTAAAAAATTTCAATACTTTTAACATCACTGATGTTTTAAAGATACCGTTTCTGTAATATTTAGGTCACGTGGAGAAAGGCCATCCCCTCGGTGCCCCTGACGGTGGGTCTGTACACCTACTACGGAGACCCACGATTTCAGACCCATCACGTCATACACAAGGGCCAATGGAATCTACACATCAGAAACGTCAGTATCCTTGACTCAGGGGCGTATGAATGTCAAGTCAGCACACAGACACGTGACATTAGGAGGGCGTTTTTCCTTACGGTCAAAGGTCAGCATTTGTAAATCATGATTATATTCGGAAATCAATAAGTATGCTCATTTTCTGGTATTATATTCTATGGAAAAAGTACAAAATATGTTTCATTTTCAGAACAAAGATCATGTAAGTATTCACGTATGAAAAATCATTTTTTATCAATGTTGAAATATAAAAAGTCTATTCGCAGATTTAAAAAAATGTAATAAAAAACATAAAAATTAAACATTTTCTATTGATTTTTGTTATATTAAATTATGTATCAAGCATTTCGGAGACTAAAATATAGGTTATGTTTCTCTCCAATAATATTTCTGGATGTTGTTTTCAGCTATTCATATTACCGGCGACAGATACGTCAATAAGTACGATAGGTTAGTCCTCCTTTGTAACGCGTCCAGTGACTCCTACCCCCCTGATGAGCTGGACTGGTTCATGAACGGTCACAAAGTCGTCACAGACCCGGATGAAGGAATCAGGATAACCAACTCAGTGTCTCTTAAAAGAAGAGCCATTTGGAGCGAGCTGGTGATTGAGCATGCGCAAATGAACCATGGCGGGACATACATCTGTCGTACGTCAGACAAGCTAGTGACCAATATTAAAGTAAACGTTCTAAGTGGTAAGATGTTTGGTCAGTCCTAAAAGCTTTGTTTGAACTACTCTATAATGTTGAAAATAAATATATTATGGAGGCTGGGGGGTAAGCAATAATTGTATTGTCCAATACAACCATCTTTAAACTATGTGAAACTTAACTACTGAGTTATCTCAAATGATAGTAAAAATGCACTCTGTTAAAATATTGACATAAAGAGGCTAGATGGTCAACACAGTACCCATCATATCTGCCTTTAATTTTCAGATATGATTATGTTAATTATAAACTATTGTATAGTAAAGAAAAATTCATGTATATTTTGGGTTTAACATAGCTTTATACAGAGCTCTTCTTCTCAAGGAGATCAATATGGTCTTACAACAGCAACGACCATCCAGCCCTAGTAATCCACATCATTTATTGTTAAATTAATTAAAATCTTCTATGTCTGGAGATAGAAAAATTAAATAAAAATGGCCACTCAACGATTAAACAACTTTTACCCATATTATTTAATTTAATGTTACACAATATCTAATGACATCAGATATAAAATGTTTCTTATTTTTCTTAATTATTTATTTTATTATTTCAGATGACAAAATGAATGTTAAAAGAGGTTAGTATGTTTCAAGGGGTTTGAAATTTATTGGAGCAAATACACTACTCGAAAAGGATTTTATGTTTCACCTAGATACAGAACTTCAAAGATAATTATATTTTAATAGAAATGAACAAATGTCATTTTTAATATATAACATACCAGTACCTGAACTTCATCTTATCGTGCATATAATTTATTGAAAGGGAAACTGTCAAGATTTAACCAACCAAAAAATGTATAGTTTAAAACACTCTGGATTGAAAAATATATATAAAAAATTCCTCTGTTGATTTCAGGAACGTCATCAGGGAAGTTCATATCCTCAGCCGATGGCGGCAAAAGTACCTCTAGTCGTGCTTCTGGGTCTTGGGTTCTTGTCACGTGGGTTGCCTTTGTTATGCATGCTGTCCAGGTCTAGCGAACGACTCGTAAAACAAAAACAAGGGGTAAAACTTGAAGAATCATGCAACAAAAGAAAACTGATGTTGAATTGTTCTTTGTGATGTTAAAATCTTAAAGCAATTGGACGAGGTGCTAATTTTATCTTATACTGGACTGCGGGTTTTGGATGTTGATTCTTACAGGAACATCGCCCCATGGATATCGCCCAATCATCAGCCGTGTGTTAGTGAACCAAAGTGTATTTAATGTAACACCCATTGTGACCTGAATATGTACACAACTGCTCTTACTATAAGAAGATTGGACAATGTATAATATAGTGTTTTATTTTTATAAAAAAAAAAGACAAAGAGTCACCATTTTTTTTTACATGAATATGAAAAAAAACCCACGACATACTTGACGAAATCCATATAGAAAATATTTCCAATTTCCTTACTTAAGAAACTATTGGTTTGCAAAAAAAAAACGATGGACTAAATAGCGTGTATCATGAGGGATATCTTAATTCTATTTTCTATTACATCGAAAGTAGCGTATAACGTTAAAAAACACATTTTTATCATTAACTCTGGTGCACCAATGATCAAATTGTGTAATAAAGTTCCAGTATTCATTCATTAGCGGCGACCTCCGGAAACAAGGGATTTAGAGATTTACAGAAAGATGTTTTCTTGTAAGCGCCTAAATGATTCTAGAATGCCAAACAGGATAATTTTAGGAAAAATCAATTTAGATTAGTGGGCAATAAGGCCACGCAAATTGTTACTTATTTGATACTGTGACAGAAAATTGGGAATTATCCCAAATGATTGTATCCCGTTTCTTAATAATTGGGAGACTTCAGTGACAGTCGGGAAAAGGCGAGATTATAGTACAAGACCAGAATCGAGATGGGATATATAAACCGAAAACACAATGGAAAACACATTACGGGCCATATCGTTCAGACATAGGCTTAAAAACACGCCAGAGTGTACTAAGTGCAACTAATATACCTAATTTGATATTTCTCGTATTGGCAAGGGAATGGATAGGAGAGTTAAAATAAATGTCATTGCACAGGATAATGTACGTTTATTTCCTGAGTATGTAAAATTTATTGATATTGATTTAAGTTGCTTCTTTTTTCCGCTCAAAACATCTTTAAACTGTTAATCCGATTGTATATAGCTACATACCTCAAGATTAATACCGATAATCTTATACTAAATTTTTAAGTATTTCTGAAACTGAGGTACGTCAACGAATGCACTTTAAGAGTTTGTATTTCTTCGCCAAATTAATGTCTCGTCAGGCCTGTTTGTGGTCTTAGCCCAATCTACAAGTTGTAGACAATAATGAGCACTTGGAGTTGTGTGTTTCAGAAAATGTCTTTTTGACAACAGAAATGGCAAACATCTGATAGAAACTTCGAAGATACGCGTTTCCCCAAAGTGATAGCAAATGCAGTTCTTTGTGCAATGACAACCATGAGATGCATCGTGTACTTTAAGCATGGCTGACGAGATCTATCGAAATAGAGAGAGATTTACTTTTTGTGGAACTAGACTCATTTGAATTTTTTGGACAGTCAAAACATTACCAGTGAGTGTTATTGGGGTCGGAATTTTGTGTGTTACTGGTGCCTCCTGAGAATACAAAATACAAAGTTCGAAAAAATATAAAGTGTCCATACACTAAGAGCCACCAAGAACAGTCATAATTCTAAGAGCCACCAAGAACAGTCATAATTCTAAAGAATAAGTGTTGTATCAGTTTAGCAAATCTAAGTTGGTAAGGAACAGAATCAAGCTATGCCGTTCAGGCAACTGAAAGGCGACTGCAAATATTGTTGATCTGTATTTACGGTATTAGCAAATGGATAGGTGGCTTTTGTATTGTGAGAATAGCTTTTGGTCTAATCACAAAGCATTTTAATAGTTCTTTTCGTCATTTTAAATAAATACATGTAACATATTTCACCTCTACATACAAGTATGTTCAATTTGATTCAATTTGTACCTAGCTGCGATGAGATTGTGCATGTGAGACAACGTAAAATAGATAAAACGTGACTGAATGGCATAGCTCTGCCACTGAGTTACTTTTCCAGATCTTCCAGCATACGTTCAGTTGATAGGATGGCAAAGCTTTATCCTGTGTGAAATCTACATTAAATCAAATAAATGAATTGACATCCAATTTAAAAATATATAAATTCAATTTGTTTTAAACTTTTCTCAAGAAAGTTTTGTTGCTGATTATTATAAAGAACTTTGGCTAAAAACTAGTTTTTAAGTAGCCAAATATTTTTTAAACTTGATTGATAACCAGTTGCTGAAATTGTTATGAGACGAGCTTATTAAAACCAAAAACTCTTGATACGAAGACGTTGTGCATACTCCAGTGACACTTTTGTCAGGCAAACATAATGTTGGTTTGATCATGAATGAATCGAAATAAGTGGAATGTTTTATTACCATCATCCATACATACATTCATTCAGCAATGCTGTTTTATTGTTGATTTCTGGTGTATACGGCCATAAAAAGGATTGTAAAAGAAGACAAATAGTTTGTATGTGTAAGATTCAATACCAATTCTTTCCTGAAGTATGTCGATTTTTCTCCGATACCCTAATCAGTGAATGTCAAAAACTAAACATAGTCCTAAATACAGAATGTCGGATTGTCGTTTTATAAACCTAATGCAGTTTATCAAGATATACACATGATTTAATGGCCAGTAAAATCCATCATACATTAATCTAAAGAAAGAATGTAAGATACGAACATGTATTTTGTTAATGATGTTGTGTTTTTGTCGGTAAATAAAAAAAAATACTTTTGGGTTTACAAGACATAAACAAAAGATATGACTCTAGAATGGTTCTTTATGATAAAACAAACTGAGTGGAAAGGCTCATCTAAAAATTGATGCTGAAATAAATATGTACCTTTAGATAATATACCGATATTTATCAAGCAGCCAATAAGAGGAACTTAGATTTTTTCCTTGCTTTTCCAACTTTCTCTGTTTTATCTGTATGGATGAAAGTCTTTACAAAAAATGTATCGATTAATTATTCACATTATTCAGTTCTGAATTGTGAGTTAATGATTTAAGCAATCATTTAATTTCTATTCGCAAAATAAAGTACAAATGAACGATTCCATTGATTTATAATCGTTTCAGAATACAAAAAACCTTGTTTTGTCAAGTTGTCTTCTAAAAAATATTATAACCATTTGTCTCCATAATGTCACATCACAATTTCAAGTCTGTTCAGACTGATTTAATATCGAGGGATCGTGATGGAAATGTGAATATTGTGTTACCAGAAAGTCGGGTAATGATAAAATTTGATCTGCCTTCTACAGTATCATATATTAATATAAAATAATAGCAACTAACTGAAAAGTTGTTAAATTTGCCGAGTGCAAGTTAATGTTTTTATTCTGCAAGATTCATTTAAGCAAAAAGAATTTTTTTCATAGAAGTTTCCTAGTAAAGGGATTCCGTTGCTTGCTTCTAGGTCTGGGTTGAGGTTAACAATGCTTGCAAGACTAGCATCTTCTATACTCACGATTAGATCTGTTCGTCATTATTTTCAATATTTATGTTATACGGTTTTGTTTTCATTTCACATCAATGGAATCTGTATAGCATATACTTTAATTCTGGATCGGTTTATATCTGGTTTTGATTACGACACGTGTGGTTTGTAGGCGTTTGTAAACACACTGGTAACCCGGAATGCATTATTTCGTCTGAAGATTTAGTTATAATAAACGTAATGTATCCCCAGAGTTAAAGTGTTATCAATTAAATTAATCATATCATTAAATTAATATCTATTGATACACAAAAACTATAAATTTACGTCAAACTAAGCAGCAACACCCACTCTTAAATCAATTAGAATATATCAACAGGTAAAACTCGTTAAATGAAAGATTATTGTTTCAATTCAAGGCTGCAATAACATCGTTAATCAAAGCGAGGTATTTGTACATGAAAAAAACGGGTCAAGATTTACGTATAAAAATGTTTTTCCTACAGTTGCCGCTCTCATCTTCTCAATGACAACCATTAATTAAGTAATGCCAAAAAATGAGGGGGAGCCATAGACAAAATTACAACAGATAATCAATTTCGGGTGTAACAAATTACATATTTCCATAAATAACGACAGCAGTATTATTCACTATGGACATAATCGTGGACCTTGATTTACAAGGTCAAGGGTAGCTGACAATATTTCACTGGATTTGTATCCGTAGAGGAATTTTCCCAGTTTCAATTCATTCAAAGGTCCTCGCTTTTGAAGTGAGCAATATCGCCCGAGGCGGAAGTTGTCACATTAAGCATTCTTGGCAGAACTTCCTCTCCGTTTTGGGATTTCTTTGTGATATGAAATTATCCGTAAATTTGTTATAATTTAATTAGAAATGAGCAGTATGTGACATAATATATTAATTTCTTAATAAGTTGCCCGATCGTTAATGTACAATACATTATTCTTCCAACATGTCTAATAATGTACAATTCTCAGAATAGAAATAGGCTGCTCTTAACATGTATATAATCTTCTGTATAAACTCAAACATCATATATACCTTTCATCGTGTATTAAGGAGGCATTATAAAAGACTTAACTAGGCATTAACCATGTGATACCGTGAAGCCAGGCTAAATCATAGAGACATAACAGTTAATATCATGGAAGCCTTAATAAGTTAATATAATAATTTTATATCATGAATGCTTTTTTAGAATTCGTTAATATCATGACAGTCTAAATCAATTTATATCATAGAACTGTTAATCAAGCCCTTTATCTCAACATACTAGTAACTTAACGAATGAGATATCAATAAGGAGCATATGATAAAAGGCAAATGGAATAATCAATAAATAACATATAAAACGGTTACCTTTGTTTTGATTGACTGATCAATTTTAATTTATAACTTTTCTGTTATCTACTCACCTTATTAAAACTTATATTTTCCTGAACGTATGTTAAAAAGTCTTTTTACTGAAATGTTCCGTTTTCTTTGCATGAACTTTTCTTCTTTAGATATTAATCATACAAATAAAATTGAAACGTATTATTATTATTTTTTTTATTTTATCTTAAGGGGGGAATGGGGTAAGAAAATCTCGATGTACATGTATGTATTTCAGAAGTAATAAATGCCGCTAGTGAACAAAGTGTTCAATTTAGAAATCTTTGTAATTGGATATTTGTGATGCACTGTCAAGTCTACCATAGAAATTGTTCTAATTTCGGCTTTTTAGGCCTCCATCAGCTAATTTGTCATAAAATGGCTCTCAGTTACAGTAATGAATACGTGAGGCGAGTAAATTTGTCATATAAACCACCAACTAGTAGGAGGTAGTTGTAATACATACTTTGAATTTATCCCAACAGTGGGAATTGTAGGATGAAAGAAAATGGAAATGAGGTCAGTACTTATTTTCCTCAACCCGACGTCGACTTGTCTGGGGGGTGCGAGCACTGTAGTCGGTCAGAGGTTTCCATTTCGAGCTCCTGACCTGACCGCAAATTTTTCCCCTGCTGATAACAAGGATAAAACAATCACAAAGACGAGTCTTAGCGGACACAGAAAGATGAATTATTCAATAGGAGTTATTCTTATCATCAAATTAAAATGATACATTTCTTCTGTTGTAACCGACAAAAATGTGTCTGTCTAACATGTCCAATCCCCATACATCAAATTTAATTATGACCTGCAAGCTTTCAGATGAGCATCAATACTTGCAATGCAAAACAATAGTTTTTTGCTTGCACTGGTGCATCTCTGCATACCCATTTTTATCGATGTTTTCTGAAGAGGGAGCATGCACCAAGTTATGTAGAAAATAATGTTCTTTACCCCTTAATCAAACTGGGATCTGCAGTACTTAGAGAACATAAGTGGCTATATGAAATATGTTTCTATATAATGTAATATATTAGACATATATGATATATTTCTTGATAACGGTACGCTAATGATATCATTTCGATTACATGTACATTAATTGTTCCTTTGGTTGTCCTTGTCATTTAGTTCATTGTTATCCCAATGAAATGATATGATTGCGTTTGGCTGTTTTATGCAGTATTAGAAACTCGAGAATTTATGCAACATGAATTCTGATCAAATTTTATTATACATTTGTTAAATTCAATACCACGACAGTGGTCCAATAATTTGAACAAATTGATAGTCAACTGTATTTATTCAATGCGACCTGATATTTCCATTGATACTATGCGAGAGTAAACTTTGTTAACACCATAATTTCAATAAAAGATTGATCTTGTATATCTAATCAAATGATGATGGGTTTAAATAAAATTTACGAGAGAGAGAGAGAGAGAGAGAGAGAGAGAGAGAGAGAGTAAGATTATTACGAATTTAATTATAATTCCACAAATGGTATTCTATCCTTTATTCTTTAAATAACACAGTTTTCCTCCCCTACCCTTTAACATTCTCAGATAAATCCCACTCTTTCGACTACATTTTGAATTAACATAATTTCTTTATTTTCAGCACGGACCATTTTCATTTTCAGCCAATTATTGGCCCCTGTGATTTAGTATAATGCTACTGAATGAGAATCTTTCCAGTCTCAAGTTTCGCTGAATCGCCCATTTCCTTATTTGCAGTCGAGAAAAGAGAATGTATATTACCCATCAGATGAAGATATCTATCCGAATCCGGTATTATGTATATTGCAGCCTATTGCAGTCAGCCATGCCCGGATTGTTATAATCCTGTAGATTTCCTATACCAGGTTTTGAAGCATACTCGAAATAGTATCAATTTTAACGAAGCGAAGAAAGTCTTCCAAAAAACTTTTTTAACCTCGTTTTTTGAGTCATACTCGTTTTTTGAGTCATACTCAGTGGAGCAACTACTCGAAGTACGGACGAGTTTGATTACGAGTATGATTTTTATAATGTTCATCGAGGCCCGTTACAATGCAGGCATTGGCACGATAAAAGACCTTTTGGTCTTTAGTGCCGTGTCCAGCAGAATCATCGGCATTGACGAGATCTTAAATGAGTGAAATATTTTAGAAATGAGTATTTAACAAGCACTCAATCACTTGATTTTGAAAACAATAGACCCTAGCGCTTAAGGCTGAGAGCCTTGAACATGATGATTTATTTACTGTATAATATAAAATGAGATACCCATTTTGCCCTTGATCCGAATACTGAATCAAGCTAGTTCTCAAAAGTCCATGGCAAATTTTGCTATATAATAATTCAAAAATTCTCAATATTGATTACAGAAATAACAAGCTTTGTGTTGTGTCGTCATATCTGAAGTCACATGTTGTCTTCCAACATGCGTAACAGCAGAAATAAAATTTATGAATCTGCAGAACACAAGTTTCAAAATGTTAGTAAGTTGAAGAATTGAACACTGTAGTTACTAGTATAAGGATCTGTTAAAATGGAAACAAATTTCTGCGGCCTATAGGCTATTGACCGCTCAACGCAACGAGACTCTATGAAATTGTTGTACACTTGGGTGCAAGTTAGTTTTTTAGACCCACTAAGGAAACCCTCTTTACGGTAACATCTAAAATGTTGAAAGAAAGGGATTGAAATTTAATCTACACTTTGCGAAAAGTGAATGAAGCTGTGACCCTTTGCTGGATCAACTCAAAGGTAAAAAGAAACAAAAAACCAAGTCCCTCCTTACTTTGAGTAACCCAACATTAGGGTGTGCCAGGATTCGTTTCTAATTTGTTAAATTGAAAAAAATTAACCCCCCCCCCCAAAAAAAAAATAAAGGTAAGATTTCTATGGTTTATATGTAGAATTATGGTTTTCACTTTTAAATGTTTACTTTCCTGTACTATACTGTCCCAAGATATCCTCGATTCACATTTTGCTTAATTACTCGATATTTATAAATACCCCAAGGTTCAAACGATGGTCAAAGAAAAGTATGAAAAAAATCCAAGATTTTTTTTCTTTGAAACGCCCCCTCTAGCTTATCAGGTTTCAATACACGGCTAAAAATAAAGGAGTCTGCGGGGATTTTACATTGCAATAGACATGAAAGTACCCGGGTGATAACGTTGATAAATTGTGCGAGGTATTCCGAGTAACTTCCAAATGGAGAAAAGATGTCGACATTTCTAATTATAAATCTTCGTAAGAAATCTTTTTTCGTTCCTGTGAATTTTTCGGAGTGAAAAATGATAATGTGTCGATGAAGACATCTCAGTTATTTTCCCTTTTCATCGATTTCAATTGTACTTCTTTTCACATGTATATGTATTTTTATTAAAAATCGTCCAAATGTGACGTAAACAATACCTTGGGACAGACAATACTAGCTAAGGTGAGATTTATTCTTTTATGTTTTTGTCCTCTCTAAATACGTGTTACATTAAATGTTTTCCATCAATATTTTTTTAAGTGAATGTGTATAGAGATTTTGATTACTTTCGTTACTACTCAATAATCTATTTCAAAGATTACAGTTCACTATGAAAATATGCAACTTATCCCGCGAAAAACAATACTGATAAGTTATGCACCATATTCCATAGCGTGCGTTTATGATTGATACTTAAGTACAGATTTATTTAACCAAAAATTTTACTGATGGGATCCCAGATGTATGCAAAGTTTTTCACAAATATTAGACGAAATAGGCGCGGTGTGCCGTTCTCATATTTTTTTTTTGTTTGCCTTGGTTTTATATCTCTTTGCTTCTACATCCGGGAGCACTAACCGATGAGTAATGATTCATTAGTATTATTGACTCATCTTGGTGTCTCACTGGTAGTCCGTTACAGAAAATGAAAAATGGAGGGTTCGCGACTGTGGCTTAACTCTGAAACAATGTGTTCCTTTGGTATACACTAGAGAGTTTGGCATGTGTCAATCAAGGAGGGAGTAGTGATGGGACATTTATCGATTGTAATAGAAAATCAATCAGATTACGATTATCGATTTCGAGATTAACAATTGATATTTAACTGGAAAAAGTTAATATTACAAGGCAGACAATTTTTTACAAGTTGGATAATTCCAGCGCAAATAGCTTGCAAATACCTTTCATGCAGAAAATAAGTCAATGACTGAAATTTTTAAATATCATTTATCGCTCATAAATACTATTTAAAAAGAAGGAGATACATCAACATCCACGTAACTCAATTCACGTGCTAGTTTATTGAGACAAACCTATCCTACTAAATTTTTTTGGTTAAAAGAGCAATCATATTGTTAAACAAAGTAATCTTAAAACTCTTGTGAAAATAATTAAAAAGTTTCACAAAATTAAAATTAAAACTGTCCGTGAGTTTTTCAAACTGTTAAAAATTTACAAACCTTAATATTATTTTAACATACTTTGCATCTTTGTTGTTTGTTAATCCCTTAATGGAACTTGTTTGTCTTATAACTGAGTGTTTATCGCATAACATGTTTTTCCGTCTTTCTCAAGGACGTTTTTGATTACTGGTTAAGTTTGTTTTACAATGAGCACATGAATCGATATGTCTGCTCAGTTTTAATTATTTCTGCATACAAACTTATTTTATATAACAAGCTTGATTTGGCTAGGCGGTTCTTGGACTTTGACGTCAATCGTTATTTTTGCTATGAAACTTTATCTTTTATGTGTACATGCATATCAAAGATACACCAGTTCCACGTCAAATTTGATGTAAACATAAATAAAAGAACACATATTAAAAACGCAAGTCGCGTTTGGTCGTAAATAAAGAATATTTTGACTGCCTCTCCACTAAGTTTTCTACACATCTTGGTCATTTTATGTAAAATTATATTTCTTATATTCTTTGTGGGCAAGACAGTCAGTTCAATATTTCTGTTATCATACTGAGCAAGTTTCAATTTGAAAAAAAAAGTAGTCTTCCCATTACATTTCGTTTAGAAATATATCTTTTGATATTTTAATTATGACGATTAACTATCTCCACAAATCTATTAAACATAATCCATGAAGCTCATTCTTTCGAATTGTAAAAATATACAAGTACGTACAACATAAAATTGCACGAAACAAAGTTACAAATAAGCCTGGAAATAATTTAGAATAGATATACTTTTACCAAAGAGCAAACACGCCATCTACTGCTATGTTAAATATGGAAGGAAAGGAAATTGAGGAAGTAGAAAATTTCACCTACCTTGATAGTATAGTGGACCAGCAAGGAGGAAGCTGACATAAAAGTTAGAATGGGAAAGGCCAGAGTAGCATTCCTGCAATTTGGAAACATCTGGAAAGCCAGGGGAATTACAACACGTACCAAAGTTAGACTGTTTAACAGCAACGTAAAGGCAGTGCTCCTATATGGTTCAGAAACATGGAGGATGACTGTATGTACAACAAACAGGATCCAGACATTTATCAACTCATGTCTGAGACGTATCCTCCAAATCAGATGGCCTGACAAAATCAGTAACAATAATTTGTGGCAGAGAACAAGCCAATCCCCTATTGAAGGAATAATGAAGAGAAGGTGGAGATAGGTAGGGCATACTCTACTCAAGTCACATGATAACATCACAAGGCAAGCCCTTTCATGGAACCCCCAAGGAAAACGCAAGAGGGGCAGGCCAAGAAACACCTGGCGAATAGATTTTGAGACGGACATCAAAAGAATGGGCATAAACTGGAAAGAGGTGAAAAATATTGCACAGGACAAAAATTGTCAGCGGCCGATGCCGTTTGAGTGTGTCTTGATGCTAGGTGAGGAAGAGGAAAAGATTATTATCTGAACATATTTTGTTGGAAAAAAAAGTAATGAACTAAATGCAGCTAAAATAGTGATAAAAATCACTGGGTTGTTGAATATTTGATATTCTTTTTTCTCTTTTTATAATAATATTGGGTCGGTACGATCCAACAGGACGATCTGTATAATCTTCCTCGTCATCCCCCGATGGTTTTACTCAACCAAATGACTTTTCAGCTGTGATCACTGTGCTAATGTTCATGTAGGTAAAAAAAAATGACAGGCAAGGTGGTAGAATCTTGTATATCTTTGGCAGATAGCTTTTACAACTAACGGTGCTTTTTAAAAACTGGCAATGATTCTTGAAAAATATTGCTTATGGTGTTATCTACTAAACAATATAGATTAAAAAGTCATATTTATTTAGTTTTCGATGCGTATAAAAATAATAAACTTTAATCTCATCTTAACAGCTGCATGAAATCTATTAACATTTGGAAGATATCGGTTAAATATTGGCGGTGATTCTTTTAAATTATAACTCATATTTTCATCTCAGACTATCTTAAACGATTTTAAATGAATAACTTTATTACTCTATAAATTTTGAGAAAGTGTACAATGTAACCTTAATGTATTTGTATTCAGGGGAAAATTGGAAGATTGCAAACTTTTTATAAATCAGGCTTTCTTTTTCAGTTTTGTTAAATGAAGCTCATCTCTGTGTTACTTGGAGGGTGTTCGAAGATGTTAGCGGTAAAAAAAGAGAGATAGACTGCCGAAAAATTAGAAAACTCTGTGGAACTTTAAATCATATCAACTTCATTGATAGTGGAATATCTAAATTTTCTATTTTTTCCTATTCAATAAATTAATTGGGTCAGTAAAATCCAACAGGACGATCTGTAATCCATGGTTTTACTCACCCAAATGACTAGTTAGCTTTGGTCATTGTATATATAGAGGACTAGGAGAGGACATGCAGGCTTATGGAATCTTGTTTATTTTTGGCAACTATACTACGGTGATTCTTTTAAAAGGTAGCCCAATATTTTATCTATAACGATTATAAACGATATATATGGATTATATTGCCATATGAGTTCTCGATCAATATAGAAATTGTAACCTATAATCTAAATAATTTTTCGCTGATTGATTTTTGTTCCTTCAAAATATTTACAACTGATGGATATTTTTAAAAATTGGCGACTTTTCTTTCAAAAACAGCCCATAGTTTCATCTATGATCATCTTAACATTATTGAATGTATAGCTTTATAATTCCAGATTAATTTAGAAATCGTAAACTGCAATCTAATAATACTCAAAATATAGGAGAGAAAAACAACAAGAGACCCATGGGCCACATCGTTCACCTAAGCAACAAACGACATAATAAAATCAGCTTTATGGAGTCAAGAACAAAATATCTTAACAATGTTGTATGATAGATCCTGTACAAAAAAACTCCCCTGCATATTCTAATGTTTATCATTGAGCCCCTTTGTAACAGGATGATTTTACAGTCATATCACATATTGAGTGTTGCAGTTCTTGAGAAGATGATCAGACTTAAACAACTGTTTATATATGGATTATAAACCTACATCAAACTTTGAAACCCTTGTGAGGCCTAAGAATTGTCCAGGGGCCAGAGTCTAAACAATTTTTTAAAGAATCAACAATATGTCAAAATGCTTGCATATAAGTAAAACCATATATAATAACATTTGAGTTTTTGTGAATAATTTAAATGTTTTCCTTTGTAAAATTGGCCCCCCCCCCCCCCCCCCACCCATGTGGCACAATCCTACTCCTGAAGATTAGGATTTTGACAAATTTTAATATACACTATCTTAACTGACTAAAGTTAGAACTTTTCTAGACATATTGTGTTTTAGAAGATGATTTTTAAAGATTTTTTTCCATATATATTCCTATGTAAAAATTTGACAATCCCCCCAATTGTGGCCCACCCTTCCTCGGGGATCATGATTTGAACAAACTTGAATCTTTCCTACCGAGGATGCTTCCACACAAGTTGCAGCTTTTCTGCCCTATCGGTTTCTGAGAAGAAGATTTTTAAAGATTTTTCTCTATCTAATCCTATGTAAAAAGTCGACCCCCTCATTGTGGCCCCATCCTACCCCTGGGGATCATGATTTAAAAAACTTGAATCTACCCTACCTGAGGATGCTTCCACACAAGTTACAGCTTTTCTGGATGAACAGTTTTAGAGAAGAAGATTTTTAAAGATTTACTCCATATATTCCTATGTAAAAATTAGACCCCCATTGTGGCCCCACCCTTTCCCCGGGGATCATGATTCGGACAAACTTGAATCTACACTACCTGAGGATGCTTCCACACAAGTCACAGCATTTCTAGCTGATCAGTTTCAGAGAAGAATATTTTTAAAGATTTTTCTCTATATATTCCTATGTAAAAATTCGACCCCCATTGTGGCCCCACCCTACCCCAGGGGATCATGATTTGAACAAACTTGAATCTACCCTACCTGAGGATGCTTCCATACAAGTTTCAGCTTTTCTGGCCAAATGGTTTTTGAGAAGATTTTTGAAAAATACCAACAAATTTTCAATGATTTTTAATTATCTCCCCTTGAAAGAGAGCATGGCCCTTTATTTTAACAAACTTGAATCCCCTTTACCTAAGGATGCTATGTGCCAAGTTTGGTTGAATTCGGCCCAATGGTTCTGGAGAAGAAGTCGAAAATGTAAAAAGTTTACGGACAGACAGACAGACGGACGCCGGACAAAAAGTGATCAGAAAAGCTCACTTGAGCTTTCAGCTTAGGTGAGCCAAAAATAGGATAGCATAGAAAACTATGAAAATATTTCAAACTTAAATGGTTGTTGAACACTCCTCTTTTATAATTATACAAGGTAGGTAAGATCCAACAGGACGAACTGTATAAGCTTCTTCGTCACACCTCTGATGGGTTTCTCAACAAGATGACTATGTTTTGCCTCGGACTTTCATCGGCTTTAAAGTGTCAAATGATTGCCGTCTATTGTTACTTATTAGGTTTGTTACTGACTGACTACAGAAATATATCGGGCTGATCAATCTCATAGACGGCCGTTTATGAGTGCCGTTTATGAGATTAATCAACCCAGTGATTATGAGATCAATCAACCCGATGTATTTCTGTAGTCAGTCAGTAACAAACCTAATAAGTGTTTTGTTTTTCCAAGGAATATCAAGTGAAACATTTATTTACAAAAAGCGATGGTCTACGCAAATCCATGTAAAAGTGGCCTTACACCTCGTCCAATTTAACACAATCAAACTCTTCAAAATTATCATTCTCACCTTTCAAATACTCTTTGAAAATCTTTGCTGTACCTTTGTTTACTAACAATGTCTTGTTGCTATTTAATTTTAAACGTTTTCTCCCTTTCCTCCACAGAGATTTGAGCAAATCTCGACGCTGCTATTTTATACTGCTCCAGACACAACAATGTGACGTCAATTCAAAGGGAAACTACTCTAATTTAAAAGTAATTCCAAAGGGCAACTACTCCAAATATTTTATGAACTTACGGGAAGCGGTTTTTGTATCAAATATTATGAAATGTTGAGATGATAAGGCGAAGCGTCTGCCATATTGACGAATGTTAATTCTCACCAGACGGACAAAGAGATATATCCGGCAGTCACGTGTCATGTATAAACCAATGAAAGTCCGAGGGAAAACAATTTTTTATAGTCGGGAAGGAGCAAATAATATACGGCAACTTGAACATGGCGGCCGCAACGTCTTTTTTTATATTTTTCTTTTCAAATCATCAATATACAAAAAGACGCATCATCTCACGCCACTGTCCGGAGTTCGCGTAGCTCTCTCCTACGGAGAGGATCGTACATATTCGAAAAGATGCTAAACTGTTAACATACTGAAACAAAGTTGGTATTCAACATCCAAAACACAAATTTGTACAAAACAATTTATTTAAGCATTGATTTTGAAATAACCAACAATTCATAAGATAAACAACAGATTTTGAAAACGATAAAAAGAAGCGATGAGACGAACTAATGTTTCAACCATAGATTCGCAGATCCAAGTAGGCAAAGCATTACCCGTAATAAGAGGAACATGTCTGACAACCAATGTAAAACTTCCAATTAAATGTTAATAAACTTAAATTAACATTAACAACTGGATATGGTTTAATGCAAAGAACGTCAAACTTTATAAATGTATAATAAATACTGAATTTGCTACGTATGTACTAAATATCTTTAAGTCTTGGTGCAGAAATAAGATTACTAACACCTTATAAAACTATATATGCATTGAGAGCTTTAAACAAAAGTTAGAAATAATTTGTGGTAAATGCGTATTTTAAGTACATAATGAAGTATTTTGATCATCAAAGATTTGCGATTCTGAACACTAAGTGAAGGGATTATGAGAAACGATGATCAATGGAATATACATGTAATAATTACTCATGATGACTTTTCTACACAGCTAAATGTCCGTAAAAAATAAATTCAACAAAATGTGTTTAATACAAACGAAGACCACTGTTTACAGCTGGAACAAGAATTCTGATTGAAAGTTATCAGAAGTCACAAGTACATGTTATTGCACAAAGTGCCCTATGTGTCAAACAACGACATCCAGAACTAAGCACTGAGACAGGAACTCACTACTCCAAATCTCGTTACTGTAGATAAGTTCAGTATGTTGCTCCTTAGGATCGTGTCAAACGCCTACGACCAAGTGATAGGTACTCACGAGTCTCAAGTCCCTCATATTACACATGTACTAGTTCTTACATATTCTGCGAATTGGACTTTCCTTTCCAATAAATCCTGATCGTTGGAGTAACTTCATGAAAGAACACAGACAATTATTCCAAATATTAATGTCCATGATCCTGTTAATGGACTGGAATAACTTTCCTTTTGAGATTTCGTATCTCCAAATAATAGGCTTTTGTCAGATTTTTCAGTACCTACAAAAGATATGTTTTTGTGTTTCAATACATATTTATATGATTACATATACATCAGTTTTAATTAAGATAGATATACTGTAATAAAGATTTAAGAAACATGGTGATTATGTACGTATTTCTGTCAATTAAGAGTACAAAAAATTATAAGTATTACTGTATTCACAGTTTTGCATTCCAAACACTCTATGAAACGTCAAATGACAAATTACACATAGTCATAGAATAGGCAACAAGAGGCTGAAACCTAGGGGGAAGGATTCTTTCCAATTATATAAAAAAAAAAACAAAGACGTAATACAATGATTTTTTCCTGCTTCATTTAGTATACTTTCTAAATATTCCTTGGTTTAAAGTAATAAAAATAGTTTGAATAGTCGTTATAGTTAAATATGATTGTTTTATATGAAACTACATCTATGATATTTTGAGATAATATACTGTGTATGGTAATTGATTGTTCGAAATTCTGTTTTCAACAAAGGTTGAAATCTATTGAAATCTTCAATGAAACTCGCTAAGGAATGGTTTGGCCATTCAAGCTACTGAAATGTTCCGTGATTTTACTCAATATGGCTAATAAAGTTTGCATTCCGTAACACATTAAACAACCGTCATCTACGACCTACTCCACTCAACTACTTTTACTTGAAATGAAATATGCAATTAACAATGCTTTCCAATGAAGTTAATCAAGTACGAATATGGGATAAACAATTTTTCTTCTGTTTCATATGGTGGAGTAATGCGTATAAGTAATTCGCCATATCATCTGTTGTGGCAGTCAGAGTTCAGAAAGTGTCGATTGCAGTATTGTGGCAATTATATTATAAATTTTGTTGTTATTGATAGTTTACGGCCAACTTGCAAGGTACAGGCTACAAATGGAAATGTAAATTACAGACCTAGCTGGATACTGTATAAAATTGATATTCATATTAACAAAATGACACATACCTCTTTTAACGTTATCTTTTCCTGCTAAAAGTATAAAAATATAATTTGAAACATTTTCATGAAATTTAATATAAATTGCTTATATCGCAAAATGTGAATACATATTTCTGATTAAATATATATTACAAAAACAGACGGTAAAAATGTAAAACATTGAGAATGTTTTGTGTTCTATTGAACAGACATTTCGGTCGTCATCGTGCGACGCCGTCGTTGCTCTGGCAATTGAACATTTTAAGTTTCTGCGAAAATGTATAGCAACTTTAATAAGTTACGTTAATGTGTAACTAATGTAAATTTTTGTTTATTTTACTACCAAAAGTCCTTTAATTTTTAGTGAAAATTAATGCTTGTGTTTATAAATCTTTTGAATTTTTAGCACCGAACTGACGACACATTAAAGGAAAATGTACCATTTCTACCAAAATAGTGAAAACCATTGTCCATGGACCTTAGATTCATTTGAAAGAGCAGGGTTACTAGGATCATAAGGTGATAATAAAGTTACTGTAAGTCACTAAATATTATCTCTAATTCTGGCACTAGCAAACAGAATTAGAATATTGCTTTGTTAGTTTGCATCTGCCAAATTGTGCAATCGATATTCATCTACCACGGCCTCTACTTTTTCAGAAATTGTCTAATATGTCGAATAATGCTTAGTGGTGCTTCCTCATATTCACATTTTTATGGAATTACACTCTTAGTACCCCATGTAAAGAACATTATTTAAACCTCTTTTAATTTCTTTAAACATATTTTTATCAATACCGAATAAATCATTTGATACAAACAAATGTTAATTGATTATAAGTCGTACGTTCGTTTGTAAAACGCACCCCTGATCACCTTCCTAAACAATATTCTCAGGACCAAATTGCATGTGACAATGACACCGAGTCATCATGTTCTTCTAGTCAACACCACTCTTTAATGAATAGTCCAGTATCTTAAACGCTGTCCAGACCCCTTTCCCAATTGCAACCTCCTAATCTAATCTGAGTTTTGTTTCCTCGCCCTTCACATCTCTCATATTTTAATGGAATCAAAATTAATACTTTTGGTTACTATTTATTTTTATTACACCCTAGTAGTGGTCATTACAGACCATAGGTCGTGTTTAATTGTATCATTCCCAGAAAATACAAGAACAAAGATAGGGATTGCTTAGTTGTCGGTCAATCCAGATGATGCAAGTGTGTATTATATATTTTATTTTCATTAATCGAAATTTGTTACTCGTATTGTTTTAAACAGTAATTCAAAGACCAGTATATTGAAACCACTTAAACACTTTGATGCCAAATTTTATAAGATAGGTTTATTATCAAATACTATTTAAGATGGTATGTTAATTGTGTTTTTACAATACAATCATTTTTTGAGAGCGAATTCTTAAACATGCATTCTAAAATCCACTCACCATTCAGTATGTTCACTTTAATATTCGTCACCAATTTATCGGACGTTCGGCAAATATATGTCCCAGCATGCTGCATTCGCGCATGAGCAATAACGAGTTCACTCCAGATGGTCTGACTCCGGTAGGCCACGCTTTTTGTGATGGTGATCCCCTCGGTCTCACTGGACTCCACCTTGTGCCCATTCATGAACCAGTCCAGGTCGTCCTGGGGGTAGGAGTCGCTGGAGGCGTTACATCGCAGCACCAGTCTTTGATTTTTCTCCACATACGTAGTACCTGATATGTGAATAGCTGTAAAAGTAAGCGAGATACGTAATACCAAGGGAACGGTTATCTCTTAGATGTATGTGATAAATAGAAAGGAGTTGACCAGGAGTTGACCAGAAGGTAGCTCACTTCATCAAGACTTTCACTTTATAAGACACTACGTCATAGATGGCGATTTAAATGTTTTGTACCAATCGATTTGGTTGAATATTATCATAGCTCAGTGGTTAAAGTATTGAGTTTGTGAAAAACAAATCACGAGGTCGAATCCGCCTTGGGCTTTTGTTCATATTCTCTAAATAAAATTTTTGAAAATCATACTTTTTATCCCAAATTGCATATGTTTGCGCCTATTTGACTTGTATACTTTTATGCATCATGCTATCTATCATAATCAAGTACCTTTCTGCTGATTTGAGAAACTATTTCAAGGTGTTGTGAGCCACTTTAATCCCTTACGACTTTATGTACAAAATGCAATATGTACAAACAGATAATTACATACTAATATCAGTGAAACCTTCCTAAAACACCTACTGATACTAGAAACGTTGATGACTTTTTGAGCATTAACCTTTGAAATACAATCCAGGTTTTTAACAGATAAATCATGCGAATTATCAAAATAATAATTAAGAGATGATAGTCTGCACTCGAAAATTGTTTTCTTTTTAATGAATTGATGCTTTGATCTGTAATCGCCGATTTGTTTGCGAAATTTTTGGAGCCACATTTCAGATATCGTTGAGTTTCTGTGCGTTAAAAAACAAATATCAAAGAACACAGACGTTTCAAAACTTCGTTAAGGTATTCATGTAAATAAATATTTATAAAGCTTGATATTTTTTTAAACTTCAAAACTTAAAAGAAAGAAAAAAAGAAAAATAGTGCGGGTTAGGCAGTGTTTTACAAGTATTTTTTATCAATTAATGTTTTTTTCTATTCTTTGAACTAATCAAAAATAACACATCATTAACTATGCTAACGATTTGGAAAATCAAGAGCTCATGCACGTTAATGTTTAAAAAGTACAAAAGAATGCCACTGAATAGACCATAACCTCATTGCCCATTTTAATTAGATAAAGCAATTCTGGCATGCTCTTTTTCCAGCTTTGGTAAACTAAACAATTATACTCACTTGATGTGTGTTCTATAAAAGAAAGAAAAGACTCGTTATCATATGCATGTTAAAAGCTCCACAAATAAAATATTGCTATGAAAGAGAAAAGACTTGTGATCATATGTATGTCAATAGGTCAACAAATAAAATATTATTCTAAAAAATATAAAAGAATTTTTTTTTAACAGCATAACCATATGCATGTCAATACTAGAAGTGAACAATAGAGTGTCGTTTTGCACTTACAAAAAAAGTTGCGGAAGAAGAAGAAAAAGTAGAAGAAAATGTAGAAGAAGACGAATTGTAACAGACCTTTCACGTTTAAGTAAAAGCTCCTCCTAATATCACGAGCTTTTGTGCTGACTTGGCACTCGTATCGGCCCTGGTCATCCAGGCTGACGTTTCGGATGTGTAAATTCCATTGGTCTTTGTGTAACACATTTTGAGTTTGGAAGCGGGAATCCCCAAAATAAGTGTATAGACCCACTGTCAGAATAACGGAAGGGACAGCTCGTCTCCAGGTTACCTAAAGAAAATCACAAAAAAAAAAATAAACATCGATCTTTCAAGTAAGATATCAACAACTTCAAGACATTTCGCGACAAAAAAATGTCTCATTTTTTAAAATAATTTGATTAATGCTCGTACCATTTTTACATCTGAAAAACCCCCCCCGAGTTTTATTTAGTATGTATACGAAAAGCCAAATATATGTATCAATACCAATTTTTGAAGAAGAAAAATGTGTATAGACAACAACCTGTGCGTATTTTCTTGATGAGGATATTGCGTGTCTACCAATTACTGGTTCAGTCACGTATAGATATAGGGAAACAAATGTTTTGTACGATAAAGTAAGTGTCCGCCATATGCAAGTATTTTCTTTGTTTTTGCGTTTTTGTTAAGTCTAATGATCGAACAAGGAATACCAGTTACACAATACATGCCAACATTTTCCCTATCTTGTATATCGTATATCCCCTAACCAAAATATTACATTGCTCAATATAATTCTTTTCATGTTATTTACAAATATAGAACATGCTTAGGCAACATAATGTGTAGGAACAAATTCAGCGTAGGCTAGACAATATGGTCTACATAGCGACGATTCTATGATGTGATGTTGCAAGGCAAGCAGGATGTCAACACTAATTACATGTACATGTATGTCGTCTGCTGTCTTTTAAATCAAAAGGAATATGAAACCAAATGCGTTTTAAAAAATTTGTTAATAACTCGGTTGCTTTTCATCAATAAGATTTGTCACAATAATGAACAACTACAATAAATTATCAGAGTATTATAAACTGAAAAGAAAAATATTTAAAATAAAACTTAAAATTTGAACTGATATAATGACAACCAAAATATATATGACAAGTAAACCAAATCCTGCTTCGATATGTATTTAAATTATGTATTTGATGACTGAAAGTTACTTGTAACATAGCATGCATTGCCATTTTTTTATTTTTAGAAAACCTAATGGCAGTATAAATCACGACAAGATTAGGTATATATTCTTCAATATTTTCTCTTGAGATTTCCGTCTTTTGCATTTTCTCTTTTTAGATGTTTGGTTAAGACGATATCAGTGTCTATTTGGCATGTTGTCTTCATATGATGTTTTTTAAGGTAAATAACGTTATTTTATATTATCATCTTTGATAATAAAGTAAAAATGCTTTAAATAAATGCTGGAAATTTATTTTTAAACATAAATACATTTTTGTTGGCTTTTTTCAGAAATGAATTTATTTTCAATATTACATGGAATTAAGCATTCCGGTCTAATTTCTAGATAATCCTTTGACATGTAAAGCTTTTGTAAGCATTTCTTTTATAGTGCTTTATATGCATTCTATTAATTGGTCAATTTTTATTTCCTTCATTGAACATGACGTATTGATACTTTAACCCACTCTACTTCTCACTCTCTGTTTTTGTTTCTTTCTGACTAACTGTATTCTTGCAATTTGTCAACATTATATCATTTAAAATAGTGTGTCGATGCTTGGGCTTTCTGGCTTACTGTTTTGGTCCCTAGATTCTCCACGGCGCAGTACAGTATCGCCGTTTCTCCAGTGACATAGGTATAGTTAGAAGCTGTTGTATTCAGTATGATGGGAGTCAGGGGCACGTAGGTTCTGTCTGTTATCCGACGGCGGAAACCTGTAAAGCCATCATCAATAATTAAGAGCCGGGTATTAGCAACCGTTATGCATTTCTGACAGAAACAGAGCGCTAACAAATGAGTCCAGAAGCTACAGTCAGGCATGGCAACTAGCATACACCGTGTCCTCATTGCCACTTTTTATGATACACTGCTTATATTTAGAATCACGTAAATGTATCAGTTATCTTTGGTTTGTATGTAAAATAAATAATGTAAAGTTAAATTTACAGGTATGCATATATAGGATCTAAAACTTCTTATGGTGCCGTTGGGTGAACAATCTATAGTTTATAAGCAAAAGCCAGCACTTTAGATTAATAACTATTCCAAAGTAAATTTAAGTGTAAAACTAAAACAATAGTTTAGAACAATTATATATTGCAGCTACTTAAGATTCAATCTTTAATTATAATACCGTGGGACTTGGAACATTAGCTAAGCAAAAGACACTTGTTGTTGACTATTTGGGAGAGACTATTACTGTGAATGTCTCTGAATGACATCAACAGCTGAAGACTAGTGAAATAGACCTCGTACTTATTAAGTTAACAGATGCTGTAATGGGGCCCGTTTGACACCTCCCAACACGTTCAATCGTAAAAACTAAATTTCCGCCTGAGTATAAATTTATGTTCAAAGATGTCATCGACTGTTCTTGAGATAGTCTTTTGCTCACAATGATGTCATTAACCTCCGAATCAGAATAAAACCCCACTTTTTTAGGTTTTCAAAGCGACTGGGGTTTTGTTCCGCTCTGATAGGGTTTTATGATTAATTTTTGGAATTTTTACCAGCTGTAGCATGAATTGTCATTTGTTTATCTAAATCATTGTAAAACAAAAAAACTGTTTTAGTGTACAAAATAAAAATAGTTACGATCGTCCAAATATGAAACAAAGTTGATGTAATAAATTTAAATGAGGTTTCAATCGATTCTTATATAAGTTTAAAACATATTTTTGACAAGGGTGTCCACGTTTCAGGGGTTGAGTGACCTCTCAGATAATTCAGAGGCGTACATGAGATTTCACTTTTACGGCACCTTTGGTAGTGTCAATCGATTGCCTTTAATGAACACAATTGAATTTGAAATCCGTTTCCTCAAAAAAAACCTTTTCCTCTTGACAGCGGATATCTATCTTGCAGTGCAGCTGGAATGAATTTTAAAAAGCTATTTTGGCACACGATTTACAAATCGATGAAAAAATTAATATTATTTATGAATTGCGGCTTAAAAGATAATAGTTCGAAAAATAAGCTTTTGAAAAATAAGAATTATAAGCTATTAATTTTTGACATTACATTTTTGTAACTTGAGAAAACGCTTTCTTGCTCTCTTTCATAAAATGTCAAACCTATTTAGCAAAAATTGCGTAGGATGAAATATTACAATTTGGATGGCCCCCACATTAGTTGGTCAAAGTTGAATGGTATTTCAAAAATTAAAAGATAAGCCATGGTATCCCCCTCTCGATTAGAGTTGTTTTTGAGCCATACTCCTACGCGAGTTTTATCTTTAGCTTTAACAGGTGGAACTGGCGAGCAGATTTCGATTGATACAGTTGGATCAGGAGAAGCACTCTCCGAACCCGACTGTCATTACATGGAATGTAATCACTCCACATCTGATAGCCTATACAGCGTGTTTAAGAAACATATCATTCAAAGGATTAACAATCTTTCAGAAAATATTTTCGTTAGTTGATGAAGATCTATGTTATTTAATCTTGATAAGTGCTTTAATTATGCAATGGTTATATCCTTTTTTGTCTTGAACGTGAATTCTTAATTTAAAGATAAAAATTGTTTTTCTCTTTTTTATTTCTAACTCCTTGATTTAAAAAAAAAACTTTCTTTATGAATCAAACGAGGTGTGTGGTTTTATTTTTAATCACATTTCAATACTTCAAACTATAACTTTTATATTAACATTAAAGTACAAAAATACGATAATTAACTATACATTAGCTACGCATATACAAATTTAAGTACGCAAAAGAAAAACCCTAACGCGCAAATGCATCCGCTCTACTTTCACTATATGAATACAATCTGTAAGAAATCAAACAAATTGCGTCATTAGTCGAATATTCCGTCGATTATGACAGCTGATCCAGGGCCCTTTTTTATTACAAACACTGACACCGATTTTTGTTTTACATCAATGTATTTTTCTTATAAAAAAAAGATTCGTGTGTGTTATTGGCTGCAGTTTCAAGGAGCGACTGTGTGAAAAGTTTACTGTCTTCGCACTTTCTATGGTTTCATCTGCTTTCGACTTCTCGATTCGACTACTAATGCTTTACTCAATATAAGGTTTTATCGTCTGAAGAAAAACATATAACGTCATTTTTGCATATCTAAAAAAATTCTTTCTTCGAGATTTCTTTTTCTGCATCGTGGTTTAGAGAGAAAATTGTTACATGGAAAATTGCTATAGGGATAAAAATGGAATTTCTATCGCGGTTAAAAATGTATATCCGCCGAATAATAAGTGATCTTATAACTTGAAGACTGTATACATTATAAAATATTAATGATTAATTTCCGTATTGGTTTGAAGTATTAACGAGACAGTTAATTGCTGACCGTGCAGGAAAAAAAAAACTATTGGTCTATATTTTCTTAGCAATGGTAGAAGCATGAGACAATGCGTTTAATGACAATCCTTTTTTGCCGGGTTTATAAAAATTGATTGGAATAGAGGCCACCACGTTGATACTAGAGAACAATCACGTTCGCGGTTTTCATTATAAAAAATATTTCTGAACGGAGAGCAAAACCACATCAGAAATGCCTCTCTTGATCAAATGGTCAATAAGGCACAAAATTTTAAATATCACGTCTCATCTTTTACCGCATGCCCTATTAAGAATAGAAATGTTTCCTTTATGTGTGGACAATGTGGTCTTTGATGTTTGTCCGTTGTCATTTTGAGCAGACAATCAATCAAGAGTTGCGGCAACTGAAAGATGCTATCGTCAATCCGGAATGTATCGGACACAATTTGACGACAATGGCTTTGAACTTAATATTTAGAACGTTCAACATACTGGAATAACCATTTAAAGATGCTTCGTGTCTAAATTAATATTTAACAACAGCTTATTTAACGATTCGCCGAATTTTTTGTCATTTGTATTCCAGACCAAATGGACAAATTGGACAAAGTTGATTGGTCAAAAAAGAGATAAAAATCAACACAATATTTAATAACCATTTCAAAGCCCTGTTCCTTTCAACATCATGTGCGGACATAATTGAACGAAAGAAATTAATGCAAGCCGCGAACAAGAAATAAAAATGACGCCCAAAGGAGCCAAAATATTTCCTTTCAAGTGAATCATTGAATCATTAATTCAGTATCAGAACTAGTCATCAATCAGGCTTAATGAAATGGGGTCGAAATTAAAAAGATGCATCTGAAGAAATTCTTTATTGATTGTTCAACACTAGAACACTTTTACCGGATTTGCAACAGAAAGTGGCAAAAAAAGCATTTCCATATTCAATCAACAAATACGTTATATATTTTGTCACTTTTGTCTAAAATTCCAAAAAAGTTGTCTGGATCTTTTTTATTATTTCTTTTTGGAAAGGTTAAGGATGGTGATTATTAGAATATGAATTGTAAGACATACTCCTCATATAACTAGATCAACTATTCCTCGGCAAAACTTTGGATACAGCTATAATATAGGAAGACTATTAATATATAGATTATAAGGGACCCGATCACTGAACGATTGCTTGTCTCTATTTATGAGTAGTACCAACTAACGCTTGGGGGCCACTCGGAGCCGCTACTAATTAAAGAATATGGCGTAATAAGTCGACTTAATTGCTGTACGCTAGGTTGGGTTTCAATTGCTCATTTTATCGATGATGACTGCTGATAAAATGTAGAAGTGTCAATTTATCGTCTTTGGAAATCGTTTAAATGCTTTTGAATGAATGAATCGCACTTGTAGAAATGTCAAGATGTTATGAAACGTCGATGAGATTAGGGTTTTTTTTTCCAAATACACCAATATGCTCTTTATCTTGTATACGAATGAGTTAAATTTAATTGCTGGAAAACGCTGTCTTGCACCGAAAAATACCCTCCTGATCTCGTGTTGGCCAATTCCCCATTATTAAAGCTTCCTTACAGATTAGAGTACATTAATTTTTTGGCATTTTCATTGATTTGTAACCCGATCTTGAGAAGATTAAAATAGTTACAAGATATTTTCAAAAATTCATATTTCTTAATGAATGTGAACGATTGGAACTTTGTTATCATTAAGGAATTTTTGATTTCCAATTAGTAAAAAACCACTACCACGAATTCGAAATAAAAAATCGGTTAATGTAAACGGAATTACCAAGAGTACGCAAAAAGGTCGTAATTTGGGAGAGATTTAATAAACAAATTAACAGTTCTCCAACACAATCAATATTGACTCTTAATAAACAGCTGATAAAAGCCCCTTGATATGCTAAAAGAGTCTCTATGTAAAAGTTAAAAGATTGCATTCCAATTCAAGTAATATTAATCTGGGAAACTTTACGAGGACATTGGGTATCTGCTCATCATCTTTGCACACATCTTTATTCATTTTCTGATATTGGACCTCAAATACAGTCATTGCAAACGATGCTGGTGGATCGGAATAATTCTATTTCTGCCTTTGCTTCCATTGCTATCCGACACTAATATTCTGTTCGGAGGGGAACCATCCCCTTAGGGACGATAACTTTCAATTTGTCGAGAAAACCCTTCTCTAAAATCTATGGATTCGTTCTCTTATTTAAGGGAAACATCTCACTTGTGAGCCAGCGAGGCTGGTCTGGATAGGTTATCCTTGGTTAGCGGACTGTCCTTTCAGTGCACATTTACATAGAAAATACTAATATGCTGCCATAAAGTCACCAGGGTATATCATTCGTTTCATTTTCTTTCCTTATTATCGATCATTATGTCGTGTTTTCTTATGATTGTCTTTGTTGGTTATATTAAAGAGGATTTTTTTTTCATTATTTGCTTTATACCTAACCTGTAAATGTAATTTGAAAGTCAGACCATAAACCCAAGAGACTTTTATAATAATTCTGTTTTTGATTAGTATCATTTTTTTTACAGTTGTATCTTTTGAAAAATTGGTCTAGAGATTATCATTTAAATGAATGCGACATACATGTTATTACCCAAACTGGCTTTTAACTCTTTGCATGTTCATAAGAATAAGTATAAATTTTTAATATTTCAATCAACAGAAAAGAGAAAGAATTGGTAATAAAGAACGTTTTTCTTCTTTTTTCCTGATTCATTTGAGTGATTTCAAACTAAATGACAGCAATTGTACAGCTTACAAAATCCTTCCACGCTTGTCCTTGGCGAAAAAAGGACCGGGTAACTAATTCGATGTGGCAGAACAGTTATACGTATATACACATTCCTTCAAAGATAAAGGAAACCAACAGGCGCAGTAAATTAAAGATGTGCATTTGTCAGTAAGCTTAGCTTGCAGTAAAAGGGGTGGGGGATTAATGAGGGTTAACGAGCTGACTCGGCATTCGTGGCCCCGCCATCTGACGACTGGAAATGGCGATTACGAGACAGGGCCACGCTGATTACTATTTACTCCCTCGTTTGAATAATTTATAATTTCATTAATCAGCGAGAGCATATTGTTATCAGTAGGACGGTACTACATTAGTATTGGTTATTTGGACAGTAAGGCTACGCAATTCATTTATGAGTGTATCATGGGAAACGTTATTAATTGATGAAATCATATCGCAAAGAAAGCGGCATTGCGGAAGTTTATAATTGTAGCAAAAATGGCATACGGAATTTCTCAACGAAATCTTGCCCTCTTTTAATAAATGCGGCTCAAAATTTATAACGCAATTGTAAAATGTAAAGATAAATGGTTTGACATACACGTATTTATTTCCGAAACGATTGTTCAAGACAAGCACCTGACTCTGAAATCATCTTATCTACCATTTGTTTGAGAGACATAGGATCCGCCCCTGTAAAGAGCTGTATCGCTTTCCCGATACTATCACAATCTACAGTGAAAGTGCTCATCAGTAACAAAACAACCTATTGTAGATGGCAGCAACACACGAACAGTGCCAAGGGAGCAATACCTACCTGCTACTTGGCAAAACAGCATTGAAACTGCCAAAACAGTGACCCAGAGTCGTAAACCCCATCTCCGAGGACAGGAAACACACCCGGAATCCGAGAGGAATGTCCGGGAAAATCTGTAATTGTCCATTACTTAAGGTTTCCAACACAGAGTCTACACGTGGATCGCATTCTTAGACGCTCAATGTCAGTTTGCTAATTGTCAGCGTCAATCACATCCCTGGAAAATACTTTAGTAGCTAATACAGTACTTGGAATATTAACATTCCCGCAGTTGTCGTTGTAACATATTTATAACGGGCATTCAAAGCGAGCATCAAAGATTCCGTAATTTGTCTTAATCCAAAAAAGCTTATCATGTATAGTCCCTCAAGATACGAGCGTCGCTCATTTCGTTTCAGGAAATCGGTTCCCGATGCTTGCTGCGGTCCCGAGTCCTGGCGAGTGAGCACGGTTAATACCAGGACAAATTAATTATACGGTTAATACAGTTTGCACTAATGAATTATCTATAGGGAATTAATTTCCATCACTTTAATGTTTCTGTCACTAAGCCCCGTGGATTGTAACAAGTTGGTATATCCTTGATGCAACTAAACACTGCTCGACAATAGGTCCACTAAATCAAAGGATCTTTTAAGACTGAAAAATATCGAACAATTTAATAAAGAAAAATTTCATCAATTCTCGGAACGACTTCAAAGGGTAAATGAAGTAACTCTACCTGTTTTGGGGTAAACATATATCTCCTATTGATCAAAATGGTTTCTTATTTCTGTTTAGGTAAATATCACAAAAACTGAACTAGTTCATCCGAACTCGATATTGGGTTAACACAACTTTCCAATTCACATGAGGAACAGTAGGTAGTAGTTCTACAGAAATCCTAGTGACACTGCAAATAAATCCTCGCTCCTGCCGACCCGCTGTGAATATGTTCTTGGCTATCAACACCGCCTTCAGTATACTCCTTCTGTCGAGCGCCAGCCTTCGGATCACAGGGGGCGGACGGGAAGTGACGGACAATGCCTCAATATAAGTCCCGCATCACTGGGAACTATAACTTGCCCGATAACATTATGCATGCACAGGGGACCGCCGCCTAACACTATCTTCGTACACCATCAACAATTTGCCACCCGTGCGAGTTCAAAATGATTTAACTTGTGTCCAAATATAAATTTAGATTGCGTTTCAATGCTGCGTTGGGGTGTCAAGATTTTGTTGATATCAAGTGTTACGATCACACTTAGTCTTGTTAAAAGGTTTGTGTGTGTGTCACAAAGGTAGAAACAAATGCATGAATTTTTTCTCTAGGTAAATCTAATGAATTAATTCCAAATATTTGTTTTTTAACTAATATTAATTTCCTTTTAGCAGAAGAGGTTTTAATTCAACATATGTGAGTTAATGATGTAACGAGAAACACACTTTTTAATCAGGAATATAATGAGCTTGTTCTCAAAAGAAAGAAATTAATACTTTCAGTTACAACATCTGACACCCACTATAATAGTACGACTTGATTATGCCATTATTGAAAAGAAAATAGACTTTCTCCTCAAGGTAAACCGCAAACATTTCATTGTTAATCACCTATATATATGCAAACAGAACCACTAGTAAATAGTATGAGAAAATATCCATTCAGGTTCCGACTTAGAACCCTTGTAATTACCTCTTTAAATTCCGCCATCTGGAAAAAGATTTTTGTTAATGTACATTTCGCCAGTGGAAGAAAATAATAAATATTTGACCTGAAAATAATCCCTTAGATATTTTTGCACACTTACACATTACACGGTCAAAGTGACCGTAGAAAATATATGGGAAAACGAAAGGATTTCAAGACGTTAAGCAAGCGGATTTGCGTGGTCGATTATATATTACTAGAACTGTCATATGAAAACCAATTAAACTTTTGATAAAGCGAAATCTCAATCTTTGAAAAAAAACTTCATTGTCAATTCTCTGCTGTGTTGCTATGACCTTACCAAGATGTTTGCTGAAAAAGATATGCAAATCGTCTCCAGCTAATCTCCGCGAGCTATTGTGTCCAGAAACATTAATAATTATCAAATATTCATTTGAACGATTTTGTGTCGATTACTCAGGATTTACTCGGATATTTATCATGTTGGGGTTCTTTAGGAGTTGTTCCCATTAAAATGTCATGCTCAGCCAGAAAATTGCAGGCACTCGGAGCTAACTTGAATTTTTTGTTCTCTTCCTTAACGAAATATTCTGTGCAGTGAGTGCAATTTTAGCATCTCCCTGGAATAAGTGATAAAATGCAAGCCTTATTGTAACACGTACATGGTTTATATTGCATTTTATTGGATAAGATTGTCGATTTCCCATTGCACACAGCAATGAAAAAACTAGTAATGTTAAACATAGATCAGACCGTAATACTTAATCGAATTATCAACGTTCTGTAGTGTTGGTTTCGAAGACTGTAAACATTTTAAGTCCTAAGAAATAAGTTCAGCAAAGGATTATGAATTGCTGAAGGTGGTCGAGTTAAATAGTGTCCAGACAGTTGAAAAAGTTATATTTATTTTTATTTTCAATAATTACCCATTTTAATCAATAAAAACCTTTCTGTGGCGTTTTGAAGAGTAAACACTCGCCTTGCTGCTCCGTAATGTACAAGAATTAATCTTTTGAAGTACCGAGAGGTAAACAATGTATAAACCGAAGAAAAACATGTTAAACCATGTACCAAATGATAAGATTCCATGCAAAGAACGTTTCCATTGATTATTATGGTATGTTAATTAAATGCAAAACGCAGATATACATGTCGTAGAAATATCCCCGTTTTAACTTTACATACCCTTGCACTTTTTCAAAAACAGGAAAATCAATTTTCCCATTGTTGCAGAGCTCTCAATAAGAAAATTTTAATCAACAAAAAAGAATAGAGACGATTAGTGGTGCGAAAAAACCCAAATAGATTCCTCGCAGGCGGCGCAGAAAAGTCTATCAAATCTTGTCCTAGTGGTAAATTACACCTACTTATACCGAGTAATGAAAAAATGAGACGATGGCCTCTTCCATGATAATTCATCATGTACCTTAAGGACCGTGCATCGCAAATTGAGTTCATTTTTACCTCTACAATGGTTATATTGTTCTAAAGAATTTCCAAAATCTTTCTATAAAAACGCTATTAAAGAGGAATATTCTTGATTAACGGGGGCGTTTAAATAACAGAGCGCAGAATACGAATGTTGTGTATGGCTTCTGCAAAATTTAAGTAATGCATTCGGCGAGGAACAACACACCTGTTGGGGGTCTGGAAACGATAATGATGAAATGACAGGGCCTTGATTCTCTCTGTGGGCACGTGGGTCTGAGAATTCCCCGTAATTACATCAAAGCATTCCCAGAACTGCACCACTATCAGGCGCTCCCGTCAAGGTTGAAATCCTTGCAATGGATCATTGGTCATCATACAATAATCGCTATCTCCATGCAACCTATTATATTTAGCATATCTAGCCGGCATTTTACATCATTTGCACTTAGAGATTCGACAGAGGACCTCTAGAACAGAGACTTCATAAACCTTTGTTTGCTTTGTACTTTAATAGAATCTATGTATGCTATCCCTTGCTTCTGTGTAAAGATATGATAGTATTTCTTGAATACTCGGTACTAGTTATCTATATGTTATTCTGGTCTTTGAGGTTCTATATTTATCTTGAAGAATTAACATCTTGAAATGAACAAAAAATATATAACATAGATGTTCTAGTTAGTGGTTTATTAAATTGTGTTGATTTTTGCTGTTGTTTACCAAGGAAAAACTAGTCTTGTACAAATAATCATAGTGTGTATTTCAAGATGCAGTTTGAGAAAGCAGTTTTCAAGTTGTCCGGAAGGTTGTGTTTTGTAATGGAAGAGAAGAGTCCAATAAAATTGTATAATTAGACAGATGTTGACTTTGATTTAATTGAACGATAGTTTCATTTACTTCATAATCTCTTCTTTACAGGAAGCAATCACCGGATTTTCAGGATGTCTTGTTTTAATCGAGAACGATCGTAATCGCTTGCAATGTGCTCTTTGTTATACAAAAACTTTTTCTTTTACAAATCTATGTTTCTGCATTGTTTGATTTTTAGTTATTAAACGACAAATATAAAATAAAAAATTATTTTAGGAGCTTTAAAACAAACTCAATCTTAGAGTTTTTACATATAAAACCCTTCTTCTGCTCTTTTTAATATTGGTTTTCCTTGGACGACCCACATTGCACGAGTGTGGTGTGAGGCACGATTGAAAATTGAAAATTTATTTTTCGAAGATTGCAAAAAGTGATGGCAATTGGGGATTTTCTGTCGAATTCCTTGTTACGTAACGCTAGCACTGACTCGATATTTTCTTAAACCAGGATTATTGACGGTTTGAACAAATTCTACAAATTTTTATGAATGAAATGAGACTTAGGTTTCCTCTGCTGTATCAGACGGCATGCACCCATTCATTTACGTCATAAAATGCTAGTATCCGGTTAACCGACCATTTGCTGAACGGCAACCACTCGTATAAATGATTGGGATCGTTAGTTCACGATATCTCTAATGTCAACATAGTTCAAGAAATAAAATGTTTGCTACTGTATTTTGCAATAGCAAATTCCTAGCGAGAAACATTACCTTTTTTTGGAGTCAATGACACTTAAGAAATGGGGTTTAGATAAAATAGGACCTCGTCCATTTTTTACAGATCAAAACGGATTATTTTTTGTTTTCTTTGAATGAGTCGAGTATTAAGACTTTGGCTTTTTATCTAACACCTAGATTTGAAATTGTGTTTAAAATTTATATGGGTGTATTTGCACAAATTAATAAATATAGTATGTTAATACAGTATGTTAATCTATACCAGCAGAACTCAAGATGATTATAATTCTCATAGTTTAAATTACTGAGTTTCTGCATACTGACTTCGTTCAATGTACTATGCTTGAAACTTTGTGTAGGATTTGTCAAAACATAGAAATAGAAATATTCATTAATATTTCAGACTAGTTATACAGGATGTTGTATTGAAAGGGAACCTTACACTAGTTTATAAGTTACAGTTTGGTGGGTCTAGCAGTTACACTGTTTTCCCATCGGAGAAGAAACGTTATAGCATTTCATTCAGCAATGTTTTGTCAGGAACGAAAGGAATGAGCTGAATAATACATACATATTATCATCAATAGAGGATAGTATTTGTACCTCATTCTCTATCAATTATTCCACACTGAACTCTCCTAGAGAAGGCTGCATGGCGATAGAACGAGTTTACCTTCATTAAAACGCTGCCAGAACGATCCCGGTGTGAAGCAAGACTGATATCTACATGTTCTTTGATATATTTTGACAGTAATCGACTGGTAATGTGTACTCTGGTTCTAAGGTCATTCATCGTCCACATCATGTATTTGTTTACACATACATGTATAACGTGTGTGGGTTGTCTTTTCATTTGTGTATGGCTGCACTGGTCACAGACACTTTGCATGAATTATAATGGAAGTTTAGTTTTGTTTGTATTGATCCTTTTGAAATCATTCATTTTTTTATTATACATGGGAATATGAAAAGTCAAATTATATAACTAAACAGTTGATCATAATGGATTCACAAAAAAATATATGAACGCATACGATTTCACAACCGAAGGCAAAACAAGAAAAATTCTGGTTAATTGCAATGCAATATATTGACTATAGGACACGAGAGAATAAGTCTTTTTATAAGAGATTTTTCTAATAGTGACGATATTGCCCTGAAGAATTGCCAGACTGTCAAATGATGCGTTACGGTCAAGGTCACAGAGAAAGCCATGACCTCTGTCGTTATATACGAGGAACGAGAATTCCACTGGCATGCAAAAAGACATGAAAGCTAAAAATGCAAGTTATTTAAAGCGTCAGCGTGGGTTTGTATACACTTTACAGCAAAACATACACGGGATGGCTATATTGGTACTCGTAATAAAAGGTGCATCCTCGTCGTAAATTTGATCGACCTATTTTATATTCCTGTACGTGTACATTACCCTCGTTTTCAGATCCAAACCATGTTGACGTTTGTATGATTTCCATCAAACAGGCTCGGAAACAGTTATTCCCTGGTGGTCTGTAAATTAATTCTTTAAAGTAACTGTGATGCATGTTCCAAGACCCGGCTGCGACTATAGGGAGTCGTATTGTTTGCCCCCAATTCTGGCTGCTGCACGCACAGGCCGAGACTTACGGTCCGCCGACAGCAACTGTTTTCTCTACAGCCAACAGTACTTTCTTGTTTATAAGATGCAATGTTTGGTTAGAATGCTTTCTTGCATATAAGATTGTTAATATTATATGCAGTAATTGCCGATACCTCGTAAGTGTTGTCTGTGGTTAAGAAATCGAGCTAGTTGCTAGTTGCTTCCGCCTTTGGCCATTTGAAATTCAAATCATCTCAATGAAAGATTAACAAAGTTTCCCAAGCTACTAGCATTCATATTAACTACTGATATGCTGTTTGTGTTCACTCAATACGAGTTCTCAAACATATAGGCTTACTTGTGATCAATGAATGAAACTTAATCTACTGTTGAACCTTCTCGTCTATCCAACGGTCTATCCAGCCGCTCTATATGGTATAATGCAGAGAAGCGCAATGCATTGATTTGAGATATATATTTTGGTACGAGATAATTGCTGCCATCATCTCTCTCGATAAAATCCCCATCGATCTGAGGGGTCAAGTTCCTATCTGCTTTAAAGTGTCCAGACCTTTCTATAAAAGCTTGACAAGTAACACCAAAAGATCACGTCCGACTGCGGGACGATTTCTGTTTTCTTACGTTCGTTTTAGAATCTATAAACCCGTGTTGTTTTCAGGAGATAGTATAGAATAAAGCACAAGTACATGGTCAATAGCATATATACATCAACCAAATATGCATCTAGCAGCTAGTATTCGTAAAATGCAACGTTGATGGATTACTTACATACAATCTACCTTCAATCCCCTCCCCAACAATGATTTTAAGATAAGCTTTTATACCGTTCTTTTCTTAGCAAAGGCTGGTTTTCGTCGCTAATTCCCACAATTTGTTCCGTCTTGCAATTCCATCATCTTGATTGATTTTCACTGAAATGTCGCTACAAACGCTAAAGCTTTTCAAAAATTCTTTCGAGGAAAACAGAAAACTTTCCACTTTGGTAAATCTGGTTAATCTTTATATTACGCTTCGCCCGATATTGGAGCTAGACTAAGGGATTTGTGTATCGTTCTATCGTTAATTCACTGTTGATTAATGTGCTGGACTACGAGGGCCAATATAGCTAATATAGCACCTACATTGACCAGTTGTCTACAAATCAAAATGGCGAGGTCAAACTGTCAAACACGGTGTCATGATGCCAGAACACTAGCTACACTACTGGATTATAATTTCTCAGCATCACAGATTTATTGCTGAGGAAATCTAACTTCTCTTATGTATGATACTAAATTTGATACTCTATATTTTCCTCTCTTGATATAATGCAAGATTCAACATTGTTCAATTTTTGCAATCTAGTATAGATTTGGTCTTCATTTTCCACCGCAATCGATTTGTCCCTGATAAGAATATGTTCTTGTGACTGAATTTTTTTTATTGAGTCTGTATTGTTTTGGGACACACTCATGACCCTCACGACCATTAGTATTTATTTCATCACTTATGACCCTCATGACCATCAGTATCTATTTCATTATCTATCATCACGATACATATTTAAGCACTATTCAGTTTCATCAATATTTAATAAACACCAATTTTCAACGTGTTTTGAATACGAAATTTATTGTTCCTCAAAGTAAAATACGTGACAAAATAATTCATTGATTGAACCATTGCTCGTGAATTCGCGAATCACTGAAACAGTATTAAGCTTTGATAAATCCACCAACATTGATGCCCACGAATATAACTTTTTAAAACAACAGTACCATGTCAGCTTTTATACATGCACATGTATTTGATATTTACGGTGACCATGCTTATAATAAATCTTTGGACAAAAAGTATTACGGAATCTAGAACTGCGGACAGAACATCTTTTTTAATTAAAGAAAAGCCGTGATCTAATTCGAGGCGATGATTCAGCTATAGTGAGCTGAATTGACCATGCTAATAATTACAAGACACAGTGGGCCACTTTGCAAAGTTGATTGGAAAATGAAAGCCAGATTGTTTGGAACTTTGCCGATGTTGAACTTTATTTGACTCAAAGACGGACAGAACAAAACCCGTCGACACATTTCTGGTATGAGCAAGCATCTGACACAACAATGTACATTGTATTGATGTCACAAATTAATTGGAGTCACTCAAAGTTTAGTTCTGCTGTGTTTCCCCCTTGTTCCTGATTACAAACTGCATTTTGAATACAAAAAAACCCCCAGTTTGACCATTGTAAAACCATCATGAAAATGTAATTGTCATGAGAAGGCCCCACAAAGCATTTCGCATAAAACCAAAAATATGAATACACAGTGATGACTCGTTTTGAGATAAAATGAAATCATAAAATAGACTTCCTATTTCAGTGCCGGTATCTTTGTCGAGCATCGTTCACAAACACCTTTGTCAATTACATTGATTAGGAAGTGGGGTATGGAACAGATAATTTTAATCAAACGAGGCATAAAAACTACATCAGTTCCGGATGTTGAGTCACCACGAGGACTTCTCTAGATTCACAATATCATCTAGAGGGCACTCGAGGAGAACGCTTGTGACTAACCTGGCGACTCCTCACCAGTCATTAGAAGATGATAAAGGTAATTATGAATCACTTGACAAGAGGCGACACAAGATTAGAAAATGTATCAACTGTTGTCTAAGTAATGAAAAACCATAATATGAGTCATATTAATTTCAATATATCTGCACAGAGATTGTATTGTTCCTTAAATATCATTTCTACTGGCAAATCTTTAAAAAAAAATATATTTTTCGACTTTTTTCGACATTCTGAAATAGCCATGAGGATGTTAATTTATTATTTATCGATGGCATTGACCACTGATCTTAAATGTTCAGTTATAAAAACTTTAAATCTCTGTCATATAATGTCCGAAATACCGGTATATATCTAACGGAAATACACAAGAAAACTAACTATAACCATTATGGCCCCGATCCTCAATTGTGTAAACTAGAACTACTAAGTCTCGTTGCAAATGTAACAAATTACAGTTCATATGTACTAAGCCATTGTCTTTATGACTGCAATGACAAAGAAAAAAATGAACTTTCGTGAACAGTAAAGAGTTCGAACACTCTTCTCGACTTAAACATCATAAGGCCTGATAAATGGACATTTTTTGTATAGAGATATATAACTTCTAACAATAACTCTGCAGCAACATAGCATGTCAAATTCACCGGAACATCTAATGTTTCTTTTTAATTACCGAGTCCTTGATCACAGCCCATTTAGCTAATGAAGACGTTGATCTCCAATGGCTCTCATCCAGTAAACAAAGCCGACTCGCTGGAAGTCTAATATCCGCAGGAACCGGAAGTCATCAAGACCTGTACAAGAGCAGGTAACATGTTCGTTGTGCTTTTTGTTCGCACAGAAAATTGCATGTCTTTTCCAGAGAACGTCGCATAATGACAGCATTTTTTAAAAATAAATTTTGGTTTTTATTTACACATTTATTAGTGACAGTTATAGAAGAGTTTACACTTTTATAAACACTGCAATTGCCATAGATCATTGCTGGTGTCAACGATACACCAACGTGCAATTGAAGGTACAATCTTTTGGTTTGTTTATATGGTCGGTGCTCTTAAGCTTTTTGGTCGTATTTCCAATTTAAGACAACTGAGGACAGCTTTTAACCTCATTTGATTCCACTACAATTTTGACAATCACTCGCTTTTGCTGTTATCGATGTTTCATATCAAAATCTTTCTTTTTTAGCACACTTTCAAAAATGCAGAATATTTTTCCATAAAAAGACTATTTGTTCACCCTTATCATGATTATGTATCAAACATAAACAAAAAATGTTCTTCAATAGAATTGCCGAATAGCCCCCCACACGTCTTAAGACTTATTTTGACGAGAACACAAATCTTTATTTGGATTGTGCTTTTCAAGAAAACTGTTCTCACAACACTCTTAACGAATCAGTGGCAAAAGGAATAATGCACGAAATCATTTCACACCTCAGAAACCTTTATTATAACTTTTTCAAATAGTACATGTTTGGCTCGCAAATTTGTGGTGAAGCATTCATATTTATTTTAAGTGTCAAAATAATTGTATCAAAATTGTGTAAATGTCAGGCGAGGTTAACTGCATCCCTTAGATGCCTCAATATTGTTGAATAAATTACTGTGGAATACAATTCCGGATAAAAGGGGACAACATAAAGTGAGACAGTTTACATAAAGATAGGTTTTGAGATATGTAAATTCTGACACAATTTAAGAAAATATTTTTATGTTGCGTTAACATCTAAATATTTAAAGAAGAATGAACAAATGATCCAAACCTTGGTGGAAATAATAGACACACGGCATACATAGAAAAAGATGCAATCTAAAAAAAGTACAACTGTTCCATTAACGACTCTGTTTTTGATATTCAGTTCCAAAACAGTTTTAACATTTTTTTAAGGGGGGGGGGTCCATTCAGATTGTATTTAAGCTTACATGTAGATGGGAGTGGTCGTAACATTTAATCACTATACCCATTGTGGCATAGCATAAGGCTATATTTAGAACACGTGTTCACAGGAATGTCTTTTTTCTCCAAAGGAAGTTACATCTTTTCATCATTTCCACGGTCCGTTTGTCTTTTACTCTGCTCTAATAACACACAGATAATTCTGGAATCAAACATAAGTTTTTCAAAGATAATGACGATGCAAACACACTTTTGAGGTGCGAGCTTGGCCAATTATCGACAGCAAACAGGTAGTTGACCCTGAGTTCTTTTTTGTAATGGTATAGGCGGCAGTAGAGATGTCTCTAAAAACAGTAAGTATGGTTAATGAAGTTTAGAGTCAGCTGATGAACATGTGTTACCTGTCATTACATAATCATCTGATTTTTTTAATTCACAAAAAATCCATGCACGTGCGTTACTCACATAATGTAATGATTGTTGTTTGGCAGATTCAGTGCTTTTCTAGCATAAAAATGCCCCCGTACACTTGCTTTTTATCTGTTTATCAAAAGGAACTCAATTTTCGTTGTACAAATGTCAGATATATCTGTTTATTTTTATCTGCCTTCCAGTAAGGTCAAAGCATACGGGAGGAGTCAATTTGACAGTGACAGTACTTAGTCTAGTATATATATTGGACTTTTTAAACACAGAAAATTGTAACAATTTAGTGAATCAATGCAATGTTGAGGGACAAAATCCAATTGCATTTTGAGGATTACAACTTATGAACAGTTTAACAATATTTTTCATCTCAATATAATTACAGAAAACAATTAATGACTGAAAACTTAACTTCAAAACCACTGATAATTGGTTAATTTAAGCGGGTTAAAGAGTTCGGAGGACTTCGATTAACATCTCTGTAATATCATTTGAAAATTTAATGGTTTGCAATCCTGTACATATTGTATAATATAGTGTATGTATTCTGAAACCCGTAAATGTTTGTTTTGATATGTTAAATCCATTCATTGGGTTACCATACAGATTTCACAAAAATGGATATTATATTATAATAAATGTTGCAACCTTTCTTTAGGTTGTGTAAATGTTTCTAACAAATGTTAGGCTTTTCCAGCAACAGAAGAAAGATTGACCATCTAGAGAATTTTCAGTATTCTGATAGATCACAGACCATAAAAAATAATTCATTTTAAACATTGTTCACGAACCCTGCCAGGTGAAGATACAAATAAATTTTTAAAATATAAAATAATTTTACGTTCTCTGAAGCCTTCTTTTTACTTTTAAATTTGCATGAATTACACGGGGATTTGTCAACCCCTTTTGATCACTTCGCATCTTCCGATAATAACATTCCCAAGACTATCATGGAGGAAATCAGCAAGATCTACAATAATGATAGGTTGAGTTTAGATGTGTATCTGATGTGTATCTAATTCAGGTTACAGTTGAATTCAGGTGCGATATTCACTGATAAGTTGGAGTGAAGTATTTTGAAATGAATAAAAGAAATCATTGATCAAATGCACATACTTCATGTGTCTGTATTGTGTGTGGCAATCAATCACAGATGTTCATATAGCTTCATTAGGATGAGATAAGTTAAGCCTTTATTTGATACTCCGTGAAACTTTTCTATAAGTTCAGGTATCATTTGGTGGAAGTTAAGTTAAAAATAATTGCCATATGTTGCTCTGGACACAATGCGTGAATATATTGATGTATTAGATATGGCACAGTTGATCTATGATTTTCACATTTTAGGTTTTTTCCATTCTACTGTTAGTTAAGTCTGCATTATAAATGATCATTCGCAACTCCTCGGACTTTTACAAAATGACACGAGAAGTTGCTATTGAAGAGTGTTCGAGGTCTGGTTATTGGCATTGCAACAATGCTTAATTGAGAGATATAAAGCATGTCAAAATGTTGGTTCATTGTACATTGATTTTATAATTATATAATTAGAATTAAAGAGTAGATATACATGTATTTGGAACCTTATATTCTAAAAGAGTCCACTTAGGGTAGGGTCATTTCCGTTATTAGAAGTCTATTATACAATTTAAGTCATTCTATAATAATTCGTTGAAAATATTTAAAAAAAAACCAAACATTGTCTCAAGTTATTTAAATCGTCCAACGTAGATCATTGATATAATGAGTTCATATATAATGATTTATTAAGACAAAGACTTCATCGTGATCTCCTATCTGCTATTCAAAATATATAATCATTATGAGATTCACACAATCTTTAGATTCGTAATTATTCAAATGGATAGAGAAAAAAAACCGAATCATATATCAGTATCAAAATCGAAACGCACAGTGATGTTATCTTAACAAAATACGAAACCCTGAAAGCGTGAACAATATGGCGTCCAATGGAAATGACGCGCATAATCATACGATCTACAGCAAAGACTGGATTTCAAAGACACGATAAAACCCACGGAGTCTGAACTTATCTTATTTCATAGTACTCACTAATTCCACCTAAAGCATGACCTCATTGGAAATGTTTTATTACACTCCGAACTCTACTCCTTTTATTGTTTCAAGGTTTTCAAAGATCATCAATTTCAGTGATTGCAGCTAACCATATGATTATTTATTTGGTATACTTTGTTGAGGGTTCGGATTTCTCAAAGAACTCGATATTTTCTTCCTAAAAATTGGTGAACTCTTACGATATAGTACATGTATACAGACACTCTTTCCAATACGCATGTACTGTTTTTACTCCATTCATGAGTAAATACATTTAAAGGTCTGATATTAACCTCACAATTGCTAAAACTTCAATATGATGTAAGATGCCCGAAGCCTGTTGGCGGAGTGGTAAGTCTTTGAGTGTGTTGTTTTGACCAAAAAAACCGCCACACGAACGGATGTACACGGTCATAGAGGATGAGGAAAAGCAAAATAGCAGTCACCACAAAGTATCTACCCACAATATATCTCTCTCTCTCTCTCTCCTCTCTCTCTCTCTCTCTCTCTAACAAATGAAATCAACATAAAATATGCAATCTTTATATTATAAATTAACATCTATTCATGTAGACGAAAACCTTATTTTTTGAATTTTAGAGAACTTCTTATTTCTGCTACATCATTCAGTCATTAAGCCACGACGTGTTGTTTTTCCCGTCAAAGACAAACTATTAAACTAAACAGTTTGCATTACTAAATTCAACGAATTACTTTTCATTTTTTTTTTAAAATGCTGTATTTGGTAGTTTATGTGTGTATAAAATTAGCAAGTTATGCATAAAAATATATGACGCAATAATTTGTTTCTGCAATGATCGTTATGAAAGTTAAAACTTCAATAAAACACTTCATTTCAAATGTTACCAATTATCCAATTTTTAGCTCAACACATCAACATTATTGAAATCAGGAAGAAAACACTGGCGTTCTGTCAAAATTTTAAATAGTTGAATGCACACAATTATATTTTGAAAAATAGTTATGTGCATCTAGAAAATTAAGGAATTAAAAGTGCAGCATACTATTATAAAAAAAAAAACCCACCAAAAACCCAATTGGAAATCGAAATCAAAAGATATCGAAAGTTTTCTAAAATTAGGTAAGTGGCGATTACTTTGAAAACATTTTGCGTAAAAAGTTTATATCAAACGGAACTCCGCCCGATAAGCCATTTGTCATAAGTATATATTTATTTTGTTCTAACGCAAATAAAAGGTAGTCATAAAAACAGCAAATAGCACCTACTCAAATCGAATGCAAGTAGAGCTTAGGGATAACATTTTCTGGTGCTCGACAGGCTTTTAATTTAATGCAGGCACTTGTTGAAAAGCTTTAATTCTGTTCAAAATCCTAACTGCTTTACAAAAGTCATTATATTATGCTTTCTAACTAATTGTAATGGCTATCAAATCGTACAAAAACTCGGTGAAGAGGTCCCCTTTTTCTGGCAGATTTAAAGAAAAAAACGCTGTTATATTTATCAGATCGATTGAATCATTCATATATTCACTCACCTACTAACGGAACAATCGATTGATTGATTTTGATTGATTTTACACCTTTATTGCAGTCACTGGCTGCTTTCCTACATTTTGCCGATGGATGAAGCATCCATTGAGTTGGCTCTCACTCTTCATGCTAAGACGACCGTGAGAGGCCCTTCTAATGATGGACCACGTTACTATTATTTCCATTCCCGCTGGCCTGCTGCATATCTGACAAGTTTACAAAGAGCCGCGATCTGATTAGGAATCAAATCAGCAACTCATCTCATATTCCAGTCATTTTGAGAACCACGCTGATATAAAAGTTATTAGCATTTCATGCGACCATTTTTTATTTTCGAATCGAGTAAAGCATATTACTCAATATTAGAGTTTTCATCAAAAAATGTTCTCAAAGGTCTATAAGTTTGCTGCAGTACATATCACCATCGTTTCCATGTCTTACATTAAGCAGAATGTTTTATTTTTCTCATTTTCTCGTTTGACTGCTATACGATTGTTTCCAGATATATACCCTATCTATTTTATGGATTTGGTGGTAGATAAAAAGCATGTCGGGTCGTTTTATCTCTGCTCGAGTAAAAGTCAAGATGGAGTAGAACGTGTGTTGAAAAACGGAAATGACGTATTTAGCATAAGTATCATGCAACGTACAATACCTCAAGCTGATAAAGTTTTTACTTAATCGTAAAGAATTCTTCACAAAAAATCAAAGCAATATATTAAAAGCATTCAGCACCAAATACAGAATTCAATGAGAATCAGTTTCCATTAAAGATTTTTGGATATGGGTTCAAAGCAGAGACCCCCTTTTTTGGAATCGGGGACAAGGTAATATTTTTTTGTGTTCAAGTCCTTTTGTGTAAAGTAGAGACAGCTAGGACAGTTTGAGAGTTTGAACATTTGCGTGTTCAATAATTTCAACGTTCGATGGTCCGACGTCTGACTTGCATTGTTGTCACTATCATATTAACAAGTTCTAGAGATGATGTTAAACAACGAAAAAACCACAAAAAGAAAGAAATGATTTAAAACTGACAATTTAAACATGCAGACTAATCTTTTAATTTCTTCAAAAATTTTAATATGTACCGGTATTGAACCTGTTTGAAAGAAAAAATCGATCATTGACTTCAGATGATTTATACAAAATTCGTTAAAACTTTCACATACACTTTTACAAGGTAATGATTTCCCTAAATCAATATTGAAAAATATGAGACGACCCCAATTTTCCTCACTGTGTCACACACTGCAGTCTATGTTGTGACTGGGACGTGCATTTACCCCTAGGATGTATACAGGGACTTACTTATGATGCTACATGTTTGTGGGCCAATGATTTTATTGCCATTAATTATGAAATACAAATAAAAAAAAAGGAGAACTTCTGTCTGCTGATATATGGTATACATAGATGTTAATTATGGAAGTCGCTGAAGAAGAGAGATTACAAAAAACTTATCAATTGATATAAAGAACAGTAAACATAAATTGTTAATATTGACATTAAGTGTTCGAAACAATATTCATGTAGCATGTACATGTGAAGTTAGCCGGTTGTTGATATCTTTTTCGATGGTTTGTTGGATAGATATCAGAAGTGGAGGTCAAGTATATAAAACTTGACTACCAGTGACTATCAGCAGAGAGGAGAAATGCGTTGCACACCATAGTAGGTAAAATATATTGTCATGATTTTATTCCAAATTACAATACTATATACATGTAGCAGAAAAACAAATTATCAAAATAATACAGCCATTAGCACAAAAAAAGAGAGAATTTTTCAGAAACTATCTGAGCAGTATCGAGTTTCATACCCGATTCAGTAAAATGATTATGACCTTGCGTGGTAATGATAACTGTATCTGTTTTAGTTTATTTTGCTTGAAATTTAAAAAAAAACTAAGAAAAAAAAAACAACAACAAAATAAAACAAAACAACAAAAAAACATAATGAGATACACAGAAGTCTAAAATTCTAACTAAGGTCTGTAAACTCTTATTTAATCTTATATATTCGAATCAACGAATGAAGAGGTCACATTTTTTCTTTGATACTAAATGTTAAGAAGGGATCATATTTAGGGTGTGCAGTGGTGTTTATTGCCACTTCAAGAATATTCCCTCTCGTTTAGATGTCACCAGTCCCGACGACGCTTGTGTCCTGATATATCTTAATTTTCAAAATGAAAACTTTGTTAAGACTTCTTAGACACCATTCTTAGAGAGGTGCCAATTGCAACATGAGATCCAGGATCATCAGTAGGATACATCAAAATGGAATGAAAGAACAGGTTGCTCTTTAAATTTCGTCATTCTAACAAAAACATTCGGACTACCAGTGCATCAGGTGGATAATGTATGACTTGTATGAAGTTGATCTTAGCAAAAAAGCACGCAGCACTTTGAACTATCTCGATATAATAAACTTTCTCAAAGAAATGCATATCGCAAAACATTCATAATGTCTTCCTTTTCGTAAGTGAACTTTGTGAGAAACGCTTTGAAATTTTACGCATCATATGTGACATTGACTTGAAAGTTTACACCATAAGTGTTATTTGTTTGTTGAGGCGATATGGACTTGATCTGGTCTCAATATGACAAGCTAATGACTCTGACAGGATGCGAAACCATTGGACGAGGTCTGAGTCACTCTGAGAGCGATAGAAGACAACAAGAGGTTGATTTATGGTCTATATTGTTGCTGAAAAGACAACGGAACGAGTAATGGTGCTTTTTAATTACAAATATCACGATTACAGACAATTTACCTAATCAATCTGTCAATAATCACTCGGTCCCATGCACCCTAAACAAATGCTTTATACCAGATAATTAGGCGAAGTAACGGCCTGAAAAACTGAGCTTCCTGGAACACAGGAACTATGGCGACCGCTTCAAGTCAGTCGGATATTGTATTTATTATTTTGTTATGGTTTTCAGGGTTAGTCTTTTGAGAGGAGAACAACCAACTTAATCAAGTGTTTTCAGATTTATGATGAATAATGTTTTTTCTTCTTCTTCATGAAACCTTGACAAAATAAAAATAATCGATCCAAATGATACTTACAATGACGAATTTATTAATTTTTTTTGCATGTGAACGTTAAGATTATCTCTGTGCTACATAACCATGTTTTCATCATTACCACTTAAAGAAATGTTCTTCTCTGATTGAAGAGGAAATGATTCTGAGTCTCGCTTATTTATGCTATTGTTTTTTCTATTATCTGATGAGAGCAAACACATACTAATTGCCTATAGAGATTCCATTTGTCTTGGCAGGGATAAATCTGACTTTGGCATAGAACCACTGACAACGATTCTGTACAAGACCACTTGAGACACATTTCAAAACGAAGAAAAGGACGTGTTACTGCATACATCTATGACGCTGTGAATGTTCTCGAGACGTTATTTGAACATACATTCCTTAAAATATGGCACAACACACGTAAGACAACTAATGATTATTTACATCGAAATGTTCACAGATATTGTCTTCATCTCTCAACTCAACAGCTGCTCTCCTCGTCCATACATTTCCCTTATTACAATGACATCATTGGTGTGTTAGAACAGCATCATTGACTTCGATTGGTCTCAACCTGAAACCAGAGAAAGAAAACATTGACACCCATGTCAATCATTGTGGTTTTTTTAAAATGTTAAATACTGTAGTAAACAGACCTTCGGGATTACCCTTTATATTGAATCATATTTTTGATTTGAATATTCTAAGTTTTTAATATTTTACATTCAACAAACTGTCGACTGGTTGTTTATTAGTACAGCATCGAAATAGAGGATTTTAAAATAACACGATACACATTATTAACATGTATGGGATGCTCTGAGTACGAGGATAATCATTATCCTCATAAGGTCCTAAATTTGATATTCATTCAGTGTAAGTGACATGGGGTCAAGTTACCATTAAAAGTACAAAAGCATTAATTAATGACATAACACACTACGTAAAACTCATTTCGTTCTTCAGTCTTGCGCGTAGTATGCTGATTTGCAAAATAATTTTTTTACCCAACAAGGAAATATATCGTGTTATCTCAAAACATGCAAGTAATTGTATTCGCAAAACAACGTTTTATTATTTTATGCTCGAAGTAATAGTAAAATTGAGCCGTTTTACATTTTTAAAAATAAACGAACATTGAACAATGTATCTCCTGGAAACCTTTAGTTTGAAGTTATGTCATCGAGGATTATTGCGGCATTAAGACAGCGCTATCTGCATGGAGGGGGTTTACAATGGGTACTGAGTGAACCCCTCTCTATTGTCCGTCAATAACAGATCGATGGGGAAGTACTACTCACCTTTCTCTGGTTTACTCTACAGTGGTCATGAGATAGGACCAGCGGGTACGTTTTTCGTACAAAACAATTTAGCCATTCATTATTACCTTCCGCATAAATGTTTAAAATGATTTACGATCACAAGCAATGCATCAAAACAATATGCATTAATATAATTGGTTCGGGTTTCAAACCCCCTCAAAGAACATCGTGCATTGAGTTGTAGGTGTCTGTCTGTCCGACAGTATACATTATATTTTCCAGCTTATATCTTGAGCACTCTCTGGTTGGCATTAATATTTTTGTACAAAACAATTTAATCATTCATTATTACCTTCCGCATAAATGTTTAAAATGATTTACTATCACGAGCGATTCAATTCAATATGCATGAATATAATAAGATCGGGTTTCATGCCCCCTCGAAGAACAGCGTACTTGTGTCTGCACGTGTCTGTCTGTCTGTCAGCAGTCAATATATTGTCCAACTAATATCTTTGGCGTTCTCTGGTTGGCATTCATCATACTTCATCAACAGGTTACATGATAGATAGATAAGACTGACCCTATAGATCTACAGTTGAAGGCTATAATACCAAGTGGACAGGCAATATATACCACTTTAATATTTTCCAAAACAGAGAAGAACGTGTTTTAATAATATATTTTAACATTAAGCTGATTTACTAAGGGGTTTCCTCTTCAAATTTGATAGTCATCATAAAAAATAGTGTTTTCTTCTAAACTTTTGAATTAAAATGTACCCCATTATATAGCATCTTGTAAATAGATTAATTTTTAAAGGCAACCTTAAAGACTGTAGTTATTATCAAAATCGAAAAATCTATTTTTCCCCACTATCAATATTCACAGATAGTGCAAATAAAATTTTTGCAGTACCATTTGAACCCATGGCTTTCGGGTCAAGTTTAATTTGGTTCGCAGAAGGTAAACATGCAATGTCAGCCTGTACATCTTTGCAAGTTGGGTGTCTTCGGTCCATACCATCATGCAGACGTTTTGCTTACTCATGGTCTCACTGTTATCCTTATAGTTTTATCTCCATAAACAACACACCACCCTTGCAGCTAGCTGTGATCCTCTGGTAAAACGTTAAACGATGCGTTTCTATCGCAGCTATGTTTGTCAGACTCCTCTTAGAACGGTGACGGAGTCTTTTGTCACAAATTGATAAATATATTGATTGGATTTTGGATTAGACTAAATAAACGTTTTAATATTTAGTATTTTTTAGTCAAGGAAAAGGAAATCTTAAGACTTTTATGACTATCTACTAACTCACATGTTTGCGTATCTGATAACATAAAATAAATGTTCAATGAAAGACATTTTTAGTGTTCTTGAATACATACCAAAAGACTCAGATCGGTATTGTATTAAGGTTTGATGATAACGCCTTTTATCTAGATTAAATGATGACACAATAGGTTGTCAATACTTTTCAATTTCCAAGAGATACAATACTTAGTCTATTATGTACGTTATTATAGATATCAGATATACCAAACTTCGATATTAAGATGGTATGGGACACCTCCATTCCTGTCGAAATAAACAATAAAATCAAGTATAATTTTATATTTTTTTCTTTTCCTAAATTGTTACTGAACAGCGTAGCGCAACGTGTTAGAGCGTTAACTACGAATCTGTCATGAGTTCGAATCTCGCTGGAGCTGTTGTAATTTTTACCTTTCCAAAACATTTTTAAAAATAATTTTTTAGTCAAATAGTGTAAAATTTAAAAACTTTAAAACGGTGAAAGTATTTTGCTATAATTTACTTTTATCCACATAAGTATCGACAGGTGTCCCATACCACCTTAACAGTTTGACTTACTGACCCTTAATCTGCAGTCTTTACTAAAGATAAGTTAAAACTCTTTATAATTTTTTTTTTTTTTTACGCTAATCGCTTATCTATTGGAAATTATGCAATCCTTGATGTCCGGTCTAGCGCCATCTAGTGAGTATGTGTTAAATTTCTTAGAATTATTAAACTGCAGGGAAAATAAAGCTTATAGCGATTTACCAGGAACGAACAATTTTGTTTCGATATAAGTGAGATTTGTGCTATTTTATACGTTTATAACACGTTTCAAGACTTGAGGAATGGAAATGTGTTCGCAATTAGTGTTAATTCGCTGTAATCATGTTCTCTGTAAATGTGTTTTACTTTATTTATATCAGTTTTGTATTCAGTGATCTCGTACCCCGTCCATTTGGAGCTCGGTCAATACATGCACGTAAAACTTAAGTTGGTATCTTCTTGGCTTTATCTAACATAGTGTAATACTATTCGTTGATAACTGTAATGTGCTTGTTTTGTGCATCACAGTACCTTGAGTATTTTGCTGACTTTAACAAAGGCCATTATATAGCTAGAATCATTTACCAGTAATGACTAAATCCATTTTATGGTGGGTTTTTTTTTAGTATTCCCCTCCTATGGAGTACCTTAAAAATTCAATTCGTTGTGGATGCAGTTATCGTGATTTATTTAAAATTATAAGATTAGGCTCAGACGCGACTTATATATCATTATTTTCCATTTATTTATTTATTTATTTATTTATCTATTTATTTATTTATTTATTTGGTAATGTACTCTGATTTTTTGTTGTTGGCATAAACAGGTTTGGTTGCAAATAAATAAGGTACAAATTTTCATGGAATTCATCTAAAATTAAGAAATGTCTCGTGTGTCCTTAATTTAAAAAATATGAGTGGTTTTTTTTTATCCAGAACAAAATGTTATTATCAGTGGGAGTTTAATTTTCTGGATACGTGATGCCAACCAAATCCAGATCTCCTCATGATTCCGTGGTAATACACCTTTACGACTACAAATGTTTAGTCAATCTTTTGTTAAGTTGTACAAGCATCGATGACTTTAAGCTTTGTAAGTGAAAACTAAGATTGAAAAGTGTCACTAAAAACATAAAAAGAATCAATAGAGAATGACAAGAATCCCTGTACTCTTTTATTCATTGAAAAAAGATCTAGCAGGTGCCCGTTTGTATTTATCTTATTACAGATACTTGAAGAAGGAGGATTGGAGGTTTGTTTGTCTCAGAGGTAATCTTCAAGAGAAGAAGAAGATATCGTTTGACGCTGATGATAGCAAGGTTCAATTCACTTCAAAGTCGGTTTCATAAGAATGAAATATCCACTTTGTTAAGATGGTAGTCGCAATAGAATGACTCTAGAGATTAAAAGTTCAACAGACAGAAACCTACGCAAATCTCGAAGGGACCTTTTTGAAATGAGCCTGTCAGATATAATATGATGAGATCAAATAGCGTTTGGTGAAAAAAAAAATTGAAGAACTTTTGTTTTTCTTTTGAGAAATGAGATTCTGGTCAGCCGATCATAGTAGTTTTTTCTCCTTTTTTGACATTTAGAGATTTGAAGATTGAATTTATTATAATGATTTGATCAGAATTCCAACTTGTACGTGGGTACTTTTACTCTGGTCATATAGATTAATGTCACATTTGGCAGAATCTTAAATTTGCATCGATACTTATTTGAAATATGTTTTTTTTAAAATTTGGTCAAATATTGTAATACCTGTACAATAACTTATTCCTTCTTGCTGATTCCATTACATGTATGTATTATGTGCTCATGAATAGAATCAATGACTCCAGGTTGAATTTGATTGAAGCTGATCAGAATCCGGAAAATCACGTTATTGTTTTGGATATAAACCGCCCCCTGGGGAGTCTAACTACCACTAAGTCCCAGCCAGATAAATTCTATATTGAGACCACATCAAAGAATCAATTTGAATCATAAAATATCAATGACAAGGGAAAATTGTAATTGGGCATCCCCTTTTGTTGTATGTTACGCCGAGGCATCATTAACATTTTTGATTTTATTATATTTTCCCAGCATTGAAAACCAGTGCTCGATTAAGAATATTGCTGAATGATACATCAAATTAGTTAAAACTCAGCAGCAGTAATTGACTTCTCAAGCGTGTGATTCGTTCAATCAAAAGTCAGTAAACTTGTTTATGGAATTCCCATTGTTGATACTGTGGTGTCAGATGTGATTCTGTAATTGCATTCTGTAGGGAATAGTAAGAATGCTCTATTTTGTTGTAAGAATATTGAAGACTGCTTGGTTTAACATTTCATAGAATGCTTTTCCGGGTGTTGAAAGTTTTAAGGAGGTTGGATGGTCAACAAATTAACCACCAGATCTACGTACAATTTTAAGAGATCATAATGATTTGTTAAGCTAAAAACAATTATTTAGTAACGGAAAAATCGATATATTTTAACTTTAGAATTTGGGTATTTGCCTATATTTTTATATAGAGCTCTTCTTCTAACTTCTTCTAATGGAGATCATTACAGTCTTAAAATGGCCTCGACCATCGAGCCCTCTTAAACAATTCATCATAAACATATAATTCTTGCCAGTACCCTAATTAAAAAAACAATTTTGAATCTTAAATATATTAAATATATCCTAAATATCAATATTCTGGCCAATTTCTTTACAGTAGTTGGTATATTCTAAGGGTCATAGAAAATAAGAAAACAAATCTACCAAAATATTTACATTCTTGTATGTTTTATATTCATTTTTGATTTTTTTTCCCTTATTTTATTTTTTATTATCTATTTTTACTTATTTCATATTTATCATTATTATTTAATGCTTATTCTATTATATATTTTAAAAATCTTAATTCTATACTTTATTTCTGTTTAACACAGATAGAGAGAATGAACTTATGAATCATTTAGCAAAAGAGCTCCTATATGCCTATTATGCTAACTTAGGAATTTGCTAAGGGTTAGTACCAGAACAATATTACCAGTATACATGTATCTTTATATGCTATTTTCATATATAATTTTATCAATCGACAACAGAAAAGAACGTTTTAGACCAAATTGATTTTTACTTAGAATATTGGTAAGCGGTATGAGTTGTATGCATGAAATATTTTTCATTCAATTAACTGAAAGCGAAAAAATCGAGATCCCGAAACTCCCCATCGCTGTGAAACATGACAATGATATTGTTGCATATTCATCAAGTGTTCGGAATCACATTTCAAGTTTATGTGATTTTTGTGAGTTATACGCTGTTTATCATCTTTTGTTTCTCTTCTTCATAATTCCTGAGTGTATTGCACTGTAAAGATCGCCTGATATGGAATTCTTTATAAATGTATAGCCTAAATGAAACCGTCAACGTGTTCGGGCGACAATACCTGATTTTAATTTAATCAAATGTGATATGCGCTTTCTCACTATGGCTTCAGAAGGAAGTAAATTTAAAGCATGAAAGCAAACTTTTTGCATTGCAGAGGTAAATCTTTATCAAAATCAATTTCAATATAATCAAGTAAAGCATACAAAACCCAAGTTATATCAATGCTCATTTTCTTACAATCTATCTGTTTATCAAACAAAAATCTTGGAGTTAACCGTTCCATGTCCTTTGATCTATGGTTTAAACCACACCGTGAAAACAAAAATCTTGGAGTTAACCGTTCCATGTCCTTTGATCAGATCTATGGTTTAAACCACACAGTGAAACCCAATTAATATATATAAAAAGATGATACTTCTTGCATGTACATTTAATTCATAATAATGAGACTACAGAAAATTTCATCGGGGGTGAATTTGCTTGTCGGTAGTATAGTTATACATGTATATTACACATTAGTTAATTAGTTAGCCAACAAACTTAATTAGACAGGAGGCTTTTCTCAAATGTCAATTAATGCATTATGGCAAAAAAATCTCTGTTACAATCTTTTTGCATTAAGCAACATGATATTGTCCCCATTGTTAAGAGGGCGGAAGTAGAGCTCTTGTTTGGTGGAGATCAGAAAGGCCAGCCAGTAGCAGTTTCTCTCATTATTGTGTAATCACAATGACAGCGCTAGAATTATCCTCCACAGGTCTGGTTCTCATCCGCAAGCCCTTGGGCTTATGAATGCTGAATCATAATTACAGAAAGGCCTCTCGTGAATCCAATATTACAATATTATTAAGATTATTTCAATAAAATGCTTTAACAACATACTTTAAGCACCCATTATATTCAGTGAAGAATGGGATACAGCCTGTTAAATGAGAGTAAACCCAAGTAAAGCCAGTCTCTGTTTCGTTGTTATCGTGGGATAAAAAGTATATTTTCGTGTGCACGTGGCTTCAATACTTTCCAAGCGTTCGTGGTTTTAATATTGGTAAGACTTTAGTCTACTCCTACTATCGTATGGTCCAGGAGCGACAATCTGATGCAGGTCTCCTTGTAATTTTGCAAAGTATCTGTTTAAGAGGGCTTGATGGTCGTGGTCATTTTTACACAAAAGACATCATATTTAAAATTTAAGGAAGATCTGATGGTTAATTTGTTGACCACCCAGCCTTCTTAGATATTAGTTTTTACACCCAGCCAATGAATTTAAAATGTTCAATTTGACATCTTATATGGCACGATTTGAGCTGAAAATTTCAAGTATTATTTCTCCATTTTTCGTATTATTTGTATTATTATACCATGACTCCAATGGGTTACAGATGGAGCACAGTGGGAAGGGTGTTGCTAAAACGCGGAACGAAAAACGGAACGGAAAGAAGAACGGAACGGAAAACGAAAAATATAATATCAAGTTTATCGGTTTAAAAGGGTATCGACTGGCCAGAAACGATTTACTTTGTATCATTTGTTCATATCTAATGAACGATTTTTAACATGTGGTTGTCGTATTGATGTTCTTATGAATGTCTATCAAATATAGCATTGTATTCAATTTGCTTTAGTTGAATACGAAACGGAAAAATCAAATGTACGCAAATTGTGAAATATTAGGAGTAAATTAGGTATAACTTTTTACTTTTTTTTCTTATATGGTGTTGCTGGCCCAACAGCGTAGCGCAGTTAGTGAAAGCGTTTGATGCGTTTTATGAATATTATTATATTTCAAATCTGATGTCTATACTTACATCAACATTGAACTTTCGGTGCTCTATACCATCCTTAATCATATAGAAGATTCAGTATCATTGAGCTATGAAAAAAAACACGTCTGACTGACGACATCTATGATCATCTTTACGAAGTCTTGCTGCATCATTTATT
>WFKH01006014.1:10067253-10080109 GCA_016163765.1 Magallana hongkongensis | reverse complement strand
TCTGTAGAATCCAGGAGCTTCCGGGGGTTTCGCCCCCTGGGCCCCCACCAGGGCTTTGCCCTTGACCCACTGGGGGCCCGAAGGTGGCCCCCAGACCCCCTGCCTAAACTGGCTTCCCCTCTAGCTTCAAATCCTGGATCCGCCCCTGCATTTTGATATTTTGAGATGACCGCCACTAAAAACCAGACGGTAGAATTTAATATTTTTTACATATAAGGTAGAAAATGATATTACAAATCATATTTTACAATGTGAGGAAAATTGCTTAGTAATATTTTTTTAAAATCTGCTTCGAAGTGCAGAAAATGACAATTTCCTATATACATGTGTATTCTTATAGTAAATGTACTTGCATTTTGAGATGGCCCTTAAAGAACCAGTTGATAGATTTTCTTGAAACTTCGCAAATAACTAGAGTTGGTGTAAGTTACATATGGTTAAAAAATAAAGAGTTTTGCTATTGTAGTTTTTACACAAAACAAACCAAATCGGCCTCTCCCTAGGCATTCACAAATACTCATTGTGTTTTTTAAGATTTTAGACAAATATGAAATCGTCATGGTTTGACTTGTTCCACATATTCCACCATGTGAAGTGCACTTAATTGCATATATTAGGCCTGGAATAATCTTGCATGGTTATTGACATTATTGATACATTGATAAAGTGCTAATAATATGTCATTTTCAGTATTGAACCTAAATTATAATATAAGAACTGGTTCATCAAAAACGTTTACATCTTGATTGTGGGTGGGTACTGTAATTCAGTCCGGGCAGGTTCACCATAGCACATGCATGTAAAATAGAAAGGAATAAGAAATGGTAGCAGTACAATGAGATGTGTTAATCAACAGCAAAGAAGTCACATATGTATCTTGGGTTAAAATGGTACTGGAAATGTTTGTCAATTGTGTGTTACTAGTAGACCTAGACTATATGCCTCGATTGATTGGGGTGGTCGTGAAATACACGTTACTGACAAACTTAAAAAGTTTCAATCAGGATTTGCTAGATTTCTGGAGTGGTCATCCAAATTTTGTGTCTCGAGAAGCTCTACAAACTGGTTGTGAACCATTACAAACTATATATAGACTCTACGTTCACGACCATTGTAAAGCTACAACAATAATTTGAAAAGCAGTAGAAAATTACCCCCCCCCCCCCAAAAAAAAAATAATAAAAGAGGAAGGATGATTCGGTTTATTTTGTCAAACCTCAATCTACATGTACTTATATTAAGAGTTGTTCACTTTTTCATACTAAACCATCAAAAAGTATGTCCCCTCTTCACCTCCGGTGCTAAGGTATTAGCTTTTGCAAAATGCTTTCTGTGTTCAAAATTCGCACCACGAGGTTTGTGTGATTCCGGCACCCCCATCCGCAATATAACACAATTAATTTTTTGTGATAAGATGGTTTTAATGTGCCAGACATTCTCTAAAATTAAAGTGTTTTGAAACACTCGAATTTATTTACGATGTTTAACTGTAGAAGTTCAGAGAAGCCAACTCAATCTTGCAATTGTTTTTCCTTGTGGGGTACCCCTACATATCCATACCCAAAACCCAAGACCCTCTTTCACTAGTCTTTAACTTATGACAAGGACGTATATATCTCTGCTTATGAAAGGTTTCATTGCTCTCGATACTCCTCCCCTACGTTAGAACCGCGCATAGTAAGTTACAAAGAATATGTTTTCAATCCTGTTTGTTTGATCAGCACGCATTTTGTTGGTAAGCACACGGTGACTCGGATAAAATAATTGAAGCGACCACGCTGACACTCTGTCATTAATTGCTTTAGAGTTATTGCATCTTCCATTTTCCATCTTTCCGAGAGGATGATGTGAAATACGGTCCAGTAAATTGGCAAGAAAATAAATTTAGGAATTTTTCTTTTTATTTTGCATGTATTAAATCTTTGATATATGTACTCTTATAGATTTATACCTTTCTTACCCAAGAAAAAACAATCACGTGGGAGATATAAGTAATTATTTATTGTAGGGGTACACTGTTTACATTCAATCTCCGTAGACTTTTAGCTCCGCCCCTCATTTGAAAACCTTTAAAGTACACAAGCGCATTTAGGTACTTTTTTCTCCTTCAGCTGGTCAATGTATTTTCTCAAAATCTATCTATTTGATGATATATGTGAAAGGAGAAAAATGTACCTCACTGCGCTCATATGTAACTTCTAAAAAGAATGCAAAAGTCCAGTGGGTCTTCCCATTATAAACTGATATTGTTTACCTGGTGTGAACTCGCTTAACCTTTCACAAGTTTATCTTTTAAAAAGATAGGTGAGCTAGCGCTGTAGCCATCATAAAACACAGAAGTAGATTTCTAAACCTTTGGTTTATTTTCTGAATAGATCAATTTTTAATAGGAGGGCACAGTGGTGCACTGAAATTGTGTTGGGGTGGGGTGGGGGTCTCAATTCAGAATGGTGAATCTAGAGTGTGTTTCACATCGGCACTGGCATAAATCATTAACTGTGCTTTAATCATTCTGTATTTACTGTAATTTCAACTTTGAGGTGAAAAATAAGAGATCAGTAGGACCAATGGTACTGTTTTGTAGCAATCGTATCTTCTCGGGCCTTTCCGGCAAGCTCGGAAAACACATATCCGAGGTTGTTTTCCGAGATTGAAGGTATTAAGATAAAGCTAGCTATTTATTGCAATTTTTTTAAATAACTTGGCATTATAAGACCTAAGCTACTGTTACTTTATGGCATTTACTAAAAAAAACCCACAAAACTTCAGATCATATGTAATTGATAAAACAAAATTCACATGGTAGAGTTTATCTAGAGTAGTACAGTATTCCCAGAATGCCCTACCGTGAAGTCGAGCATGCGTATTCCAGTAAAAAAGACTAACGTAGTTGCTAGCGCTCGAGAGCGCTAGCAAAAAAAGATAGGTGAACTAGCGCTGTAGCCATTTTTATACACACAAAGTTCTAAGGTTCGTGATCACCTGGGTTATTTTGCTGAAAATTTCCCGCGTGAATGTCGTTTCTTTGCTCGGATTTTTCCATATGATAGACTCAAGCCAAATTGATCAATAAGAGATTATCTTTCTTTGTGCTTCGACGTAAAATTTTCCCGCTTGAATGTCGTTTCTTTGTTTATAACAATCGGGCTTTTCCGTCAAAAAGGAAAAATGAATAAAAATTTAAAGTGTTATATCAGTGTGATACTGCATTGTATCAATCGCTTCTTGTCTTTCCGACATACTCTGAAAAGATATGATCCTTTTTTTTTATGAGCTTGTCGGAATTATCTAGGAAGGTGGTATAACTGTAAGGAAAGCTAGGTTTTACCAGTTGATCTCTACAATCTTGGCATTATATGACATAAGTTTTTCTTGTACTTTTATGTATAGGTTAGACAATAAATTAAGAAACTTCAGAATTCGGACCATATCTTTTTTTTATGATAAAAAGAAATTTTCATCGTACAGTCTATTTACAGTAGTTTTCCCACAATGCCCGACCGTAAAATCGAGCATGCGTATTCCAGAAATATAGACTAACGTAGTTGCTAGCGCTCGAGAGCGCTAGCAAAAAGGACTAACGTAGTTGCTAGCGCTCTCGAGAGCGCTAGCAATAGTGTTACTCGTCTGTGTCTCGCGTGTCACGTGACATAGATTTCGGTAAGCGTGTTCGAGGTGACTATATGTCATTTACCTTCATTTATGAGATTATATTATTTGTAAGTTGTATTATCAACGGATTTTATTTCTGGTCGCTAAGTTTCCCCCAGCAGGTGAGAATTTGGCGAAAAATAAAGTCACATGATATGTAAACGAGTCTTGTTCGACCTGCTTAATTCCTTCATATCATATACATATCGTCTATTGTACCAAGGCCCACCCATTCTATTTATATTTATTCATTGGAAAGATGGGATCACAAACCAGAATGAAATTCACTGTTACAGGGTGTACAAAATCATCAATAATACGTCAATCATTACAAACAAAAAACAAAAAAAACAAAAAACAACAACAAACGATCCAAGCTATCAACACTAATCAGGATGTGTCATATTTATTCTTGTTTTAAAATTATCAAAAGCATGGTAGATTGTCTATAATTCATTGTACAAAAAGGGGCCTTTTTCATATGTTTAGCCTAAGGGATATCATCCTTTGTGTACAAGACTTTCACCGATATTAAACTTAGAACTGATTTTTTAAAAATGATATGTATTATATACAGTACAAATTTGGTTCATTCGTTTATCAAGTTCGGTATTGATAATTTTAAATTTTATTTATTTGGTCAAATAATTTGAAATATGTCTTCTAACAATTTTGAAGATATCAACAGGGACTTACTATGATAAAAAGAGAAGATTTGATTAAAAAAAAAATCCCTCAGTTTTAAGTCCGAAATAAATGTACAAGATGTGAATAAAGCGTTAATTGTCAATTTTCAAATTATGATTTCTAGCTAGAAGTCCCCGCTCTGCCCAGTGTAGTATTGTCCCATAGTCGTAGAGCAGGGGACTATGCTGAGTGAAATGAATATCAATAAAGAAATCGTAGGCGTGGTCAAGGATGTCGCAAAATAAGATAAACTCATATTACCGTTAGGGCATCAATTTGTATATGTATTAAATTAATTCTTTTTAGTTTAAATTTAGTTTTAAAACAATTTTGAAGAAAAATAGTTAAGAAAATTTACGACAAATAAGCCCAGCATGTAGCCGGAAGTCGCACGTGGGACGATCTCGTGGCATTGTTTGTTGACGCCATATTGACCCTTCGTTGGGAGAAGGAGAGATTGAATTGGATGGGCGTATAAGCCAACCATGAGCGATGAGGATAGAGAAGTGGAAATAGAAAGTGATGTAAGTATTCAATGGTCATGTAAAAAGCTTCTGTGAGTAATTATTTGACCATATTTTGAGAAAGCATGATTACTTTTTAGGTTAATGTATGAGTCTCGTTTTCGTTTTCAATTAGGAAGAAGACGACGAACTCGGGGGGTCATTAAATGATGGGACTGCTACACAGTTTATGAGCCAGGTGGGATATCGGTTTTTATTGCAATTTGAGGATGCAAATTTTGTTTAAATAGATATATTTTTCCTTGAAGGGCTTGGTCTGCTTGGTAGCCATGTTGTCTTTTGCGCATGTCCACATGTTTGTTGGCAAACATGAACACGTGATCTATGGGTTCACTAACCAAATGGTCGTTGCAAGTACAGCAATGAATAAACGATTTAGCATTTGCTACTTATAGAATTTTTAAGTGCATAAATATTGCAAAATTTTAAAAGGTTGATGTCCTTTCAACATAGCATGGCCACTTTCCCACCCATAATACTTAATCAGATTATTGACCTTTGTCAATAGAAGACATAAGATTTTAACCTTTGCTGATCAATTTCATATGTTAAATATATCATCCCTGAATTATCTTTATTTAGTGTCAATGAATGTATGCTAGTCACGTAATGAATAAGGATTTTCAGTTACACGCTCTATTAGGTAATGTTCATGTCCATGGTTACGCAATATGAAATATCTAGTATCCCTAAATATGACGTGGATTGATCACCCTGTATGTGGTAGAGCTGTTCCCAGATTCTTTATTGTTGATGAAAATATTTAGTTTTTATCAGAAAATATGTATCAAGAATTCCAATATATTTCTTTACAAAGAATGTTGTCATTTTAGGCTGAAAAAAGGGCTCATCATAATGCGTTGGAAAGAAAGCGCAGAGACCACATCAAAGATAGCTTTCACAGTCTCAGGGACTCTGTGCCATCACTGCAAGGAGAAAAGGTAGGATTGCAGGGGACAAGCCAGAAGGTAATTTGTGTAGTGTGTTACAGGAATTGCATTTTCATTACATACATTTATTATTTAATAATTGTCAAGTAGTCTAAAAATTACAGTACAATACACACATCTCTTTCGTTGAATTCTCCCCTTGCAAAACTTGAAAACCCAAAGGGTTAAGGATGTGCTTTGAACTCATAACACATTATGATCTCAACAGCAATAAGGAGCCAAGGAGAGACAGCAAGTTATATGATCAGAAAACAAATGAAAAAAATTCTTCAAATTCAAGAGAATTGTGCACGTTTGTCGAAATGAAACCATACATTGAGGGATCTTTATTGAACTGAGATATGGTTTAAATTATACTCCAAGACAAAAAAATGCTTAAATAATTTTGATGGAAATGAAGATCATCTTGTTTATATTTGTAAATGATTATAAAAACTGTCATATATCAAGTATTATTTAGAAATTTATCAGTTCTGAGTGTTGTATATACTGTTAACTTAACCAACTTTCATTCGCCAGCCATAAAATTTTGGGATGTTTTACAAGAACTTTGTTGGCCGAAATATTTTTCATAATGAACCAGTCCATTAATGTCTCTTGTTTATCATGAACATACTGTAGGCTCTGTGTTAAAAATTAATCATGTCAACTTTATCTTTTGTAAATCATTAAAAAAAGTTGTTATGAAAAAAGATTGGTTTACAGTAATGTAAAAATTTTAATTCAACATTCAATACTCATGTCTAAATTTAACCGGGTTTTCCAAATCCAGTTATTGAAATGGTGAAAATGGCGGGCGTGTGGGCGGCTGCCAAAAGGGTACCCTTAAAAAGGCCCTATTGTACGGAGAACTATACTACAGTTTTCAAGATAGGAAGTTGTTGTTTTGCAGATCAATTGTACATATATCAGAGGTGTGCATATTGCTAGGATTTTGATTTCTGATTATTTATGAAAAAAATACCAGCTGTTCAAACTTAGTAATTTTTTGACAAAATATTGCATATAGGGTACCCTTATTGTACGGATAACTCCTTCTACAGTTTTCAAGATAGGAAGTTGTTGTTTTGCAGATCAATTGTACATATTGATTTAAACAATATTTTATTCAATGTATATTGAATGGGATTAGGCAGCAGACACAGCCTATTTTAGCCCTCTCCCTACATCAAGGTCAAAATGAACAAGTTGAAGTATTTAAATGATCAATATTGATAACACAAGACATACTATAGAAAAGATACAAATTAAAAAAAAGAGCAAGAGAGAAAAAAAAACAAATACAAACTAACAATATGGTACCGGTTTGAAAGAAACGATAAAACTAAATATTTTTTTTTCATAAATAGCTATAAAAAGCGTTTTGTAGCTGCAATAAAAGTATGTACTGCCTTAAATATTTGAACATTAATATTATGTCCATGGTTAGGACTACCATATAGCATTATTTCAACTAAAAGTTGCTGATTAGAGCTAATTATGATATTTCTTATGGCTTGAAAAAGAGTAATTCTACATGATTCATACTTAGGACATTTGAAAAAATAATGATAAACATCTTCAACAGAATTTGCACAATTTCCACACATTGCAGTTTCTGATAAACCATGATTATACATATCTGCCATTAACATACTTGCATTGTTCCTTAATTGACAATGTACAATTATACATATATCAGAGATGTGCATATTACTTGGATTTTGATTTTTGATAATTTATGAAAAAAAATACCAGCTGTTGAACTTGGTCATTTTTTCGCATAATGTTGCATATCTGCATATAGGGTCCTATTGTATGGATAACTCCGCCTACAGTTTTTAAGATAGGAAGTTGTTGTTTTGCAGATCAATTGTACATATATCAGAGATGTGCATATTACTTGGATTTTGATTTTTGGTAATTTATGAAAAAAATACCACCTGTTGAACTTAGTTATTTTTGGCAAAATATTGCATATAGAGTACCCCATTTCTCTGGATAGGTATTGTTTATCAATTCAGGGTTGACAAATGGATTATGGATACTGTTCACATGAAAGAAAACCCGGTTTGCTGTCACATTGACAGCTTTTCTCTTGTTACCAATTATATTTCTGAATTGGCTGTTGTTTTAGCAATATGGACTGCAATTTTCAGTTTAGAATAGGATTGTGTAAAATTATAATACACCAATTCATTGAATGAAAAAAATTATAGTTTATAGGAGTTTGTTATTTATATTTTTGTGGGGAAAGCTATTTCAAAGCTTTTATTGAAGAAAAAATTCATTTAATATTTGTGACAATTAATATTCTTGATGTTGTGCATAGTTGTTTGAAGTAGATGGATATTAAATTCAACATCGATTTTCAACAGGTATCCAGAGCTCAAATCCTTAAAAAGGCAGCTGACTACATTTCATTTATGAGAAGAAAAAATCATAGCCATCAACAAGATATAGATGATCTCAAAAAACATAATGCTATTCTGGAGCAGCAAAGTAAGTTAAATTTTGACTTTAAACATTTTATTTTAAATTGAAGAAAACATGCTACAAAAATGTCATTTTTGCATGTGATTGCTCAACACTGCAGGCTATTATCTTCATTAGATCAATGGGATTTATTGTGGTCTTATCCCTTTATCACTTCCTGGTACCATGATGTTTAAATAAAATTATTATCATAATATCTGATAAAAAAAAATATAGTTGGCCCTGGGTCCGTGATAGATTAACCTTCATTGTTTAATAACGTTATCGTTGAATAAAACCAAAGTTCATTTCTTTCAATTAAACACTTGCACATGAGTATCAATTTTTACGATCTTTATATACAGTTAAATTTAAACTGTTTGAATTGTAGAGCACACAGATATTAGGTTACCCACGAAATCTTGTGCTTATATTTAGAAAGTTTGACTACTGTAGGATGTAAAGTTAAAACTCATGAATGGGGAAGTACATTTAAGTGGGTGTTTAAATGCTGGAAGCTTGATTATGAAATAAAAAAAAAAAAAAGAGTGGCCTTGAAATTTTTTTGTGAAGAGTTGGTCCTTGCACTTGTTCAAAGACTGTCCAATCTCTGTCTTCTATTCCTGTGATCTAGAAACTAATATAATTTTTCTGATACAGTACATTTATTAACTCAATCCAATATCTAAAGTCATAAGGTATATAAAAAAATTCAAGAAATTTGATTTTAAAGTTGGGGGAAGTCAAGGGCACATCATAATAACTGGCCACTCGCATATTTTACTGGCCCCCATTTAATCATAGCACTTGTCACATTAAAAGTGTTGCTTAAAATAGAATGCCCAACACTAACTTTGGCCACTGAGTTTTTGTGAAGATTGCCTTAGGGTATACAGGTATTACTTGTATGTAATAGATCTGAATGTCTTAAAAATATCTTTTTTATCTTGGTAATTTTGATTTACAAAGCATTTGGTTTAAATTGAAATGTATTATTCTCTTTTCTTACAGTTCGGGCGTTGGAAAAAGCTAAAACTACAGGGCAGTTTGCAGTGTCATCGGCTGTGAATGCACAAGCTGGAGCTTTTGAGGAGTCGGAATCTGAAAGCTCCATTGATGGAGAAATCAGTCATGGACGCCGTAAAAAATTAAAAACATCAGATTAACACCTGGAATTCTTTAGTCAGCAGTGCAAAAAGGAATTGTGTATGATGATCTGTCAATCAGCAGTGCATCTGTACTAGATGATTAATTTGTTAATTGGTGCATGCATGTTTGGAAGTTTTTATATCATCTCATGCTGTATCATTTCGCTGTGGATCTGGAACGAACTATTAATAAATGTTTTAACATAATGTGTGTTACACTGATGGAAATGAGTTGCCGTGAACAAAACAGAACTGATTTTAAGGGTATCTCATATGAACCTCATTACAGAAATACTGACTATATAAAGAATTGTTTTGTTTTTGCCTCTTTTTTCTACAAAGATATAAAGATATATATGTGAATTGTACTAGATTTTTCATTGTTTTTAAATCATATAACCAGTTACTTGTGTAATACTTGTTTTTCCAATCATTTTACACTAGGTTTATTGTGTGTCTACATGACAGGCTCTCGGAATGGGAAGTAAACAGTAAGCCACTAAACACACATTTTATGTGCAGTTTTTACAGCCAGTAAAATATCAAGTGCTACAAAAATGCCTCCACTCAATGTATTTCATCAAAAGGACTAGGTATTATTTGAAATTTGTGATGTTTTCTTGTTATTATCCCACCTAGAAGATTTTGTAACAAAGATAACTATTCGTTGGGGGAAAAAGTGGGCCTTGAGAGTAAAAAACTAATGTTATAAAGATGTAAAAGACAATATGGACTCCACTGAAATCCAGCTCATTATTATAAAATAAGAAGTCTAAGTGTTTTGTTAACATGTTATACCAGTTTACATACATCTTCATTTTATGCCTGTTACCCATTCATCATTGTTTAATGTCATGTGTAGCAATAAATATTGACTCATACTGGTGTTGTTATCTGATTCTGTTTTATCATACAAGGCATGGAGAAAGGCATGTAATCTATACTATTCATACACACTCATGATAACGAGGAAAGAATAGGAGAGTATATAAAACTCTTGATATTCTCTAATCAGAGAAATGAAGATACATGTAGAGGGATGTCTTTCAAAGTAACCAACAATTGTACATGTACTACATTAGTTTGCATACATTTTCATATTCAAAGTTTTTACAGTGCAATTCAATTTTTGTCCTTTCTTTTATGAATGTATCAAATATAGGATGTTCATAGTCATAAACTGGGCATTTTAAAATCAAACTTATGTCTTTACAATGCTTAATGGCTTATTGTAAGTACACATGGGATGAGTCTCCACCTTTAAAAAGTCACCAAGAATATATATTTATGCCTACATCATCAGAGAGAAATAATTGCCAATCTGTCTAAAATTTTCTTTTAAAAACATGTTATACTTAACAGTGCATTCTGAATACTAGGGATCTGATTGGCATTATACTTTTCCTTTAATAAATGTAAACATTCTGTAAGTGTACTTTTGTTATCAGACCTAAAGGATCTTTGGAGTAGGTGTATTGTGTGTGATGTGTGTATGTAATTCCAAGACAAGGGTATGTGAAGTCTGTGTATCCCAGATACAAGGTCATGGTGTCTGTGTGTGTCCTTTGTACAAGGGTGTGTGATGTCTGTGTGTATCCCAGAAACAATGGTGTGTGATGTCTGTGTATCCCAGAAACAAGGATGTGTGATGTCTGTGTACCCCAGATACACGGTGTGGTATCTGTGTGTATCCTTGATACAAGGGTTTGTGTTCTGTGTATCCCAGATACAAGGGTGTATGGTGTCCTTGTGTACCCTTTAAACAAGGATGTGTGGTGTCTGTAATCTTTATACCATAGTTTGTGGTACATGTGTATCTGTATGCATCCTGTCTGTGTGTATCCTTTATACTAGATTGTGTGATGTCTGTTTTAATCCCAGCTCCTATGGTATGCGGTGTAAGTGTATCCTTGATACAAGGGTTTGTGATGTGTGTATCCCAGATATAAGGGTTTGTGGTATCTGTGTGTATCCTTGATACAAGAGTGCATACTGTGTCTGTGTGTATTCTTTATACACGGATATGTGATGTCTGTATATCCCCAATATAAGGGTATGTAGTGTCTATGTGTATCCTTGATACAAGGCTGTGTCAGATGTCTGTGTGTATCCCAGATATAAGAATGTGCAGTGTCCTTTTATATCCTTTAAACAAGGGTGTGTGGTGTCAGTGTGTGTATCCTTGATGTGATGTCTGTGAATCCCAGATACAAGTGTATGTGGTGTCTGTGTGTATCAGTAATACAAGGGTGTGTGATGTCTGTGTTTATATCCGTTATACAAGGGTATGTGGTGTCTTTGTGTATCCTTTATACGAAGGTGTGTAAGATGTCTGTGTGTATCCAAGATAAAAAAAAAGGTGTGTTGTGTGTTGGTTTCCTTGACACAAGCTAGGATGTGTCAGATGTCTGTATGTATCCCGGATTTAAGGGTGTGGAGTGTCCTTGTATATCTTTTAAACAAGGGTGTGTGGTGTCTGTGTGTTTCCTCTATGCAAGGGTGTGTCAGATGTCTGTATGTATCCTAGATACAAGAGTGTGTTGTGTCTGTGTAATTTTTAATAAGGGTGTGTGCTATCTGTATATGTTTGATACAAGAGTGTGTGATATATGTATGTTTGATACAAGAGTGTGTGATATCTGTATGTTTGATACAGGAGTGTGTGATATCTGTATGTTTGATACAAGAGTATGATATATGTATGTTTTATACAAGGTTGTGTGCTATCTATATTTTTGACACAAGGGTGTGTGATATATGTATGTTTTATACAAGAGTGTGACATCTGTATGAATGAAACAAGGGTGTGTGCTATCTGTATGTTTGATACAAGAGTAAGTGATATCTGTATGTTTGATACAAGAGTGTATGATATCTGTATGTTTGATACAAGGGTGTGTTCTATCTGTATGTTTTATAAAGGGTGTGTGATATATGTATGTTTGATACAAGAGTGTGTAATATCTTTATGTTTGATACAAGGGTGTGTGCTATCTGTATGTATGAAACAAGGGTGTGTGCTATGTATATGTTTGACAGGGTGTGTGATATTTGTATGTTTGATACAAGAGTGTGTGATATCTGTATGTTTAAAACAAGGGTGTGTTCTAACTATGTTTGATACAAGAGTGTGTGATATCTGTATGTTTGATACAAGAGTGTGTGATATATGTATGTTTGATACAAGGGTGTCTGATATCTGTATGTTTAACAAAAGGGTGTGTGATATGTGTATGTTTGATACAAGAGTGTGACATCTGTATGAATGATACAAGGGTGAGTGATATCTGTATGTTTGATACAAGGGTGTATGCCATCTGTATGTTTGATACAAGAGTGTGTGATATCTGTATGTTTGAAACAACGGTGTGTGATATCTGTATGTGTGATACAAAGATGTGTGATGTCTGTATGTTTGATAATACAAGGGTGTGTGATATCT
>WFKH01006014.1:10047028-10061443 GCA_016163765.1 Magallana hongkongensis | reverse complement strand
AGCTTTTCTGGCCAATTGGTTCTAGAGAAGAAGATTTTTAAAGATATTTTTCTATATATTCCTATGTAAAAATTCGACCTCCAATTGTGGCCCCAACGTATCCCCGGGGATCATGATTTGATCAAACTTGAATCTACACTACCTGAGGATGCTTCCATGCAAGTTAAGCTTTTCTGGTCAGTTGGTTCTAAAGAAGAAGATATTTAAAGATATTTCTCTATACATTCCTTTGTAAAAATTCGACCCCCAATTGTGGCCTCACCATACCCCCAGGGATCAGGATTTGAACAAACTTGAATCTACACTACCTGAGGATTCTTCCATGCAAGTTACAGCTTTTCTGGCCAGTTGGTTCTAGAGAAGAAGATTTTTAAAGATACCAACTAATTTTTAATAATTCTTAATTATCTCCCTTTGAAAGAGGGCGTGGCCCTTCATTTTAACAAACTTGAATCCCCTTCACCTAAGTGCTTTGTGCCAAGTTTGGTTGAAATTGGCTCAGTGGTTCTGGAGAAGAAGTCGAAAACGTAAAGAGTTTACAGACAGATGGACAGACAGACAGACGGACGCCGGACAAAAAGTGATGAGAAAAGCTCACTTGAGCTTTCAGTTCAGGTGAGCTAAAAAAGTGCGTATTTTCGGCAAACTACAGTAATTATGTCAACTTGTCGGATAATCATGACGACTTACTAGAAAGTGATGTTGGCTTGAAAGATGATTGTGTTAACTTGTCAGATCCTTATGTCAACTTGTCAGAAAAATATGATGTCAACTGGATAGCACAAATCGGGCATGGTCACATTTTTGTGTTGAATAAGTGGCAAGTCCACAAAAAAATCTGACAAGTTTACATAATCATTTGAAAAGTTGACATAATCATCTGACAACTTGACATAATCATTTGACAAGTTGACATAATAATTTGACAAGTGGTGGCAGAACTATGCCACTACACATTTCTTTCACAGGTACATGTATTTTTACTAAAAATCGTCCAAATGTGCTGCACAAATATCTTGGGACAGACTATACAGTACTCGAATCCAATTACCATTCCTTACCTCCGAATCCTCCACTGGAACACTGGCATCTTTTCAGAAACTGAGAGATTCTACAAAGTCATTTCATCTTCGTTAATAATATTAAACATCATACCCTACAATTAATAAACTGTAAATTGTAAAGAATAAATTGTACAATATTAAATGTACTGACATACTTTAATTTTTCTAAAACAAACTATGGGGGCCATTTTTTAACTTGAACTACTAGTAACCCAAACATTTTTGGCTGTATCCAACAAAGAAGCAGGTCCCATACTTACAGTGTGATTTCATCGTTGGAAACATGTTCATCCAGTAACTCCAAACTGTGAAGAATCCAGTAACACAACCAGCTTCGACTGGCGTCCAGGCACTTGAAAAAGAGGCACAGATCTTACTTCATGAAATGCTATATAACTTGATTCCTTGGAATAGACATTATTAGACTATATTAGAATTAAAGTTAATATTTACTTTAAATTCTCTTTACTTATGAACTACATGAATAATTGAATGCATGTGAAAAATGGATTATCTGTGTATCACTCGTTGGGCACTTTTTGACAGAAACAAGTCAAAAGATCATCTTTATAAAATTAGTAACATTTGAATCTTCACTAATAAATTTCAAGTCAGTAACCCAGTGAATCACTGAATCTATATTTTGAGAAGTCAGTTTCTTCTTCTGTGTGTTGTTAAATGCAAATTCTTCCAAAGGAAAATTTAAAATTTTGATATTTGAGTAACACTATACCCATTTATGAAAAAGTATAATAACCTTTTTTCCATATTTCAAGATTTAACAAACTCTCCAGTATGACATTTACAAAAACTCAAAGTAGGTTTGTTCCTTATGTATACCACCAGTAATTAACAACCATTACATTACCTACCTCATAAGAATTGGACAGGTGCTGTAGTCCTTTCTTCAGGAAGAGAAGGTGTTGGTCCCTCTTGAGAGATGGCAAATCAAATGACCTAGAAATATAGTTTAAGAAATATTTTATTCAAAAATATACATATAAGTATATAAGTGAATGTACAAATGTACAAATGACCTAGAAATATGAAAATTGGTACAATTCCAAGGTTTTGACTATGGAATGTTTGCAAAATCTGGAATGTAGACTTTGTGTAAAACAAATGGTCTCTATTAGCCACTTCAATCAACCTCTGGAGTCTTAAATTACCAGGGTAAATCCGTTTTAAATTAATTTAAATAATAATTATTCTTTTTTATATACATGTATATCACTCTCACATAGTGGTTATTTTTCACATTAGATAGAGGTTTTTTTTTCGTTGTTGCTTGTAATGACTAGGCACATGCATAGTTTGATTCAAAATGTTCAGGAAAAAAGAAGACAATTTCAGAAAATAAACACAGATTTGTGAGAGTGTGTTAAAAGTAGCTGTTCAATAATTATACTAACTCTTTTTCTGCATGGCTTCTGGCAGCAAAATACTTAAAATAGTGTGATATGGATTCCTCAACATTTTTCTGAAATGAAATAGACAAATCAATAAATTATTAAAAAGCCTGTCAAATTTCACATGTAAAATAATAACCTAGTCTACTGTACACGACCTGATTTAGCAGAAATTATATTTTAGAACTGAGCCATCTTTTAGTCTGCTAATTTAAAAACACTGTACAAGCTACATAAGATATGATTAAAATAAATGAACATAATCTTGTTCACAACAGTGTCAAAATGGGCCAATGCCTATTTCTTAAATCATGACCACTAACCAGGTGATGAGGAAATTTGAGCTTAAAGTTTGGAATGTTCTTATTCATGCATGTTTTCAGTATCTTATTTGTCCTTGTTTAGTTTTTTGTTTGACAAATTTTACAACATGCATAGTCTATAGTCTGTCTCAAGTTATTGTTTTCATCAATTTTTGATGATTTTTAAGATGACAAGTGTTGGCCATATAAGACAAAAATTGATCAGCAAACACATGAAACAGAATTACCGGTATGAATGATTCTTTGTGTTATTTGCATGATTGCGACTGACGAGGATAAAGTACATCTTAACACAAGAACTGTGCAAACTATATGGAAAAAAAACCAAGAGGCCCACAGGCCTTGATGGTCACCTGATGTACCTGTCAGGGAAAAAATGATTTTTTTTTGCATGTATGATTGTAGACTTTAGATTAAACATATTTTTTTCATAATTTAAAGTGGTTTAAAGAATGGCTTAACTATTTTAAGAAAAATTAGCAAAATACATTCTTGCATGCTATATTAATCAAAGTTTGCTTTAATGTTTAAGAATAAATGCAGAGCAAATTTCGGATATGTCACCAAAAGAGATAGTTAAACAAGAGGCTCATGGGCCACATCGCTCACCTGAGCAATAATAGCCGTAATAAAATCAGCTTTATGGAGTCAAATACAAAGTATCTGGACAATGCCATAGTATAGATCTTGTATAAAAAGATTTTAAAATTTTTCTCCAGCCCTTTTGTAACAGGATGATTGAATAGTCATATCACATATTGAGCATTGCAGTTCTCAAGATCTTAAACAACTTTTTATACATGTATATATATATACCTACATTAAACTTTGAACCCTTGTGTGGCCTGAGAATTGTCTAAACAATCAAGAATTAACAATATTTCAAAATGCTTGCATATAAGTACATGTACCGTAATTTGCCGAATATAATTTGCACTTTTTTTCTAGAAAATTTCTTTGTGAGAAAAGGGTGCACATTATACACCCCAATGGAATTTTGAAACTATTTTTAACAGGTAGAACATTGGCTATCGAAATTCATTGTTTGGGCGTATTTAGCAGAAAATGTTTATCTCTTAATCCGTTGATAGATAAATTGTACTAAAATGGTCATTTAAAATTAATATAAACTGTTTATTCAGCAATCAGAGCTGTGCATTCACCATCTCCGTGTACGCCACCATTACAGATGCTATTAATAGATCTGTGCAATAGATCCCGATTGCAGGCCTGATTGAGTTAGCCAACCACATGTTTTTCAAAATCAATAAGCATTTTAAGCATATGATTAATAACTATTAGTTAAATCAAAACAACTCATCTTTAAGATTCGTTTCACCTTTATTTTTAACACCTCTGCGACCCTATTAAAGCCATTGTTGTACACACGTGCACTTGCCACTTATTCATGCTGATTATTTCGGACACATAATGTACCCTTGAAGCAAAGAAATGTAACACCTTTAATGAGCTGTTGTCTGTGATCAGTCATCCCTTCAAGCTGTTTGAAGATTACCACTATGCAGGAAGTCAAGACTTTTAAAAAATCTGTATCAGAAACATTATATCGTAAATGTAAAATTTTCAGTACAAAAAATTTCCTTGTATATTTTTCCCTGAATTACCATATGATGACATTTTGTTTTAAAGTCTTGCGTATTATACCCCCGAACTATGTTTTTTCACTAATTTTCAGGCCCAAAGTGGGAGGTGCGCATTATACACAACTGCGTATTAAATTCTGCAAATTATGGTAATTCCATATATTATAACATTAAAGTTTTTGAGAATAATTTAATTTTTTTCCTGTGTAAAAATTCGACCCTCCAATGTGGTCCCACCCTACCCCCATGGACCATGACTTTGCATCTACACTATCTAAGGTTGCTTTCACTAAATTTACAGCTTCTCTGACAAATTGGACTTTGAGAAGAAGATTTTTAAATATTTTCTCTACATATATTCCTATGTAAAAATTTGACCCTCCACTGTGGCCCCACCCTACCCTCTAGGATCATGATTTCAACAAATGTAAATCTACACTACCTGAGGATGCTTCCACACAAGTTCCAGCTTTTCTGGCCAATTGGTTTTTGAGATTTTTCTCAACATATATTCCTATGTAAAAATTTGACCCCTGTTGTGGCCCCAACCTACCCCCAGGGATCATGATTTGAACAAACTTGAATCTCTACTACCTGAGGATGCTTTTACACAAATTTCAGCTTTTATGGCCAATTGTTTTTGAGAAGAAGATTTTTGAAAGATACTGTAAACCAACTTTTATTTGCATGCAAGAAATTTTTGCGAGGTTCCTGAGAGCCTCATCGTCGCGTATATTTCTCGCCGCGAGCCAGTTATTGTCATATAGTTGTTATAACAGCACGAGTCTAGATAAGGCTTGGTCCTGAAAATAAGTTGCCGCAAACCAGTTTATGTCTGTTGAATCGCGAAATAACTTCGTCGTGAATAAAAGTTGGTTTACAGTACCAACAAATTTCCAATAATTCTTATTTATCTCCCTTTGAAAGAAGGTGTGGCTCTTTATTTTAACAAACTTGATTCCTCTTCACCTAAGAATGCTTTTGTGTCAAGTTTGGTTGAATCAGCCTAGTGGTTCTGGAGAAAAACTTGAAAATGTAAAAAGTTTACAGACATTCAGACAGACAGACACCAGACAAAAAGTGATCAGAATAGCTCACTTGAGCTTTCAGCAATGATTTAACGACGTATTCAGCATTATTTTCTTTAAAACATTTCCAATTTCATCCGAAAAACAAACATTTAAGCTGTCAAAGAGTCCGCTGACATAGATAAACAATGTGATTCACAAAATTTAAACCCAGGATGTAGAAGTTGAATGATTTGACAGCGGGTTAGTATTGATTTTTTTGTAATATGTGCGTGTATTTATGTTTAAAATGTTGTAATTATAGGACTGTTACGAAAATTCAGGGAAACTGGAGTTGAAACATGGGTCGAAGCATAGACTGTCTTCGGTTCCGACATTTACACATATTCCAGAATCAAAATATAAGGGCTTGCAAAGAGAAGTGAATGAAGGCTATTGTAATAGTCAGTATATTTCATTTAATTCAAATGTACAATTTCATGATTGTACATTTATAAATATGTAACTTCATTTTAATTAATTTATAACATACAAAGCTATGGGTCAATTAATATTGACCAGCAATAAATTATAATGTATGTATTATTTTATCACAACATTATTTACATTGAATAAAGATAATAATCAATCATTAATCAAATAATTAAATAAACTAATTCAATAAATAATTCATTAATAACTAAATCTTTTGATCCGACCACTGATACACCTGTAAGAGGGTACCATGCAGAGTAGTATTTGAGGTTTATTAAATTCCTTAAATTTCATTGGTCCAAACTTTTACCACCAAAACTTTGACCTAAGACAAAGACATTGTTCAGCTACTGGTCCCTCCCCTCCATGCTGACATGATTTTTTTTTCTAAGAATATAGATTTCAATTTAATATGCTGTTGCACTAATAACAAAGAAATATGTATGTACTAACTTTTCTTAGCACTTTTCTTATTAACAAGTTGTAAATTAATCATCTGAAATAATTATTTATTCAAGTTAACAAAGTAAATTCAATGCATTGAGTGTGAAAGATGTTAGAGTGAATGTACTTATTTTATTGCAGTCATAGACTCATATAAGAGTGTGAAAGAATTATACCATAGAAGTCTTTATACTCCGTTCCATAAACAGATACTAATTATTTGTCCTAAATATATACTTCATCAATTTTATACTTTTAGAATAATATGTAATTGAGTATTTAGATGATCAATGATGATGATGATTGATAAATCTGAGCATTTATAGATTTCTTTATATCATGTAAAGATTCGATGTTTTATACATGTAAAATGCTGTGACAAGGGGAATAACTCTTCAATATTATAGCATTGAAATATTATGTATATTTTATGCATGTGGAATTAATTATTATATATTACATGAATTTATATTTAACTGAATTATATTTATGTACATTTCCTGGGTGAGTTTTAAATCACAAGCTAATTACGGTAATCATCCAACAATGAACCTGCAGTTGTCCATCATCTGTAGATTAATTAAAAGGATCCCTGTTACACTGTGCCTATCCACTTCTCAAAAGAGAACAACAGAGAAACTGTTAAACATGCTGAATTGTGTTTTTATGCCTACTGTTTATATTTTATTTCCTAAACACATGTTTTACATTGGATAAATCAAACAAATAAAGAATTTAAACGTTTATTTCCCACTAATTCCCAGTATTTCTCAGTTTAGTGAAAATCAGTAGTATTTCCCAGGTCTCTGTTTATTAGCCACGTCAAATGAAATAATTCAAGATTTCTCTAGAGCTTTCTAGAGGATTTTTTTAAGTTCTTTATAGTAGGACTGAAAAGTGACGGACATATATAAACCTTTCGCTTTTGAGTTCATAAAATTTCAAACATTTGGAAATTTATATTCATTACAAAGACAAAGAGGGCATCGAGTAGAATTTACATAATCACTAAAATGACAACTTGGTTTGATTCAAATTGAAACAAATTCAAACAATGTTTGGTGTGCACTGTTGTAGACTCACGTGTTCTGTCGCAAGGCAAAACGTTATCGTGCACCGTTCAAATGATTTACATCACTTCCTATATCACAGACTTTTGACATCATTAGTTACCTGCTCTTCTGATGTTTGAGTTTCCAAGCCTTCCTCCTTATACCTTTCTTTTTCAATCGCAAAATCGTGAGAATGACAGCATCTAAACCTTTCCATTTTCTTTCAAACGAATTATTTATCTTCTTTGACTGAAGAGCTAAGCGACACGTGCTTATTTCGGTACCTGGTAAACTCGGAACCGATGAAACGAACACAACTACCCTTTTCATATCAATCTGATTAAAATCAGATACTTTGATCCGCTCACGTGGATCGCTACACGTAGCGATCTACGTGAGCGGATCAAAGGATCTGATTTTAAATAATCAGATTGTTTTCATATAAGATTTGAATACGACCATGCTTTAGTTGTTATTTAGGAGAGGGTGTTCCGGCGCTTACAAAAGCTTAGTTAATGTTTAAAGCAATGTTGTTGTGTTTTAGTAATTCTGGACATGGTTCATAACATCATAGTTTGGGTTTAAAAGACCCAAAGGGTACTTATATAATTAGCTATATTTCGGATTTTTGCATTTTTTACCATACAAAAACTTAATAATTAAGGTGGTATGGGACATATGTCTATATTAACGTGGATAAAAGTACATTATGTGATCCTTCTGTTGTTGTTCTTTAGACTTTTTGAAATCATAAGTCAGTTCGGGTTTTACGATATTTATTAAGCACACAGTTATCATATAGTGACGTGGTCTAAAATCAATCTGAAGTTTCTTAAACAAAATCAGCATATAGAATAAGCAATTGTTAATACAGCCTTTCGGGTCACAGTTCATAAGTGACTTATAAACGAAGTCCATTGTTAAAGGTTAATTACAATTAAGAGTCTTGCATCCGTTGACCGTTTACCAAAGTCCAATCACCATTTCGAGTTTTACCCTTCCTGGTCATCCCGCTGACACCACGAATTCAAACTATGTCAGTTGTCCTCTTCGGTCAATGACCTTTAACATTGTTCACTATTATCTTTCATTATACACTTATCTCGTATCGAGCGCACAACAAGCTAATGACTAATTAACATGAAGCAGAATACAATCATAAAATTATATTTCATATATATATATGGCTATCTGGTTACAATTATAGCGTTAATCAAAATACTTTCACCGGTTTAGAATTTTCAAATTTTACAATATTTGACCAAAAAATACGTTTTAAAATTTTTGGAAATGTAAAAATTATAAAATCCCCAGCGGGATTCGAACTCATGACTTACAGATTCGTAGTAAACGCTCTAACCCATTGCAGTACGCTGTTAATAGGTAACTAGTTTGGGAAAGAAAAGATTTATAAAATTATACTTGATTTTATTGTTTAGTTCGATAGGGAGTACGTCACAGTATGGAGGTGTCCCATACTACCAGGTACCTTAAGTTTTAGAACATTCGCTATTGGTCAAAGTACCAAATAACGCATTATTTAGTTGATGTCAAGGTTAAAAGTTACGAACGACTTTGACCTTTTACCTTGTATCACTTATATCGATATACCTAGTACACTTCGATTGATAAATACAATAATTAAATGGGGAAATTTGTACATAATTGATTTCTACAACTGTTAGATCTACATAGGTACATATTAAATCAGGAAATTCTTCAGCACCGGGCAGAAAACTTTGTCCTCCCTAGCTCGAATCTGGTGTCATCCGCGCCTTTAAAACTTTTATTTTCCAAAATACCGTGAAACTAAACCCATTGATGACTGTAGTTTGGAAGAATTGCTGATTATTTTTTTCCGGGGGGGGGGGGGTTAAAAAAATTCGGGGGGGGGGGGGGGGGCCTAGGCCTATTTTTTGGGAATTTAATATGTGAATTTAAATGGATTTACGGGGGAGGGGAGGGGGGCCCCCAGCCCCCCCCCCCCCCCCCTCCCCAAAAAAGACCTTCCTCTAGATCCGCGCTCGTACATGTATTACAGTATAGAAATCAGGAAGAAAGAATGTCAGAAGGATTAAAGTTAAAGCTTGCACTACGTCATCAAAGATGTTATATGAGACTACTGACTTTCACGTCTTTTTGTAGGGCCTTCGGTTGTACTAAATGCATAGTAGAGGAAATCTAATAGACTACCGTATATGAAATTGGTCAATTTAAAGGGTTTAATTATGGATTTCAAACAAAACGTTAAAAACCCAGATACAACGTTACGTCATGCTATTTAAAATCATAAAAACTCCACAACTCAGAAAACATATTAGGCTTACATCTACGTGTATATTCAGTGGCGGATTCAAGGGGGGGGGGGGGCCCCCGGCCCCCCCCCCCCCCCCCAAAAAAAAATTGTCAAAATAAAGTTAAATCATACTCCTTCTGGCAAAAATAAATGTACAACTTGCGAGTCTTAATTATCAACTTTTTGGACAATCATGGGATTTCTCTACATTAGACTTATTTCAACGCTGTAGTATGAAGAAAACCCATGGGTTCAATGGTGTAACGTACATAGAAAGCCCATTTTAGTTACGCTCTCCATGGGTTCAAATGTGACCAGTCACCCACCTTTAAGTAATTAGTATTAGTAACTAGAATCTTGTTGCTATAGCAACAAAAAGGTCTTCCGTTCTTATAAACATGTATTAATCTATTAAAAAGCAATGTTTCTTCCAAGTAGAAAATGTATTCCATATAACACTTACTTTGAAGAAAACTCTCAGAACTTACCAAGCTAAACACAGAAAATGAAGAAAAAAAACCCCTTTTTAAAGTATTTTCTGTGACAACCGGAGGTTACGTTGATTCAAATAAAACCTGTTTAACATATCGACAAACATAAGTATATCATCCCACTGAGTTTGTTTGTTCTAGTCATTACCGTATTTGAGACCTCGTGGATACAACGTTTATTGTCTCGGGACAGGAAACGGACGACAGGAAGTGATCAATGAAACTAAAAGTTTGTAATTCCCGAGCATTTGCCTATCAAACATTATTGTTTATCATGCTAAGTAAAACTGTTCAAGGAAAAATGTTAAACTTATAAACGTGATTTGTTTGAACCCTTCCAGTGAGGACCGGAAGTGACGGTTGACAAATTGAAAAACGTGAAACACATCTTCTATCAAATATCTATCATTCATGTAAGTTTCGTGTCTTGATCACTTACAGTTTCTGAGATCTGGCGGGTACAACATTTGGTTTTAAAAAAGCTTTTTTAGATATTTGAGATATCTCACCGGAAGTAAAATTTTTTGTCAAACATCGCATAGATGACTTATGTAAGGATTTATACTACTTATTCATTCTATTAAAAACAACTTAGAAAAGGTAAAAAAAAACAAACTAATTTTTGAAGTGCTTCCGGTGACGACCGGAAGTTACGCCGAACAAAACAAAATAGATTTAACACGTCTACATACATAGATCTATCATCCCACAAAGTTTAGTTGTTCAAGTCGTTACCATTTTTGAGATCTCATGTAGTCATTACTTTTTGTCTCGGGACAGGAAACGGACAAACGGAAGTGCTCAATGAAAAAAAAAAGTTACTATTTTTTTTTACGTTAGACAACACTTCTGTATTGCTTATTATTTTAAATAAAATTATCAAAGAAAAACAGTGAAACATATAATCAACTTGATTTGTTTGCACTTTTCCGGTGTGGACCGGAAGTGACGGTAGACAAAATGAAAGAGTTTAAACACATCTTCTCTCAAATGTCGATCATCCTTGTAAGTTTTGTGTCTTGATCTCTTACAGTTTTTGAGATCTCGTGGTTCAAACATTTGTTTTAAAAAGATTTTCTGAGATAATTGAGATATCTCACCGGAAGTAGATTTTTGTTGTTGATATAACATCGCATAGATAACATATGTATAGATGTATACTTAAATATTTATTCTATGGAAAAAGAATTGAATACCTAAAAATTATAATTTTTGAAATGCTTCCGGTGACGACCGGAAGTTACGACGAACAAAACAAAATAGTTTAAACACATCTACACATATATGTCTATCATCCCTCAAAGTTTGGATGTTCAAGTCTTTGTCGTTACTGAGATCTCATTGACCATAGCTTTTTGCCGCGGGACAGGAAACGAACGACAGGAAGTGAATTTTGATAAAAAGAAAAAAATGCCTCGAGATATTATCATTCTCTATCAACCCTGAAAATTTGAAGAAAATCTATCCAGCCATCTCTGAGAAATCTTGTGGACAAAAAAAGGGGAAAAAAATAATAATAATAACTAGACTCTTGTTGCTATAGCAACAAAAAGGTCTTCCGTTCTTCATGTAGTACTCTGTAAAACGAATTGCATCTCTCTTGTAAAACGGAAATGGATATAATATATACTGTGAAGAATTTTCAAGTAATTATTTCTATGTAAAACAAAAAAACAAAAAAACAAAAAACGACAAGAGGGTCATTTTTGAGTACCTCCTGTGAGGACCGGTAGTAACGCCGGAAAAAAACAAAAAACTTGGTAAACATGTCTTCATACATTGTTCTGTCTTTTCTCAAAGATTGGTTGTTCAAGTTTTTGTCATTTTGAGATCTCGGTGAGAAAAGTTTTTTTTCTCTCGGGACCGGAAACGGACAAACGGAAGTGATCAAAGAAATTAAAAGTAAGTATTTTTAGGACACTTACCTACAGTACATTACTGTTCATCAGACTGAATGAAATATCATAACTTAATAAAAACTTCATTTGCTTGAAGGTTTCCAGAGAAAACCGGAAGTGACGGAAGAAAAAATGAAACCCGTAAAGCACATCTTCTATGAAATGTCTATCATTCATATAAAATTCGTGTCTTGATCTTTTACAGTTTTTGAGATCTTGCTTGTACAAAAATTGTATAAAAGAAAAGTACCTGAGATATTTGAGACATCTCACCGGAAGTAGAATTAATTTCTTTATTTCAACACGTGGAGATGACCGATTGTAAGTGTATTACTAAAATGTGAAATCAATTCTAATAAATGAAATAAAAATTAAAAATCAAATTTCGGAGTACTTCCTGTGACGACCGGAAGTTACGACGATTAAAACAAAATAATGTAAACACATGTACATACATAGGTCTATCATCCCACAGAGTCTGGTTGTTCAAGTCTTAACCGTTTTTTAGATCTCGTGGAGACAAGGTTTTTTGTCTCCGGACAGGAAACAGACGAACGGAAGTGTTCGTTGAAAAAAAAAGTCGGTGTTTCTTGAACATTTGCCTGTCACACATTACTGCTTATCAAACTGACTAAAACTATCCAAAAAAACCCTAGTTAAATTAAAAAACAACTTGATTTGTTTGAACCCTTCCGGTGTGGACCGGAAGTGACGGTCGACAAAATGAAACCCGTTAAACACATCTTCAGTCAAATGTCTATCATCCATGATAGTTTTGTGTCTTGATCACTTACAGTTTCTGAGATCTCGCGGGTACAAAATTTGTTTTAAAAAAGCTACCTGAGATCATTGAGATATCTCACCGGAAGTAGAATATTTTTAATTATATATAACATCGCATAGATGACGTATGTAAGAATTTATACTAATATATTCATTCTATGTAAAATAACTTAAATACGTAAACAAAATAATTTTTGAAGTACTTCCGTTGACGACCGGAAGTTACGACGAACAAAACAAAATAGTTTAAACACATCTACAGACATAGGTCTATCATCCCACAAAATTTAAATTTTCAAGTATAAACAGTTTCTGAGATCTCGTGGAGACAAGGTTTTTTGTCTCGGGACAGGAAACGGACGACCGGAAATGAATTTTGAAAAAAAGAAAAAATCGCCTCGAGGTATTATTATTCTTTATCACTCTTGAAAATCTCAGGGAAATCTATGCAGTCATCTCTGAGAAATTCTGCCGACAAAAAAGGGGAAAAAAAAAAGAATAATAATAATAATAAACAGTACAATCTCTATAAGGTCTTCCGTTGGAAACGGAAGACCTTAATAATAATAACTAGAGTCTTGTTGCTATAGCAACAAAAAGGTCTTCCGTTCCTTATGTATAGTCTGTAAAAAATGCATTTCTCTTATAAAAAGAAAGAAATTTAATCGATACTGGGATGGAATATTTCGGTAACTTTTCCTATGTGAAACAAAACAAAACGAGAAAAAGTCATTTTTAATATTTGCTCTGACGACCGGAAGTTACGCCGGATCAACCGGAACATGGTAAACATATTTTCATACATTGTTCAATTTTCCCTCAAAGTTTGGATGCTTAAGCATTTGTCAGTTATGAGATCTCGTTGAGAAAAGGTTTATTGTCTCGGGACAGGAAACGGACGAACGGAAATGCTTAATGAAAAATATGTGAATATATCTTAAACATTTTCCTCTCGTACCCTACTGTTTATCAAGCTTAATAACACAGTGTAAAAAAAAAAACCAGTTAAACTTATCAACAATGTCATTTGTTTGAACCCTTCCGGTGAGGACCGGAAGTGACGGCTGACAAAATGTAACACGTTAAACACATCTTCTATCAAATGTATATCACCTATGTAAGTTTTGTGTCTTGATCACTAACAGTTTCTGATTAACGGCAGATACACAATTTAGTATAAGAAAGCTACTTGAGATATTTGAGATATCTCACCGGAAATAAATCTTTTTTTGTTTATTTAACATCGCATAAATGACTTATGAAAAGATCCATACTAAAATAATCATTCTATGTAAAATAACTACAAAAGGTAAAAAAAGAGTAATTTTTGAAGTGCTTCCGGTGACGACCGGAAGTTACGCCGAACAAAACAAAATAGTGTAAACACATCTACATATATAGGTCTATCATCCTGCAAAGTTTGATTGTTCAAGTCATTACCATATTTGAGATCTCCAGGAGTCAAGTTTTTTGTTTTGGGACAGGAAACGGACAAACGGAAGTACTCGGTGAAAATTAAAAGTTAGTAGTTCTTATGCATTTGACAACT
>WFKH01006014.1:10023521-10042028 GCA_016163765.1 Magallana hongkongensis | reverse complement strand
GTTCAAATGTGACCAGTCACCCACCTTTAAGTAATTAGTATTAGTAATTACTTATTAGAATAAGTATAATCACGAGAAGAAATATCACAAAAGTCTAAATCTGAAGACTTCATTTTTACCCTACAAAATCTCGAGAATCCAGGAGCTTTCGGGGGCTTCGCCCCCTGGACCCACTGGGGGCCTCAAGGCGGCCTCCAGACCTCCTGCCTAAAACTGGCGCCCCCTCTAACTTCAAATCCTGGATCCGCCCCTGATATTATTCAAAACAAAAAACATAGTGTATTTCACTGTTCTTTACAATGGTTCTTGTTTTTGATAACATTATTTATATCAAAGTTTCGCGTTTATTGCGAAAAATTAAACTTTTTAGCAGCTACGAAATGAGCTCGGTTGGCTTTTGTATGTATCGGCCTAAAATTAAATTACATTCATAGAATTGTATTTGACATCTCCTGTCATTCTGATAATCTCAGGTAACATGGGTAAGTAGAGACTCAGAGCTGGGTGCAAACCCCTTGACAAGTTTCGGCATTAAGATTCCGACCCTGGCGCGCGGTTTGGAAGGATTGCTGATTTCCTTGGATTAAAAAAAAAAAAAAATTTGTCTGTATTCATGCAAGTACATATTGTACTGGCTCATAATTAGATTGATAATTAAATTCTATTTGACATCTCCTGTCATTCGGAATTTCTGTCAGGTTAAATTTTCAATGTTGGATAAAAATAATTATGCGTGTCGATTTTCATTGTTTTCTCATTTTATGAGATTTTCAGGGAAAAGGGGTGGGACTTTTTAAGTCGACTTTTGGAAGTGTTATACACAGGAGTTATTGGTAAAAAAAAAACCCAACAAAAACTCGATAACAATAGCAGCTAACATTTTCGAGAGTTTAAAAGCAAAATATACAGCACCCTTTCCCTTTTCAGTAAATCTATTCTGGTTTGTCAACTAATTTTGCCGACATACGTAGTAAAAATGCTGTGTACCTTGCATAAGCTGGTAATCAATTTCATTGAAGAAAGCTAATTTCGATGCAACTATAAAATTTTGGACTATTTTCAAACTCACTAACAGATAATGACATCAGGAAGTTGTTTGGTCCGTGTTTTAAGTGATACTTAGTATAAAAATAATAATTGTACAGAATCATATCATACATGTATTGTAAATTTAAGCTGTCAATTAAGCATCCTTCCCTCTTTTGAAGATATTTATAGCCGAACCCTAGCACTGGGAATCTTATTGCTATAATATCAATTTAGAACATTATTTTCATACAAAATATTTTATTACGGGGTAGAAGTACCAGGGTCGAAAATCTCTGGCGATGAATATTGACATTGACTATTTTGTGCAACTTGTTTATAATCATGTCATTGGCATGGGTAATGTACATAGAGTTACATCAACCACAAGTGTCGCAATGGACCTGAGTAAATATCCGTTACCAGAGACAGTGCTGGTGCATATTCTGTCATTTGTGGATGGGAAGGATCTTTTATTAAAATGTTCCCTAGTCTGTCAAACATGGAAACGTCTCATCGACAGCCAGACTTTGTGGAGAACCAAGTGTGAACAAGCTGGATTTTACTCCACTGACCTCCTTCCTTCGCCACCGGACGATTTCAAAAAGTACTTCTTTCAGAACCCATACAACCGCAATTTGATAAAGAATCCTTGTGCTTTAGGTAACTGGGTTAATTTATATATTCCTTGAGGTTGGGATAATGGGCGGGGTCTCTCTTAATCAGTTAATTAAGCAGGTTCTGTAGCTTGTGCGCTTTTCTACGGAAGCGTATTAGGACCGCAGCAGTATTTTTTATTAATTTGTTTTAACAAATTATCAATTTGTTTTAACAAATTATCAATTTGCTTTAAAAAATTACTAAGTTCTTATAACAATTTATCAATTTATCAATTTGTCATAACAAATTAGTAATTTGTTGAAACAAATTATTAATTTGTTATATCAAATTAGTAATATGTTGTAACAAATTAGTAATTTGTTGTAACAAATTATTAACTTGTTAAAACAAACTAGTAGTTTGTTAAAACAAATAAGTATTTTGTTAAAATTGATAAATTGTTATAACAAACTGATAATTTGTTATAACAAATTAATAAAAAAAATACTGCTGCAGCCCTAATACGCTTCTGTACTTTTCTGATAACAATGATTCTGATAATGTGTTTCCATTAGCTGCAGAGCTGTAGATCCACGGGTTTGGGATGACGGACTGTGGAGCTAAAGTTCCGTCCATACAAAAAACTGTATATTTTTTGCGCACAAAAAGTTGTGCGCGGTTTTAGACTTATTAAACAAAATTAATATATTCTGTGAAAATTTTAATACCAATAAATTCCTAAGACATTTTACTACTAGTACACCAGTTTACTTGCTTAAAACATTTTCCTAACGACCCTAACCGACCTTGGAAAGTGAGGTATGTTAAATTCACGTCGGGATCAAGAGCTGCCATTTTTACCTATAAACAAACCACACCATTTCACTTTACAGGGCTGGTGAGAGTGTTTAAAAGATATTTAGAGGCAAGTAATTAAAAGTAATGACATCTAAAGTAAAATGTCTCAGGAATTTTTGTTATTGAAATTTTCACAAAATATATTCCTAAAATTAGTTTATTAATAAGTCCAAAACCAGGCGCAACTTTTTCTGTGCAATAAATATACAGTTTTTTGTATGGACGGAACTGTAGCTCCACAGTCTGTCAACCCAAATTTCCTGTGGAGCTACAGTTCTGCAGCTATGTTTCCATCTGTCCATTCCTCTGTTAATCTCAGCGAGATTAGCCGAGGCTTAACATTTTTGACTAACATCTCATTTTGAGCTAAATATTTTTGATATATCAGCTCTTTCATATGCAACGTTAGTCAAAATGTTTTGGTCTCTATGAATCACAATGAGATTATCCCTTTGTAATCTTTGTACACATTTTCAACTTTTCTCGGGTACTGTTGAACCAATTTTAACTAAATTTGGCACAAAATCCTAATGTGGGTATAATTTAAGGACTTGCATTTTGCATACAGTTCTATTAATTAAACTGACAATTAAGCCATAGATCTACAAGATCAAGAAAAACAACATCAGTGTATAGGTACACGCATTCATTTAAAACTGCTCTCAAATGCATATAGGTGATTAGATGTCATCTCTTAAAGATGATGGACCTAATTCGCTTTGCACGCACCTAAAAGGAGCGATTGTTATGAACATCAAATTCTCAATATTGCATCACAGTCATGAAAACTGAATGAAAAATCGCTAATGAAGCAATGCACAACTATTTATACTGGTACAAATTATACTGGTAGCTGTTTTACGTCATCAATTAATACACACTTAATGTTGTTCATGTATAGTGGCTGAGCTTGCTATGATTTAACAGGTTAAAATATGCTTTTTGACATTATATTTCACTTGCACAAATTTCTTTAGATGTAAAAGATTTTGCAGAAAAATAAAAAATATGAAAATGGCTAATTGTAAAGACGCGAAACAACTTGCAATGGCTTTGTTGACCTTTTCTCATAGTGGTCAAAGGTCAAGGTCAAGGTCATTCAGAAATATGAAATACAGTTGTGTCGTGAAAGTTTGTAAGCTTTCATAGGAGTCATAACCCCCTGAAAAGTGACTTGGCCTTTTATCTTAACCTCTTGACCTTGACCTTTTGACCATGAGCTATTCTTGGTATTCAGGTTTATGTCATGACGTCAGGCATATCTAAGGTTTGAAAGTTGCCTTCTCTGAAACAGTGCAGGTGTAAAGAAGAATAATGACTCCCGTAGAATAACGACTGGGGGTCATTTTTCAACGTAGAGTAATGACACCCCCAGCTGTAGAATAATTGGATTATTTTGAAGAAAAAAGACCCAGGGGTTATTTTTCTGCATGTTCAGCATGAAGAGAAATGACCCCCATAGAAAAATGACCCCTGCCGTAAAAAAAAAAGAAAATTGTATATAAAAGCGTTGATAAGGTAAAAAAAAAAAATCGCATTTACATGTAGTTCACATAATAGATTTTATTCTTTGCGTATACAAAATTTCAATTGCAATTTTATTTAAAAATAAATACAGGGCATCCGTGATCACCGTGTAGGAACAGACTGAAGTTAAAGTATAGTGTGTAACCTTACACAGAGTTCTGATTTAAGGTTCCTCGACACACTAATATATTATTTGATGGGTTAATAAAGAATCTTTTTTGGAAATATATTATGAAAACAAAAACCAATATCAGCTTTGAATTTTTGTATATGAATTTTTTTTAATCATCAATAAATACATGCCAAAGATGGTCTGGTCAAGTTTGTAATTTTTTTTATGAAAATTAAAATCGTTATTATTTTATATCTTTTAAATCTATGGGCAAAATCTAAAGAGTAACAAATAGTCACATAGAGCATTACATCTAGACAACCTAGAATTCTTGCCAAAATCGTGATATATTCCGACTTTATATGATTTTGTTTGGGATCAATTTAATTACAATCGGGATTGGTTCGAATTTAAGTTTTTTTCCCAATTTTTCTTGAATTTCACAATTTTGAAAATATATTTACCATAGTGCAATTACAAGAAAAAAAATGATATTCACTTGATCTTACCTTGTTTTTTAACTATTGACTTCGGAATAATGTAGGTAGTACAGACTATTTAGTCTCTCTCTCTCTCTCTCTCTCTCTCTCTCTCTCTCTTAAAGATATCACTAGATGTAATCAGTATAAATGATTAACCTTCAGAATGTGAAAACCAATACATGTATTTGTATTTGGTATGCAAAAGAACTATCCATATCACAAATGTAATGATATTAGAACTTCTGTTCAATTCAGATTTTAATTTGGCCAAAGTAGATTTTTGCTTTGAATATCAATCACTTAATTATTTTCGTCAATAAAATATTTTTAATAAAATGAAATGTCGTTTCGATCAGAGGTCAGCCATTTTGTAATGATGTGTTATTCCACCTTAATTCTGAAAACTAAAATTGCCTAGACCTGTTTAAAAAAAGAATGTCTAAAATTATTCTAGAAACGTCTCTAGCATGTTTTGGTGAAAATAGATAGAAAAAAAAACCAGGTATGTATATACAATGCAATTTTAGTTTTTTGAGGATATATTTTTTTTCTCCATCAAAAAAAAATTCACCATTTTTAGCTGTTATTATAATAATCATTGATAATATTTAATCAAATTGAAATAACTGCAGTATTAAAAGAAAAAAATGAAATATTTTCAGGCAAAGAATCTCCCTCCAAAATAGAGGTTGCCTATACCTGTTAAATTTACAGATTTTCTGAAAGATTTGAACAAAATAAAAGCAGTGATTGGTGGTGGAAACCTAATTGTTCTGTGAACTATCAGTCTACTAGTTATTATATACATTTCGTTCAATTATTGTCATTTAGAGAACTTCAGTCACTGGAATGTTGACCAAAATGGTGGTGATCAGTTTAGGATTGAGGAAAAGCCACATGGCAGCCATTCTTTGGAAAACTTCAAAGGTACACCCTTTCTCTTCCTCCAGCATATATACATTATCTGTACGAGTTATACAAACTAATCTGTATCGGGCTAATAAGTGTTACCAGTAGTTATGTATAGTTGCTGTACTATATACTGTGGAATCATTATCACATTTGTTGAAGTTCAATTTTTTGGTGGATTGCATTTAGTAAAGTACAGATGTGTGGGTAGTGATACAGTACAGGTGTTTGGATAGTGAGTAAAGTACAGGTGTGTGAGTAGTGAGTAAAGTACAGGTGTGTAAGTAGTGATACAGTACGTGTGTGTGGGTAGTGAGTGAAGTACAGATGTGTAAGTATTGAGTACAGTTCAGGTATTTGAGTGATGGGTGCATTTCAGGTGTGTATCAGATACATACACCTGTGGGTAGTGAGTACAGAACAGGTGTGTGAGTGTTGAGTATGGTACAGGTGTGTGAGTAGTGAGTATAATAGCAAAGAATAAAGATGGCTACTCATGGATAAACAGAGACCTGAAAAGACTTATTAATAGAACAGACCGTGCCTACAAAAGGAAGAAAAAGTCGGGGAATAAGGCTGACAAAGAGAAGTACCAATCATTAAAGCAGGAAACGCAGAGACAGCTGAGGAAGGCCTAATGGCAGTATGTTGTGGGCATTGTTACTCCCCAGGCGGACAGTACCTCAGAGCACGGAAATTGTATGAAACGATTCTGGACTTGCATCAAACACAAAAGAGCTGATAACAACATCATCCCACCTCTTAAATCAGATGGAGTTTTACACCAAGATCCAATTGACAAGGCGGACATCCTCAACAAGCAATTCCAAATGGCATTTTCAACTAAGTCAGAAATAACCAGTGAAGTTTTCAAGAGTAGCTACAACATGAGAGGAAATCTTGAAACAATGCCAGAGATTAACATCACAGAGCAGGGCATTACAAAACTGTTAAAAAATTTAAATCCTCACAAGGCACCCGGACCAGATAACATCACTCCAAGAATTCTTAAAGAAATGGCAACACATATCACCAATCCTTGCCATCATTTTCAGGGAATCCTATAACACCGGTGAAGTACCGAACATCTGGAAAACTGCATTTGTCTGTCCAATCTATAAGAAAGGAAAGAAATTCGAAGCCATTAATTACCATCCAGTGTCACTGACATGCATTGCCTGCAAACTGATGGAGCACATCATGACCAGCAGCATCATGTGTCATGTCGATCAACATAGTATCCTACATCCCCTCCAACACGGATTCCGCAAAGGTCTATCCTGCGAAACACAGCTTGTTGAATTCGTGGATGACATTAGCAGGAATCTGGATAAGGGAAAACAGACTGACTGCCTAATCATGGACTTCAGTAAAGCTTTTGACAAAGTTTGCCATAGCCTATTACTCCACAAATTAGATCACTATGGAATAAGGGGCAAAACAAACAAGTGGATTCAAAGCTTCCTCCAAGATAGAAGTTAGTCAGTTGTGGTCGAGGGGGAATCTTCAAGTTCAATACCAGAGGAGTCAGGTGTCCCTCAGGGGTCAGTTTTAGGGAAAAGGGTACCAATTCATTTCCCATAGAGCTCAATGTTAACCTAAACACACCTTGCTAGTTTGCTATTTTACCTACAGACATATCCTTGGTCTCATTTGAAAGTTCATTCCAAGCACTAACAAAAAATCACTAGAAATATATATGGTCCCATTGCGTTTGTAGGTCAAAATTGAGCTTGTTTACAACTTATAGCGATCCGCAGCAAATGAATCCAAGTCTCAAAAATGACACTCACCTCCTATTTCAACCCCTCTTATTTCTTTACTTTCTGCAGTACTTCTTCATTCCATCATTGAATTTAAACAGTGATAATTTTACTTTAAAATGATCATTATTTCAGCAATTAATTCAGCCAATCACCTAAGCCATACCTTTTTCTGCTCGGCTCAATCTTGTATAAACACTTTTCTGATGTCAACATCCGGTGCATTGGTACTCTCATTCCATTAGGACCAAGCCTATTCCTCTACTACATAAACGACATGCCTGAGAATGTTAGATCAAAGACCAGACTATTCGCAGATGACACAATTGTATATCTTACAATAACATCATATATTGATGCAATCCACTTACAGGAAGACCTGGACCAATTAGCATTATAGGAAGAGAATTGGAGAATGAAGTTCCATCCAGAAAAATGTAATATCCTAACAGTATCAAGGAAAAAGCAACCAATAATAAAGAAATACACTCTTCACGGCCACCAACTCGAACAAGTTACAACAGCAAAATATCTAGGTGTTTCAATAACATCAGATATTAAGTGGAACCAGCACATATCGAACATCTGCAAGAAAGCTAACAACACCTTAAGTTTTCTAAAACGAAACCTCAACATCAGAAAAGCAAATATAAAAGAGAAAGCTTATAAGACACTTGTAAGACCTATGCTAGAATATGCCAGCACCACCTGGGACCCATACTTGAATGATGATAAACACAAGATCGAGATGGTACAACGTCGGGCCGCCAGATATGTGACCAACCGATATCACAACACCTCATCGGTAACCGACATGATTCATTCCCTAGACTGGCAAACTCTGGAGGAGAGGAGAAAGCGAGCCAGGCTGACTCTCACGTATAAGATCAAAAACGGACTAGTGAAAATTGAAACATCAGACAAACTAGTGACACTATCAAGACTTAGCCGAAACATGGGAGTACATTCCTTCCAAATACCATCGAGTAATACAGAAGTAAGGAAGGAATCTTTCTACTCTCGTACCATCAGGGACTGGAATGCTCTGCCCACTGACATCGCTACATCCCCGAGCCTCGAAATATTCAAGTACCTGATTAAATTAATCAAGTTGTTTTTACTTGCACCCCTTTTTTTTAATTTTTTTTTTTTTTTTTTTTTTTGATACTATACAGCACTTATTTTTATTTTTTAAAATTTGGTATGCGCACCAAAGTGGCAGTGTCATCAGTGATTGATGGTGGCCACAATCTGGTAGAAGTAGAAAAGTACATGTGTGTGGGTAGTGAGTAAAGTACAGGTGTGTGGGTAGTGATACAGTACAGGTGTTTGGATAGTGGGTAAAGTACAGGTGTGTGGGTAGTGAGTGAAGTACAGATGTGTGGGTAGTGAGTAAAGTACAGGTGTGTGAGTAGTGAGTAAAGTACAGGTGTGTAAGTAGTGATACAGTACGTGTGTGTGGGTAGTGAGTAAAGTACAGATGTGTAAGTATTAAGTACAGTTAAGGGGTTTGAGTGATGGGTGCATTTCAGGTGTGTATCAAATTCATACACCTGTGGGTAGTGAGAACAGAACAGGTGTGTGAGTGTTGAGTACAGTACAGGTGTGTGAGAGGTGAGTACAATACAGGTGTGCGAGTGGTGAGTACAGTACAGGTGTGTGAGTGGTGAGTACAGTACAGGTGTGTGAGAGGTGAGTACAGTACAGGTGTGTGAGTGGTGAGTACGGTACAGGTGTGTGAGAGATGAGTACAGTACAGGTGTGTGAGTGGTGAGTACAGTACAGGTGTGTGAGAGGTGAGTACAGTACAGGTGTGTGAGTGGTGAGTACGGTACAGGTGTGTGAGAGATGAGTACAGTACAGGTGTGTGAGTGGTGAGTACAGTACAGGTGTGTGAGTGTTGAGTACGGTACAGGTGTGTGAGAGGTGAGTACAGTACAGGTGTGCGAGTGGTGAGTACAGTACAGGTGTGTGAGTGTTGAGTATGGTACAGGTGTGTGAGTATCAAATACATAGCACATCTGTGAGTAGTGAGTACAGTACTATTAGTTACATGGTTTGTAGTTGACTTAATATGGTTTAAACGTGGTAAGTAAATTCCATATGGGGCGAGAGCGGAGCTCGAGCCCCACATGGAATTTACTGACCACGTAATGATTATATGATTATATCTTACCGACTGCCTTTGTATAAATGGCAAACAATGAAGAATAAAAATAGTTATCCCTACTTAAATACATAGCTTTGATATTATTGCTAGGTCCATATAAATGTTGGGTGACATCCTACGGCTGGTGTGAAAAGCATCAAGTGATTGACCTGATATCTGAAGGATGTTCTCCAAAAGTCCTTAATGAAATGAGACCAGAGATACAGGTGTCTGAGTGGTGAGTACAGTGCAGGTGTGTAAATGTTGAGTACAGTGTTGGTGTGTTGAGTACAGTATAGGTGTGTGAGTGATAAGTACAGTACAGGTGTGTAAGTGAAGAGTATAGTACAGGTGTGTGAGGTGTGAGAGATGAGTACAGTACAGATGTGTGTTATGAGTACAGTACAGGTGTGAAAGTTATGGTGAGTGTAGTACAGATATGTATGGTTAGTACAGGTGTGTGAGTGATGAGTACTATACAGTACACATTATTAGGGCCCTGCTCTGTGGGCGCCCTATAGTGATTAGTCTGTCCGTCCGTCCATCTTTCCATCCTTCCATCCATCTGTCCATCCGAGATCACTTGTCCGCATATCTTCTCTCCCCTTAGCCCAACCTGGCTCATACTTCACCCACCGAGTGCCTTTGGGAAAAGGGTGTGCAGTGACCTTGAACCATGTTTCTAAGTTTAAGGTTAAGGTCATAGCAGAATTATATATAAAATTCTTGTCTGGGGCATATCTTCTCTCCCCTTGGTCCAATCTGGTTCATACTTCACTCACAGAGTGTCTATGGTCAAAGGGTGTGCAGTGACCTTGAATGAAGTTTGCAGGTCAAGGGTCAAGGTCATATCAGACCAAAAATCCTCTTTTCCGAGCATATATACTTTCCACTTGGCCCTATTTGGCTCATACTTCACATAAACACAGCTTTCAAGTAAAGGGTGTGTAGTGACCTTGAACCAATTTTCAAGGTCAAATGTGAAGGTCATAGCAGAACTATATGAAAAATCCTTGTCTGGAGCATATCTTCTCTCCCTTTGCTTCAATCTGGCTCATACTTCACCTACATTGTGCCTTTGATCAAAGGGTATGCAGTGACCTTGAATGATGTTTGTAGGTCAAGTGTCAAGGTCATATCGGATTACACAAAAATCTTTGTTTTTAAGGACATATATATACTTGCCACTTAGCCCTATTTGGCTAATACTTTACTTAAACAGAGCTTTTTGGTTAATGGTGTGCAGTGACCTTGAACCAAGTCAATGTGAAGGTCATAGCGGATCTCTTTATAATCGGATTTAGACCGTAGATTATTTCCCATTTGCTTAATCTTGCTCAGATTGAACAAAAATGCCTGTATGTAAGGGGTAATGAGATTGAATTAGAAGTTCTATGCCAGCTGGAAAATTTCTAAGTTATAGGTCAAGGTCAAAGCAAATTCTTTTCATCTTATTGTGCATTATTTAACATTGAGACGGTCACCATTTCAATGTTGTCTAGTTAGTAGTTGTGACCGATATGTTTTAGGTACAGCAAAATAAGTTAAAAAGCAATTTCAGAGTTAAGTAAAAATTTGGGTGATTATTAGGGTATTGAAGTGTAGGTGTATAGTATGAAATGATGTCAGAACAAGTGACAATGAGGTATGTATGATGAGAACAGTAAAGGTGTGGATTTGATGAGTACATATATAGCTGTGGTATGCCTGAAACACATCAATCCTCAGCTAAGAATGGAATTTATTTTTATTTGAAAATTTTTTTATGCAGGTATGCAGCAAGATTTGACTGCAAGATGGTATATAAAATTAAGGTGGAACTACTAAATGAGGGATCAAAGGTGCTGAAGAAATGGTCCTTTTCTGACCATAAGCCAGCAGGCAGAGATTGGTTTAAGGTATAAAGCACTTTCTTATTTTTAGAATTGATTACATGTACATTTATGACATGCTAGTAGATCTAAGTACAAAAATCCAGGATTTTTAAAAACAATAATCATTTTAGTATTACATATGAGGGTGCAGAAATAAAATCACAATTCTGAACATGTGTGCTATGAAAGAAATTTTAAATGCCAAAATTGATATTAATTGTGTGTATGAAGTAAAGATATCTTGATTTACATGTACATTTTATTGTTATATATATATATATTAGTGACTTTTAATTATTTTGATATACAAGTATGCAGATGATGATGATGAGGATGATGACGATGATGATGATACTGTTTTATATTTTGGAATACTTTTAGTTGTTTTTATTTGAATTCCATAGGTTGAACACATTTTTACATCATATCCCAAGGGACTAAGGTTCATCAAATTTAAACATAAAGGCAAAGATGAGCAGTTCTGGGCAGGCCACTATGGGTCCAAGTTTACAATGGCTTGTGTCAGATTTAATCTCAGCCAGAGGTTTGTTATTTTTAGAAACTAAAGTAGTTAAAACATGTGGTATAAAGAGTTTCCTATGATTATCTCAGCCAGAGGTTTGTTATTTTTAGAAACTAAAGTAGTTAAAACATGTGGTATAAAGAGTTTCCTATGATTGTGATGATATATATAGAATATCACACTGTTGTTTTGATCTCGGCCCTGGTATCAGCCCGAGCGGTTGGTATCGGCCCAAGCCCGAAGTGTGATGTTGTTTATATCATATATCTAAAATCAAAGACTTTAATTCAAATTCAAATTCCAAATAAGGAATTATGTTTTATCAAGATCATGAAGAAGCTATACATTTTTTTCGGATTTACAGAACTCGTTCGTTTTTATTCCTTTTTATATGTGTTAAGAACTGTCAGAGTTGTCAAACAATCGTCGTTTGAAATACAGTAGAAGGGATTCTGTCGTCTGAGATGAAGCACTATATTCTAGAACTCAAAATTATCGAGACAGAAACTTCCATCCTACGCAACTTCGTAATGAGTCAAATTCTTTCACTGGGATTTCGTAAGTTTCCTGTCAGATTCCATTCATAAAAATCCATACTGTTATAGACTCTACCGTTTGAGAGCGTTTATAAGCGCGTCCATTACTTTAACCACTTAATTTTTACAATATAAACTCTGGTCTTCTAAGATTAAGTTTCGTTCTGTCCTTCTCTATATCCTCCCTAATTTAAATGTAGATTGATATTAAATAAAGCGTGCTATTGTTCTAAATACACAACCGTCGTGTAGGTTACCTCCCCTTACTTAGATACATATCACGCTTTGGCGCTATTTTTGAATTTTTATTTTTCAATTTTCAGCAATAAATAAAAATATTTAGACGTGTAAGGTGATGCTTTGTATTATTTATTTGATATTCTATCGTAATTTCACAAACTAGTCTTAAATTAAAGCAGATATATTTGGGAATTAGCGATTTTAAATTTGAGGGCAATACACCCCCTTGACGACGGGCAGAGACAGAGAAATCTCAGCCCCGAGGGCGATACAGCCCTAGCTTTTAGTTGCTGTCTCACCTAGTCCAAAACACGTGTATCAGGGCTGATACACTACTAGGTATATGATATATGATTTTTAGGTCACCTGAGTCACTCAGGTGACCTATTGCAATCGGTCTTCGTCCGTCGTTGTCTTTCTTCCATAGTCCATTAAAAATGTTACATTTCTTGAAAACTACAAGGTCAATTATTACCATTTTTGGTTTGATGCATCTGTAGGACAAGAGAAATATAATTGTAAAATTTATGACCATACCACCCCTGGGACCTCATTGGAAGGGTCAAATAAGCAAATAAGGGCCAAATTTTATAAAATCTTCTACTTTACTCGTATACATTTGAGAAAAACTATTAATGCATGGTTATCATGTCCATGAAGCCTTCTACCTAAATTTTAAAATTCATGGTCTCTGGGTCAGGGATTCCGGCCATTGTGGTAAATTTAGTGAAAATGCATTCAATCTTAGTAAATCTTCTCTACTCTTATATTTATCTAAGATGAACTAAATGCATGGCTATGAAATTCATGAAGCCTTATAGCTAAATTGTGAAAACTTGTTTAATTGTAGAAAATCTTCTCTTCATCCACAGCAGGGGGAGATGAACTGAATGCATTTTTATTATATTCATGAAACCCTCCACCTGAAAATTATGACCCCTGGGTCAGGGGTTCAGGACCCTTGGGTAGGACCAATATAGCCACCTAGTGAAAATGTAATGAATTTAATAATATTTTCTTCTGTACTTTCACAGTAGTGGAGGATAAACTAAATGCATTGTTATTATATACATGTACATAGTGTACTGTTGTACTGTTCTTTTAAAATTGTCAAATTCACTGAGCTTTTTTTTTGGGGGGGGGGGGGCAAATTTTGCCATATACTGAACATGTACTTTTTTTTAATATCACTTAGTCACTTGATTAACCTATTGCCACCATATTTTAGGAAATCTACTTTAATTTTTAGTGCATTGTATGCTCATAGAAATAAACTGTATGCATGTTGTGTGCATTATAAATAAAACTGAATATTATAAAAGATTGACATTTAAAGGCCTGCAGGTCTCTTTTTACCAAATGTTGACAATTTTGGCACCTGGAGCTAGAGTATAAATAATCCGAGATTCTTCCAACTCTTAACATAGTGAATTCAGTAAACTATATCACTGTAATCTAAAATTGTAACCCAAGTCATACATGTAAATTTACTGGAAAGTTACTTACAATCATATTGACATACAGTAAACCTATTGACATAAAGCCTCTTTAACCCAGTCACTGATAAAATAGTGTCAAATCATTGTAGGTCTGATGATGAGACTTCCAAATCACAGCAAGAGTCCAAGTCGGAATACTCCTCTTCATCCGAAGAAGAATACAGCGATTGACGATGCACTTTGCCACTCAAGAGGGCAATGGCAGAGCTAGTGGGCTGCCATGTCTTTGAGTAGGAATGTTCATCCTATCCAATTTCATTGAGATTCAACTTGACTACCAGAACTGTTTCAGTGATTACTAGTATATATACCTTGAACAACTTGCCAATTACAGTGTATTTAATAGCTACTGTCATACACATACTGTGTATCTAATCAGAGTATACAAAAACAATGACTCTAGACTTAATACTTTTAATAGATAATACTTCTGATGTTAAAATACTGTCTTACTTATTAAATGTACCTTGTACTTAAATACATGTATGTTGTAAAAACTAAGAATTTTAAAAATTGTTAATACATGTATATACACTGATAAATTTTAAATGATTACTTTTATTACTTACATGTATTATAATTACTTTTATAATACCAATCTCAGTGGTTGTTTTTTTTTTTCAAACCACTTTCTATCAGTTACCGGTATATTTCCTTCAGTATAGTCATAACACCATATTATGCTATTATATTTGGAATTATTTACTATCTCATGTATGTATTAAGTAAGCTACTAAAACACAAAGTTGCAATTATAGTTACATTGTACGAACTGTAATTACCTTATACTAGTATTTTACGGAGAATGTTTATATTGGCAATGTCAATTACAGTATGTTTTGTATGTAATAAAATGTTGAAATAGAAAAAATGCGTATCATTAATAATTACAACTCTTCCAAAGTACCGGTACACGTACATGCTACTACAGGGGTATAAATAATATGTACCATATAAATAAAGAAAACTAACTGATTTTGAATGGACGTGTCAAGTTACACAATGCGATATTGATTCCTACCTCATTTTACCTGTAGATCTTCAGTAAAATTAAGCAATTACTTGTTCAGATCAGTCTTGTTTTTCTTTTACATGTTTACCGGTATGACTTTTGATTGGCATGTACATGTTAAATTTTTAGTTACTATTTTGTCTATAGTATACTGTCATGCAAATAGAGAGTAGTTAGAAAAGTCTATAATATTTGTGTCAGATTATCTAACTTATGTTTGTTTTACTTTTATTCTTTTTCTTCTGTTAAAGGGACTTGGACACGATTTGAGTTCAAAATTTTATTTTTTGTTTTTTATGTATAAACTGGTTTACTTGTGCATTTTGAATGATTGACCAAAATTTGAATGTTTGAAGTCAAGTCATAAGAGAGATACAGAGGTAAGAATTCATTGTTATGTAAACAAAGCTCGAGTCTTATATTTGTTTACTAATAATGATAAGTAATGAATTACTATTTATTGACAAAATGACTCGTGGCAAACAAGATAAACTGATTCAATGTGTTCATAAATAATATTAACAACAGAAAAAAGCAACATTGGATTGAAACTTATACCAGTACAACACATATGTAAACAATAACAAGACTCGGGCTTTGTTTACAAAACAAAGAATTTTAAACTCTGTATCTTGCTTATAACTCAATATTTGACTTTCAAGTTTTGACAAAGCATTAAATATACCCATATTAACCATTCTAGACAATAAAAATGGAAAAATAAAATTTAAAATATTAAGCTCAAATCGTGTCCAAGTCCCTTTAAAGTAGTCTTTCATTTATGCAAACTTTATTAAAACCTTTTTACAAATACAGTACCTGTTTGTTTTCACAAATGAATTCCAGCAATAAAATTCACATTTAAAAATACAAATTTACACAGTAAACAAAATTATGAAATGAAGTTTATGCATCTTGAGCAAACTTAATTCATAGTTAAAACTATAAATGTCCCAGTCCCAGAGAAATGGAAGTAGAGGATTCAAACTCAACATGTCCTTGTTAAGAAAAAGCAATTACCAACACATGAAGGACCATTATATCAGTATATAAAAATTAATATAACAATTAAGACTCCTACAAAGAAGCAAGGTTTGGCTACTGAAATTGAAATGAGGTAAGAAATTGAGTGGTCTATACAGATGTAATATTATGCATGTTTTGAAATTTTAAACACCTTTAAGGTATCTGAATATATTAATCTCCATGAGATGAAGAGCTGTGTTATAAAGATAAAAAAATATTCAAAAATAGGTATTTAGGTTTTTTTTCTTATTTAGTAATTTACCTACTGTAATATTATTTTATGGCCAGAAAGATCATATTTAAGAATTGAAGGTACATGTAGATCTGATGGGTACTTCATTGACCATCCAGCCTCCTTAAAAGTGTATATCTAATTTCACATGTACTTAAGGTGGAATAACACATCATCACAAAATGGCTGACCTCTGATTAAAATGACATTTCGTTTTATTAAAAGGATTTTATCGACGTCAAAATGTAACTTACTCCATAGCCGAGTGGATAAAGTATCGGGCTTGTGATCCGTACATCCAGAGTTCCAATACCGCAGGGGCTTCTGTTGTTACTTACTGAATTGATTGTTTTAGATATTCATTTTTTATCCCCAAACTGCAAATTTTTCGCTTATTTGACACATGTACAGTTTATTTATCATGTATTATATCTTTCATAATCAAATAATTTACTGTTAAATTTGAATGACTTTTTCCACGTGCGTTATTCCACCTTAATACTCTATTCGAAATTATTTGGTTCTAAGTTGTACCAGTCAGCAAAGGAACTATTTTCCCTTTTTTCTAGCATTTTCTAGTATATTCTATTCTATTTGACTCCATTAGATTTGATGGAATTCATTTGACTCTTTATACAAATTTCAGAGCTCTTCATTACTTGCTTTTTTTTTATTGTTCTGTCATTCATCTCAATCAACAGACTGTAACATTTACATTGTACATGTAATACAATGTAGTTGTAGGGAAGGAGTGCTGTATTTCTTGGTTACCCTTACATAAGATGTACTCCGACACCTGAAATACAGATCTTTGAGAGTATACAGCTCTGCAGCAAGGATTCTATTTTTTGAGTTCACTCCTTTGAAAAAGACATGATCCTTTATTTTTATTCCACATGATGAAAGGATGTTTTGTGCCACAAGATTGGTTGAGATTGGCCCTGTGGTTCTATAGAAGTCACAAAATTAAATTGCAAATGGATAAAATGGGTGATCAGAAAAGCTCATTTAAGCTTACTGCTCAGGTGAGCTAAAACATACTTCAATAAAGAACTTAATTGCGATGACTTTTCAAAAATATTTTTAATGTAAAAGAAAGTGATTAGTGCCAACAAGTCCATATTTTTCAGGGATAAATCTTGTAAAACCACTTGAACAAAAAGTTACAGAACTAAATGCCCATACAGATCAAACAGTTCAAACATTTTATGAAAATATCCTCAAAAGAGAAAACCTTCTAAATGATATACATGTATATAATATGTATTGTGAAATACATGTACATGTATACCCATACATGTACTACATGTACATGCATACCCATACAAAAAAAAGTCCAAAAATAAATGCTTGTAAAAATACTAGACATCACAAATGACTGAGCACATTGGCTTTTAACAGCCTAATTGTATACAATCGTATAAAGGTACTGTCTGACAAGGAAATATCACGTTAGGCAATCAAATTGCTGTTGACTCGAAGAGACTCAGAATTACTCCTAGTAGACATGTACAGAGACATGCTCCTCAAATTCCTGCAAACGAAGAAAATAGAAGTAGAATTAAATATGACCTTGATTATAGTGTACCGGTTTATTTCCTCCTCAAAGTTCTGTTGTATACTGTACATCATCATTTATTTTACACTGTACATGAGTATTCCTCTTTACAACTTGGCCTCTTTATAACTGGTACAGTCTTACTCACCTCTTTTGTGGCAGTAGATTTAAATTTGTCTTTACAGTTCTTCCACGGACATGAAGTCTTTTTTCCAGACCGGACGTTGTTTAACATATGACAGTGCACCACATGGTATAAGAGATGGCTTTTCACGGCAAAAACAAAATCACAGTCTCCACACTAACAACGAAATATGAAAATGTGCATGAAATCTGCTTAACTTGTAAAATGTATATTATTTTAATAATAACTCAAACTCTTATGATCAGATAATGCATTGTGAGGACCCACCTGACAGGTGTGGTTGTCTTGTGAGATTGGCACCGCCTCCACCAGTCCTTGTCTGTTTCCTGTGATTAACTTGAAACAAAACAATGAAACAAGGTTAGGTGTATTGTAAAAACAATGAAACATGGTTAGGTGTATTGTACAAACAATGAAACGTGGTTAGGTGTATTGT
>WFKH01006014.1:10011454-10023511 GCA_016163765.1 Magallana hongkongensis | reverse complement strand
GTACAAACAATGAAACGTGGTTAGGTGTATTGTACAAACAATGAAACTTGGTTAAGTGTATTGTACAAACTATGAAACTTGGTTAAGTGTATTGTACAAACAATGAAACGTGGTTAAGTGTATTGTACATGTACATGTGTGTATAATCAAACAAAACGGCTTCCTCCTTTAAAACTCTCACCATTCCATCACAGATTGTCATTCTGATGATAAGTCCATCCTCTGCCCCTGCACCATAATAAAGCCGCTGCAACTTTCGACTCTGTTAGCAAAATATGGAGTTTCGTAATTCAATAATGAATTAATTGTTTTCCCTATGAGAACTAAAAATCATGTGTTTTTTCATGGTTTTCACTTGATTAACTCCATTTTGTGATACATTTTTAAACAAAGTTGAAAAATAAATGTACATCTTTAAAATTCAGTAGTTCAAAACTGATAGCTGTGGAATTATTACATGTCTTATTAAATGTAGAATTATCTAGCAGAAGTACAATCTCCATGTACCGGTACATCAATTTGATCTTGTTACCAACATGTACAATCTCCATGTACATCAATATGATCTTGTTACCAACAAGTACAATCTCCATGTACATACATCAATATGATCTTGTTACCAACACGTACCGTTTTGTTGTAACATCGGATGAGTCGGTCATACGAAGCACAGAACAGCTGGTCACCATGGGTACAGACACACGACACAATGCCCCCGGCCTCTGTGTATGTCCACAACAGCTCACCTGTCTGTAAAGAAACAGGTCAACTCCATTTCTAATGTATCATACAATACATCATAAATGCATTTACGTCATAGCAGGTAACTTTCATAGCATAAATACTTATATATTTGTTTTTGTAATTTCAATGATTCAAGACTGTATTCATACAATGAAAATTTAAAATATGGAACACTAAAAAAATTTTCCCAATACATGTAACACTTACTGATATATTGTGTTCCATGACTGTTTTGTCTCCAGATCCACTAAACACTAGATGACCATCAACCTTTCAAGTGCAGAATTCAACTCATCATTAAAAGCACACGTTTATGGTCTGGATATTTTTAAATCAAAAAATATTTTTCTAACAAATGTTAAGCAGGTTGGGACCCATCACCCAAATGGGATATAATAGCCTGTTTGGGAAATAAAAGCCCAGATGGAATATAAATTTGAAGTGCAAAAAATAGAAAATTTTTATTTTGCTTAAAATATGGTAAATCCGCATGAAAATAGATGAAATGTAACAACTTTTGATAAACAACTTTTTCTGTTACCGTACTATTACGGAGATTGATCCCTCAGTATATCCACAACTTCTTGGGGATCAATCTTACAAAATACAGGCTTATAGGAAAACTTGCTAACCAACAGTTGTGGCATTTGACATATTTTAATGCGGATTTATATCAAAAATTACCAAATAAAATTTTTTCATTTTTTGCACTTGAAATTTACGTCCCATTTGGGCTATTATATCCCATTTGGGTGATTGGTCCCAACCTGTTAAGTGATTCATGAACTAGATATGAGTGACTGATCTGTTAGTCCTCGCCCCCTGGGGTCAAACCTCCCTGGCACTGGGTTACAGCCACCAGCCACTGGTAGCCAGGTACCCCAGGGGTTGTATACAAGCCCTCTCGGCACGACAAGCCCGATCAGTCACAGACAGTGAATGTTCTCATCAAAGACATTGTAATCCACTGGAAGTGCCAGTCGTAACTGTCTGCGCTACCAGCACTAAAAACTTTTATCTTCAAAACAATTAAATAAAGCTAAAGTTAAAAACCCTGCAGTGCTGTCAATTCACCAATTAAACCTCAAACTGCAAAAAATGTCTTAAACCCAAACTAGATACATCTTTTAAAGCAGAGTTTTATCCGACCTAATTAAAATTGGATTATCTAAATCCACAACCATTTTATATATATCTAACTTCATTTTGAAAGGAGTCATGTCAGAGCACCCTCTTGTATATGAAATCTGTGGAAAATAAACTCTTTATTTTACTCATGAGAACAATCACTGGCTGTGAGAGGGGTTTCAATCTTCACGTAGTTCCACACACCACACATCAAAGTGAGCTACAAGAACTGTCATACCTGCAGGGAGAAGGGAGTTCTAGTGTGACCCTCCAACATTCGGATCAGTAAACCAGTACTGCTGTCATACACATAGATAATAGCATCAAAGGAAGCCACCAGAATCACTCTTCGAACACCCTCTGTGGCAGAGCAGATTCGGCTTATTGATCGGTCAGCACAGTGGAATGTGTCAAGGACCTTATCATTCTACAAAAATAAAGCATCATATAAAATCACTTTTCAAAAGTCTACTTCTTTCAAATCTTTTTTTAAATCTCTTTTAAATATTGAAAAATCAGTTTACAAAAACTCAGTTAAATATATAATGCTGACCTTTAATGACATCACAATGACAGTTCCACAGTCTGTGCCCATGTATAGATTTCCCCAGTTTTCATGAAAGCACTGTGGCTTTCCTTCAGTTGGTTCCACCTTAATTGGCCTCTTAGTCTATAACAATCAACAAAATGGGTTTTTCAGTTATATATACATCATTCATTTTCCACCTTACACAAGTAGGTACCCATAAATTAACAATAACAATCATGAATGAAAAATAGAAGTTTGCATTTAATGCATATACAATATCCATGCTGCCCTTGTTCATTATGCTTACATGACATTTACCATATATTCTGGTAATACAATGCTTTTAGAAAAAAGATACAGTAACTACTCAAAATTTGGGATAATAAACATTTACCTTGCAGCAGTAAGAAAGAAGCATCATTTCATTTGCCCCCACATAGAGTCGGTCTGTGGTCTTGGACACCAGGATACAGCTCACATCGTGACTCATTGTATTGAATTCAAAGTCCACCTTACCAGTCTATTGTAAACACAAGTCAATACTGTTAACTCTCCAGCATAAGAATAATATCAATCTTTAGTTCCAATAAAATTTACCATAAACAATATCAGTACATGTATCTGAGAATCATTTCATAATTATATAAGAGAATTAAAAATGAATTCAATAATTTCATCTCACCTTTTGTCTGGTACATGTATTACAAATCATACAAGTTTTTAAAACCTATGAAGATATTTTCTACTTGTACATTCAAAGGACTTTATCACAATGATCAGTGTGAGTGCAGGTCTATACCTGAAGGTTGAACTTGTTGATGACTTTGCCTTGGTATGAGACGTACAAGTACCCATCATGCACCTCCAGGCCAGAGATGACCTCCTTTGGCCCGGAAAACTGGACAGGGTCCCTCACCGTGGGCAGGAATAAGTCCTCGGGGGTCTGAAGAGCAGACAGGCCCAGGGTCGACTTCATGTTCTCCACCGCCTTCCTGAAGTTCTCCATCACTTCTTTGTCAAGGGACAATCTTCAAATGTAGTACAACCAGTATATCATTAAGTTAAATAAGCTCTGTTTTACCTGTAATAGCATAACTAGGTTATCATTCTACTAATAACTTTAGCATGTACTGCTATAATTACATCTACAATGTAAGTTGTTTTTTTTTCAATACATCTACGTGTAAATCTTAAGAAAAAGTAATGGGCCTTTATTTACAACTGTATTGACTAAAAGGCATGACTTAATGAATCCAGTTCAACAAGCCAATTGGGTGACATGATGTTATAGCACAAATGTGCACATGTACTTGCTCTTCCAATGATATTATATTCTGATTGATGATTTCACACATACATGAGTAATTTTAATAATGTTTTTATATAGGTTATAATTGTTGGCCATCACTGCAGCAAAATTTATAGTCCTTGTAAATGTATTTTTTTTTTTTTGCAATGTCCACAACATTAACATCCCATATGAAACAATTAAAAAACCTAGTTAATACTTGAAATAATGACTACTACCATGGTGACCATAGTAGGTGCACAGAGTACTTAATAGAACTGACTACACCTGACACAGCTGCTAGTGTCTTACATGTTTTACACCCAACATTAGTGTCTCACCTCTCCCGGGCCTCTACGGCCAGCTGCCGATTGTCCTCCGACTCCGATTCTAGCTGTACGTCCTCCAGTAGGCGGCGCTGTGGGTCCATCGACACCACTTCCTGTTTAATACACACCACCTGATCTGTGTCCTCTGACCCTGTCTCTACGAGCCCCGCTTCCTCGGAATCTAGTCCCTCCGCCCTCAGGGCTGCTGGGATATTACTGAGGGACTAATCAAAGGGAGCATTATTTAGTATATATTGCAGTGCATCAGCAAGTTAAGAAAGAGGCGATAACAATATTACAATAGAATAACATATAACCTGGAAACACTTCCCTTAAATATGTTTATGGCTGAAAATGTACCCATAAATACTGCAATTCACAAACTTCAGTACTTCCATTAGCAAATCTTAAATTGCATGTTATTCTTGTTTAACAAATTAAGTTTCATGTGATCATTTACGTTTTCAGTAAAAATTCTTTGGAATCAACATTTTTTATAACATTACCATTCACATGTTAAATACACCATAAATTCAAATCAAGTTTTAACTAAATGTGATTTTAAAATAATTTCAAAATAAACTCAAATTTTCCCTACACCCAAATAAAACTTCATGCAGAAAACAAATAACTGAAACATTCACATCTGCCTAAAAAGCACATCTAGGACTTAATCCGATCACCAACCTTAAATACCAGTTGCTGTTTAATTTCCGTTATCTTTGGATCACTGTCCTCATCCACCGAGTGTCCTCCATCAGAGCTGGAATCGAGGACATAGTCCTCCTTCTGTTTCCTCGAGGAAGTTCTGTCCCTCTCTTTCTTGGTCCTCAACTTCTTCCTGAATGGTGATGTGCTTCGGCTCTCTTCTGCTGATCGCACTGTCTGCTCCTCTTCCTTTCCGAGGCAGGTGTGTTGGTTTGTGGCAAGCTGTGGGCTGGAGTCTAGGTTTAGGTTCTGTAGTCCGCTGGAGCAGGACTTGACCATCCTGACCGGGGTACAGCTATCACTCAGCAGGGCCGGGTCCTCCTGCAGTGTTCTATCACTTCTGTCACTGTCCGAATCAGAATTCACAACCACGACATCCTCCTTGGACTTCTTCTTTGCCCCTTTCTTGTTCAGATTTGCATACTGTCTGATTTGTTCACCAAGGGAGCAGTTACTATTCACACTTTCATAATTTGAATCACTGACATGTCCCCCCCTTAGACTTTTGGTCCCCCTATCCATTGTCTTCTTTTCCACAGCAGCAGAAGCTGTCCCTGAAGTTTCCTTGTCGTTTTTCCCTCCTTTAATAAGAGACTGAATCTGTTGGTAAGCGTCTGTGTCTTTGTCCAGAACCACATACGAAGGGCCCTGACTTTTGCTGCCTCCCTGACATTTTCCAAGCTGAGTCAGAAAAGCCTTGCTGTCCACACCCAATGTCCCCATGTAGCGCATGTTGAACTTCTTCCCTTCACTGGCACTGTCGTCACTCTCACATCTCTTCTGACTGTCTTCTGATCTCAATGAATCCTGTCTCTGTCGCCTCATCACATTTGCCAGAGGTTCGTCATCAGAGTCTATATCCTCTGTAAGGTTGGATGTTTTGATCAAGGAGTTCAGAGTTATGAACCCTGCATCTCTCAGTTCCGTACTGTGAGCTACATCTGTGCTATTCTTTGGATCAGAACTCTCAGGTTTTTTGTTCACTGGGGGTTTGGTTGATTTTACAGGTTTTGGTGGAAGAGAGTTAGTGTCAGTCACTTTTCTAGCTGCTGCTGGTTCACTCTTGATTGTTGTTTTCTGTACAGGACTGTCTGGACTGCCTCTAGCTGCTCCTAATTTGACTCTGCTGTCTTCTTTATTAACTGGTTGATATTTGCTCTGGGTGGGTATACCCCCTTGAGGTCCCTGAGTTGAGGTAACACTATCAGGACTTACATACACTTCTTCAGGTTCCTTTTTAATAGAACCCAAATCCCTGGGTAAACTAAAATCTAATTTATTCTCAGTCTCCATGGAAATAGTTTCCTGTTGCAGACTTGAGGACAAATTTCTCAACTGAGCAAGAATGGAGTCAGAAGCTGGGTGATTGAGGTTAGCTTGAACTGGGGAGTTAGCAGTGCCAAACGAAGAACCAAAACCCTGTCTATCGCGTTCTGGCTCTAGACGCTGGTTACGATTCAAAACATTCAACAAAGTACTTGAGTGAGGGTCATTGTAGGACGATACCTTGGCGGTAGGAGTCAGAGAACTGTGACCTGGGTTCGTGACCTTCCCGGCATCCTCTCGACCTTGACCCCTGGGTTGGTCTTCGAACTCTGAGAGCTGAGGAGTTGATTGCCCAGATCTCTGCTGGAGCCTGGCTTCTACAAATCAGAAATATTTAACTATAGTAAACATATAAAAGTAAAACTACCAGGTATTGTATTCCTTTATATAGTCATTTCTAACATACAGGTACATGTATGTTCCTCTATTACATGAAAAACCTATATATATGTAAATCCTTTAATTTTCTTGTCCTCATCCATACACATATTTTTTATCTTTGAAAAAAGAATCTGTGAAATGAAATAAAGTAGATTTCTCTCTCATTTTGATAGCTCTACACTAATATACAGCAATTCAACAAATAGAGCTAGTAATGATGACTTTGACCTTTGGAATGGTTACTTATATCAATTTCTGACTGTACATGTACATGGTATATGATTTTGATAAATAAATCTGAAGGGAAGGCAGTAACTAACCTTGAAGAAGTCTCAGTCTCTGGCTTCGGAGCTTCTCTTCCTCAGTCTGCAACTGTTCAAAGACACCAACAATGGGGGTTAGTGAAGTAATGGATTAAGTAAAATAAAGTAGATTACAATATTCATTTTACACCTAAATCAAGACAGTCCCCAAGTGTGACAGATGTGAGATGAGTACTTTTCTCAAAGTAAACTTTCTTACCAATAGTCCACAAATAATTTCTCCCCTATAATTCATCAGATTTCATACTATTTGACAGCTTGATTAAGTAAGCCTGCTGCAGAGGCATTTATCTTGTGTTTACATGAATCTTAGCCAAGAAAACAATCTACATTTTATAACTGTATGAATTTCATATTACCACTTAAATGAAAAATTTCTGACATGTACATGTACATTAATGAAATTATCAAAAAATACCAACAATAAAATAAGCTTGTAGCCAAATGCCAGGCAGTGCCAGGGAGTAAATGAAATAATGTTATAACCAAACAGTTTATCAAACATTATAAGATTCTATTGAATGAAACTGACTTGGCCGTAAATATTAATTTATCATACAATGTACCAGTAAACCTGATTGCTCTGTTTTTTAAAGCTATGTCAAGAATGAACATAAACAAACCCGCAGCTTTTTCTCATTGTAACGGTTCAGTTGAATGGAGGCCTCCTCTATCACGTTCCTGAAATACTGAATAAACTGGTCGGCTTCTGTCAGGTCTTTCCGCAGGGCTTCCTCCTTAACGCTGATGTCATAGACAGTGTCAAAGAAACTTTCTGTGGACCGACCACTCTCCAGTGATGACAAAGAACCTTAAAAAAAGAAAATCTCTCATTTCATATTTAATATAAATCCTTTTTTCTTTACAGTCTACAGATTTTATTTTTCAATTTTATCAAATTAAGGACTTTTTAAAAATCTACCTGATAGACTGGGCAGAGCAGAATCTATATGTGTTGATGATCTCTGAGGAAGCTGATCTGAAATCTGGGGCATTCTGGGTACTGAGACATTATGTGTTAGTATAGATTTTTCAGTCTCTCCAAGATTAGTGGTAGAAGTCACATGACTAGCCATTGTTTCTGGACTGCTAGAAGGTATTTGAGCTGCTTTCTCATACTCCAAATCCATGGGTTCGGTTTTTGTAGTAACAGATGTAGAAAGGTCACTAAATTTCAAAGGCTGTGCTGAATCTTCTCTCCTTCTCACTGTGGTTCCAATTCTATCAGAATCTGTAGACAGTGTCCTCTGCCTTTCTTTTGAAGTGCCCTGTAGCACTCTTTCCAATCCATGATGCTGATCTCTTGCTGAAGCTGCTGAATTAGGCATTGATGTACCATCATCTTTTCCTGATTTTCCACCTACACTATTTCTCTTCTCTGAACTGGACATTAATGCCATCTCCAGGTCATTTAGGTCAGGGGTGGCCTCTGCTTCCATGAGCTGAGCAATCTGTATCTGTACTTCAGGGGACAGTTCTTCTAATCTCAGCTCCTCAATTCTACCATCAAGATTGTCATCATAACTCCCTGACAACTGGAGATTGTACCGAGGCAAGGACAACTTCTTCTGAGACTGAGCATAAGACCTTAACATTTCAGCCAACTGTTTCCTCTCCTTCCTTGACCTTGGAGAATTCACCATTTTTAACAGGGCCTCAGTGTTGGGCTTTTCTTTAGGTTTTTTGGACGATGCAGTACTGATTTCTTCTCTAAGTCCAGGCTTCCTTGTTTCAACACTGTCTGGTTTTGTCAAGGTTTCTTTCCTGACAGAATCTTTCCCTGATTTCTCTGAATTCACTGATACTGATTTATTTGTGCTACTGCTCAAGTCTTTCTTTCCAGAATTTCTTTCCAGTCCTAACGAACTCTGAAGCTTTTCTATTTCGTTGACACTCTGTACACTTTTCTCAATGCTTTGCCTTATTTTCTCAATTTCTTTATTGGGCTGAATAAGCTTGGTACTTTTACTATGACTAGATTCTTTTTCTGAATTTTCTTTAGCACTAGATACATCAGGTAGCTTCAATTCTTCTGTTAAAATGTGTCCTTTAACATATTCCTTACTCTTATCTTGCAGGTTTTTCAATTCCTGATTAATGTTGTCCAGCTTTTCTTGTTGTTCCAACTTCATTTTCCTCTCCCTCTCAAGTTTTGCCTTTTCTCGCTTTTCTCGGAGTTCTCTACACAATTTTTCTGCCTTTTCTAACACTCCTTCCCCTCCCTTATCTTCCCGCCCTTTTCTATTTGACCTTTTGGGAGATCCCAAAGGTGACCCTTTACCTCCATTTTTCTTCTTTTTCTTCAAAATGCCTTTTTTTCTCTCCTTGCTCCCCCCGCTCCCTTTCTTGCCACTTGAGCTACTGGACAGCTCCTCCTTATCTCCACTGCTAGTGGTACTATCTGCTTCATCAAAATTCTGGAAAGGTTTTCCTGTAATCTCCTCATCAGCAAATCTAATGTGAGTATTCCTAGAATCTTTATCTTGCCTGCTTGTGTGTTCATGGGAATGTGATGGTGAATTGTATCGCCTTCGTTTATTAGCTACTTTTTCACAGCTTTCTGACCTATTTCTACTTTCTCTTATACTTTCAATATATTTCTCACTTTTTGGACTTGTTGGTTTCTTGAAAGGCAAATTTACTTCATCATTTATGATCTTTGATCTTACATCCAAATGCATATCATTAATTTTCTCTTGAGGTCTTCCATTTTTCTCTTGAGGCCTTCCATTTTTCTTGGAATTAGATACACTTTCATCTTTAGCTTGTCCATTGTTAGGTGGTTGGCGACTGTCCCTGGGTACATTTTCTGTATTCCTAACATTTCCATTTCTGAAACCATGAGTTCTAGTATCTTCCCTGGGTGCATTATTTCTACTCCATCTGTTGGGATTTCGCCCTCTCCCTGAGTGATTGTCTTGGTATCTCCGTGATGGCTCTCCGTACTGCCAACTCCTTTCAGGAAATCCAGAATTCTCCAGCTCATAGGGAGAGTTTGGGTCATTGTAGAAATCATCTTTATATTGATTCCTATAGTGGCCCTGTTCCATATCATCTCTCATTCCTCTTCTGTCAATAGTCCAGCCATTACTATCATACTGGCCATGCATATTGTATGCTCCATCATCATGATAAGGTTGGTGGAAATTCTGATTTGGAGCATGTGCACCAAAATTCTGGAAGCCAATATTCCGATTCCACTGATTTTGTTGGTAATTGCCGTAGCTTCCATTCCACTGGCCCCTAGACAGCTCCACAAAATTACTTCCTGTTCGGTCCACATGAAAATCATCATTGTGTGCCTGGTGCTCCCATGGTGGGTGTCTATACTGGGGCCCAGGATTTCGGCCTGGGAGAGAGAACGACCTCTGGTGACCGGTCCCATTATTTCGGTTGTTAAGTCTTTCACTTCGACGCTTCCCAACATGATTGTTCTTTTTTGCCTCAGGATCTGACAAATTATTGTCTCCATTCTTCTTTTCTTCATTATTTTTCTGTTTGTTCTGAAATTTTTTCCTCTCCCTTTCTTCTTTCTCCCTGAAAAAACATAGGTAATCACAGATTACAAAGCTCACCGAGACGAGACATCACCTTTATGAGGCATCACCTTTATGAGACCACCTTTATCATATGATATGAAAATCATAGTTAATGATCTTGGATATTCATGGAAACTGTTTTGACACAATATCGTATATCATATTTAAAAAAATTGTATGAAAATCATATGCTCATTTCATACGGTATTATAAGATACAATGTTTATCAATACAATAATTAATTATACGATATTGCATCCTATGATACTTACAATATAGTATCATATAATACAATATAATACTGTAATAAATAATTATGCAATATAATATTGTAACATATGATATGACATTGTATCGTGTCATACATTATTGTATTTGATCACATAATACAATATCATTACACAATATATGATACAATATAGTATTACATAATACAATATCATATCACATAAAACATCAAAATATTGTAACATGATATTTTATTGTATAATATAGTATGATATTGTATTGCATGATATTGTATCATATTTGATACATAATATGATATTGTATCATATGATTTGATACAACATTGCATCATATCATATGATAAAATATCATGTGATATAGTAAATATATTATATAATACAATATCATATTATACAATATCATATAATACAATTCATGTGATATAATAATATATATTATAAACAAAATATCATATTATACAATATCATATTATACGATATTATATATTATACAATATAGTATCATATGATACAATATTACATATTGCAATATCATTTGAAACAATATCATGTGATAAAATATTAAATATATAATATGATATCATATCATACAATATTGTATCATAATATACAACACTATACATAACAATTACATGACATAATATCATATCATAATGTACAAAAAAATTGATACAATATCATATCGTATCATATATCTTTTTACAATATGATATAATATTGTATCATATAAAACAATAGTGTATCATATCATATACATGTAATACTATATCATAGGAATCATGTTATATCATTTAACAACAAACACATCTATCAAGCAGGTTTAAGTGAGGTAGGAGATTTTTTTAGCATCCTTGATAATGGAGATCAGGCTTGGCATCTGAAGCTACCTCTGCAATTCATTTATATGATATTTAAATCAATTATGCAAGTTTGAAATAGTACTAATATCTATAAAACATATGACCTGTTCCAAAAAACTAAACCTCATCCAGCATCCGAAACCTATGGCTCAGATTCAGCATTCAAGCCTGTCAGGTGCATCAGTATCATAAGATACATCATCCATGCAAGTTTTGTGAAGTTAGGACCAATAATAACTAAGATATAATCATCAGAGGGCACCTGCTCCAAAAACTTTAACCAGCTCTAAAAACCTTAACCTCCTCCAGCATCCGAAACCTATGGCTCAGATTCAGCATCAATGCCTGTCAGGTACATCAGTATCATAAGACGCACCATCCATGCAAGTTTGTTGAAGTTAGGACCAGTAATAACTAAGATATATTTTTTAGCATCCTTGATAATGGAGATCAGGCTCTGCATCCGAAGCTACCTCTGCGATTCATTTACATTAAAGTTAAATCAACTATGCAAGTTTGAAATAGTACTATTATCTATTAAACATGTGACCTGTTCCAAAAAACTAAACCTCATTCAGCATCCGAAACCAATGGCTCAGATTCAGCATCAGGTGCATCAGTATCATAAGATGCACCATCCATGCAAGTTTGGTG
>WFKH01006014.1:9957218-9967218 GCA_016163765.1 Magallana hongkongensis | reverse complement strand
TGTAAAATGCACTTACCAATGCCCCAAAATTACACTCAAATGCAACATTCTTTGTAAGAACATGAGGAAATAATGCCACCTCTTCTAGATCGGATTTCTTGACAGGAAAACAAACTCCAAGATCATCTCCGTTTTTGGCAAATGAAATGAAAATATCAGCAGGATCCTGGTCAAAGTCCTATAAAATTACAACCACATGTTAATATGTATAAAAATAGAAAAGAAGATACTATTTTGTAAACAGTGATGAAACAAAAACTCAAAATATTAAGAAATACATCATTTATACAGTTCATACAACAAGAGTTTTAGAAGTCAACCAGTACATGTATTTTTTTTTTTATCTGCATCCATATGTATTTCAGGTTTTTTGTTTTAAAATAAAACTGACCCTGAATGAAAAATTTTATTTTTGAAATGTTTTATCTAACACACACCATAAGTTTGTACCAAACATTGTCAACAAATCGTTGCAACTATCTCTCCAATTGTTATCAGAAAAAAAACATCCAAATAACTCCAGTTGAGCACCCTATTCAATACCCTTATCACAAGATCCATTGGATGAACTGCCCTGAAATGACAAAGCACTTACCAAATAAGCTGTGATAACATCCCCTGCAGTAAACTGCTGTCCGTAGTCTTCAAACTTGCACTCTGTCGCAGCCTTCCCAGTACCACCATACCCAAACGACTTGGCTTCCTCTCCTGACATATCAAAACAAGGGTAATTAAACTGTCCTTATAATCTTACAACCCAAACATACATGGATCATAAATTTAAAGACTTTAGATCAGAAACAGAGCTTTGACTGGTTTACCTAGCTGCATAGAAGTGGTGTTGGCTGACCAGCCGACCCGAAGCACATTAGGATGAACTTCCTCAGGTGGTAGATGACTCACATCACAATTCTCTGTCAACTGCAAATATCAGATATTGTTCATAATTACATACATGTACATGTCTTTGTTATAATTAGATAAAGAATTTTTATATAATTACATTACTCTATACGTTGCTTTGTTCTAAAGAAAGCACACCAAAAACCAGCTTGGTTAAAGTTTGGTTACAAACGCTATCTGTTCGATAAAATATATACAAAGGTATGAGGTACTCTGTGTATGTACCTTCACTTCATAAGCCACTTTTCCTCCCTTGACTCCATAATTTGCACGGACTCCAGTCCACATCATGGCAAATCCTCCTTCCGTAAACGGGGAAGCAGACAAATTGTTCTCATTGATTTTCAGACTCAAGTCAGCATTAACTGTGTAGTTTAAATAAAACAGAAAAAACCCAGAACTTAGTTGATAAAGTACAATGCTGATCTCTAAATAGCATTTGATTTCAGAAGTATAAAATAGAATATAAAATCTAATCGAATACTTACATCTGTCCAGTAGAACATCAGTCGATGATTCCCATGCATCATCCTCCATTTCTATTTTCTTATATCTGCCAAAAAAATATATATAAAATCTATTTGGAATGAAGTTTATTTCAATTCAAATAAAAAATACTTTGAACTGTTTTGACAACTCCATGATGGCAAGAATAAAAGAACAAAATGTTACAAACTTTAAAGAGAGAATGAACTACCTTCTCTCGTGTGACCTTGACCTAGATCTATGTCTGTCCTCCCGGGAGTGGCGTCTCTCACGAGATCGACTCCTTGACCTTTTTCTGCTTCTTTTCTTTTCATCTATAAAAGTTCACATCATCAAAAACTTAAATAATTCTGAAGTTGCTGCTGCTTCATGGTAAGTCAGAAATCATATTCAACCAAATCTATGCATTAATACACCTATATATAATCTAATCTTTTCTATATCATAATATAATCACTTTGTTTATTCTTACCATCATCGGAGAGTTCTTCCACAGTTTTCATTTCCTCATCATTAGCTTCTTCTTTGACTTCTACCCCATTAGCCGTTTCCTCTTCCTGTTTCACTTCAGCTGATTCTGCATCTGCTGACATGGGTTCCTCGACTGGAGCTGGCTCTGATTCAGCTTTCACTGGCTCTGGTTTGGACTCAACTTCTGGCTCCGCTTCGACAGATTCAGGCTCTGGCTCTGCCTGAGCTGGTGCTACTTCTTCGGTGACATCTGGTTTAGGCTGAACTTCTGGTTCAGGCTCTGTTTTTTCTGGTGTCTGCATAATTTGTATTAAATTCATTAAAATCTATTGTACTTAATACTTTTGAAATTATTCTGTAACTGAAGTTATCTTTAAATTTTGTCCTTGAACAGACTCCCATTCAAAAGTTAATATTCAAATAATTCAAAAAGCTCTCATGGAAATTGCAAGAAAAACACACTGCTCTTAATATATGGTTAAGCACTTCAGTTATACTGTACTTAGTAATATGAAATGTAAACACTGTGTGAGTAGATACCTCAACAGATTCTTCTGAAGATTGTTGTGACGTATTTTCAGTCTGTAACAAACAGTATTCAAATTTAGCATTACAAAGTAACATTTCTTCTTTGAATAATCAAATAATTAAACAAATACCATTCTTGACAAAATTAGTCTAAGCTGCAATATATTGAATGATACTTTCAAAATTTGTTGAACACCAGTCTCTCTGTATAAATATCATTACTTATCTTTGGGATATGTAGTACATTGTGTTAGTATTGAGGTACCTTATAATATATGTTATTTCAAAGTTCATTTTAAGTTTTTAAGTATATATATGCCAATTGTCATGGAATTTTGTGACATCTACCTATAAACTACAGACTACGGTTCCAACCAGACCCAACCTAACGGAGCAGATCCCAACCAAATCCCTGGTCTGCTTTCTGTGTCCGCTCAGGGTCTGCTTTGGATCTGCTATGGCAGACCCAGAGCTGACACAAAGCGGACCCAGGGTCAGCTTTTGGGGTCTGCTTTAGTGTTAGGTTGTGTCTGGTCGGTACTGTAATATAGAACATCTGACAGGCAAAAATCTTTTAAACATAATAAAATAACCTGCTCATTCTTTGTCGGTGATTCTTGTGTGCTATCGTCTAATATAGACGATTCTTGTGAATCATCCGCAATCGAATCAGTGGATTCATCAGCAACTGAAAAGTAACAATAAATCGTAAAATGCTGTTGAAAGGTCAAGGTCAATGTTATTTGCAAACAACGTTCACGTTGTTGCAGAGGTAAACATTACTACAGCACGCACACTTACATTTATGATGTGAATTAGATTTTTGAGGAAACGGTTAAGTCACTTACCCGATCCGCCTTTTTCCTCGTTTAACGCTTTCTTCAGACGCTTGACCAATACCGGTTTCGTTCCTTTGGTGTCTAACCCACGCGATTTCAATTCCTCGCGCAGTTCGACAACTTTGAGCTTGTTTGGATCTATATCACTCATCTTCCTTTATCCAAACCGCTTACAGATATTAAAAATAATGCAATTATTCCTTGTTATTCCATAAATTGCTTGTTTATACCGAGCGTCAGTTTCATACGGTCATAGAGTTTCAAAATGGCGGCAAGCGGACGCACATGCCTTGGTTGTTGTAAATTTACGATTTCAGTTTAAAATTTGTCAAAACGAAGAAGTACTTAAGTTAGTGACATAAATTTTATGTTATTTATGTCTCTGATACAAGTAAACTTGCCTGACTAAACAAAATTATTCAATGGAAGCATGCATGTATCAATTAGGCTATCTTATAAGAAATGAATTTTGATTTCCGCTGCTGATCATAAATTAATAAACGGAAAGAAAATTTTAATCCGTGGGGGTTTGGGGGAGAGGGTATTTTTCATTGCAACTTCAATTCAATTAGAATTCCTTATTTTCAGATTCATTTATTACATGCTTCGACAAAAGTGGAGGAGGGGGGGGGCAAATCCATAGCATTTTCATTTTTTGTATATGTAAACTAAAAGCTAAAATTTAAGAAAAGCGTCAGAAAAGAGGCAGCCCCCCCCCTCCTCCGATGATTTGTACACACGGTGTGCTCTGGAGTATTCTCATGATCCCTATTTGGACTCGTCCACTGATCGCATATTATGGCGCGAAGTCCTGCTTTACCATTCCCGCAACGGCTGAGATCTCGGTTTAAATGAACTCACCCCTTAGGCATAAATCCATGGGGAGGGGGTCAAAAGAATTTTTTGACATTTATTTTGTAACACCTACTTTGGATCGAATGTTTTAGAAGAGATCTATCGAATTAACATACACAATTGACAAGTAATTGTTCACTGTACATTTAGCAGTGTTTAGTAAGACACGCGAGATATACCCTTTTCAAGATGAATGAAATCGCCCAATATTGGTCGAAAATCGGGTCACACCCCGCTTCGGCGATTTAGTTCCTCCAGTAAATATTCCAACTATATGAATATATATTTGTTTTAATCCAAACTGATGATTCTTTGTTAATGGTGATAATCCAACACCAATTATTACTTACATTGTACCGTAATAGCACTATGTAACAACTTGTTAAATTGCGATGATCCCCCCTCCCCCCATTTCCACCGTTCAAATATGGCTAATCTATTTTTAAATCAGGATTACACACATGCATGATGAACAGCCCTTTTACTTGAAAACTCTTTCTCGCTGTTGCTTATTACATCCCATATAACATTTTCATCAATTGTGAATGTAAATGTTGACACATTAAAAATGCATCGGTTTATCTTTTTATGAAAAATCTTGATATTGCTTGCTCCCATTGCCTGCACTGTTTCGGAGAAGGCAACTTTCAAACCTTAGATATGCCTGACGTCATGACGTCAGCAACAAACTTAGCTATGCAGCTACGGCCGGTACGTTTACGGAAGGTCATAAAGTAATATTACAAGAATCCAAAATGCGCATTAAAAGATCTATTCCAGAAAAAGGTAAAGGCACGCTCGGATCTAAAGAGGAGTGCGACGATGTGTCCGTACTTCTGAATATATATATTTGTTATATTCAGTAGTACTCTCACTATATAACTCTACACAGACGAATAGTCAATAATTGCAATATTAGCTCGTCCGAGAAATATTGACCGGTCAATATTTTTTTAATATTGACCGGCTAGGAATAATATCAAGAGAATATTCCCTCTATTTCAATTAATCGCTTCTGATTCGTTGATTCGTAAACGGTAAACGGTGACGTAAATAAGTCTTCGCGACTCCAAAACAAGGTGACGTCGTAATAAGCAGTCAGTCAAGGCGCGGACGCGCAATGCGACGGTTTGCTATCATAACGGATATAAGGATTTGCGAATTATTGTGAAGTAAAATCAAGTAGAACATCTGTGGCCTAATTTCTACGGTTGATGGAATATAACTATAGTGACCGTTTGATGCCGACGATATTTTGGAAATGGACTTTGCGCAAAATTGAATTTGTGAATTCTATGTTGAGCTGAGAAAATAACGGTGACTGTTTTTAAATAATTTCTTGAATTTTGGTTTGTTTCTTCATATAACAAAACAAATGTTGACTGTGTTTTCGGGCAACATTAATTATATCAGCCCCCTTGGGACGAACATATATTGCCCTCCGCTTCGCGTCGGGCAATATTTCGTCCCTCGGGGGCTAATATAATCAATGTTGCCCTCAACCCCAGTCATTCATATATATATATTGCTACTTGCAAAACTCTGTAGTGGAAAAAATCGCCGGGGGATGGACCCCACCCTCTTTGAAAAAATCTTTGATCCTGAAATATTTAAAAAAAAATAAGAAGAAGCGTTTTCGCGTTATATCTAATTCCGCGTTATAACTTTACATATATTCGCATTCCGCTGAATTTCCCCCGTTTTAGTCCGTTTAAATTGTAAATGTCTAGCTTTGTAGCTTGATTTGTCCACATGTACTTAATTGCTCTATAAAATTGCTCTCAGTCACTATAGTTGCCATTACTTATAAACAAACAACAATGCTTTCGCTTGTGGTTTATACGGGTATGGTAGCAGGCATTGCAGAAAATATACATAAAAGGAACGACCAATTTTTCTATATATGGAAGGCACACTTCGTAACTAATATAATGATGTAGTTGACAGAAGCAGCTGGGGTTTTCCGAGTGATAGACGGTTGATTATATGGAAGTCTACAATCAGTCCGTGGAGTTCGGGTAATCCGTGCTGTCATTGTATCAAATAACACAGTTTAAAAATGTAATCAATATCTATATAGGTGTTTGATTACACGTCAATTGTCACTTTATAGAATGCTAAATAATGTATTTATAAGAATTAAGTTCAAATAATGCGTACCCTCATATGCGTGGTTAGTTAGTTTTTAATTTGTACGGTATAGCTATATCAGCTGTATATAAAGATATATGAATACGATCGGATTTCTTACCAAACAAATTTTTAATAAAATACTCTCATTATATGTAAATATTCAGTAAACACTGAAAATCAAATAAAGAAAGAAACTTAATTATCACATTTTCAAGCTCAGTTAATACGCCTTTTAATTTCACACTTTTATTCTGTTGTTTTTTTGTTTTGTTTTTATTTTTTTTTTCAAGAATGTAAATCGTATATATGCTTTTGTATGATTTGGATATCTTTGATATGAATGCTATAGTTTTTAAGAATGTATAATGACATTCTATATTTAGAGGTCGCGTCATCAAGCTGGGTGTACTCGTTTCCTACCTCCAGAACTGGTCCAGGATATCTCCAGCGTCTACATGCTATTTTAAAAGTAGATGATAGAGATCTACCGGAGATCTCCGAATTGCAAAAGAGCAAATTAGGATTACTCTTGCAGCTCTCCATCCAACCAAACGAATATACCCCTGGTTGATGTGATGATTACGTGACCTGGTGTACACATTGAATGTAATGAAGGACTGATTCCAGCAAAAAAAAAATAATAATAAAATAATAATAATACTGTTTATGTATACTTTTTTGTCAAATAAAGAAAAAGATTGCATGCTTTTAGATCAAGAACTAGGTACATTTTCACGATCATATTTTGCCATGTTTTAGTGATTTTTATAAATATCACAAAAAATGGAAATGTAAGATTTATTTATTTACACAAAAATACCTAAAAATTAAGAATCTATAAATAGGTACCGGATTAGACTTTCACAAGGGTGTAATTGTAACGTCATAAAAGTAGTTTCTCGTATTTTTCTTAAAACTTAGCAGAAGACATCAACCCTTCTGTCGTTGTTTAATCGAAAACTATGTCCGCAGCCGTCGCCCGCGATGAAATTAACATTATAACTTTATCATGTGATATCACATGAAATATATATAAAGTTCTGTTGTGGGCGACGACAGCAGACACATTTCCCTGTGCTATTTTTCATAATTTCATTATTTGACTACATCTAAAGATATGACATATTGTTGAAGCCATTATAATTCTCTTTTGAAAACAAAATAAAAGTGCATAACTTAGTACTTTACACAAACACATGTTCAAAATGGTCATGTGTGTACATGTATTTTCATAAGATTTAAATAGCTTTTAAATTTTAGATCATATATTGAAACAAGAGGCCCATGGGCCACATCGCTCCCCTGAGGAACAATAGGTATGATAAAATCAGCTTAATGGAGTCATAATACAAACTATCTGGACAATGTAGTATAATACATGTAGATCCTGTATAAATTAAAATCAAATTTTCCACTGGATATTCTTATGTTTGTTATCATTAGTCCCTTTTCTAACAGGATGATTTTATAGTAATATCACATGTTGAGCATTGCAGCTCTCAAAAAGATCCTAAACAATTGTTTATATATGGGATATAAACCTACATCAAACTCTGAACCCCTTGTGAGACCCAATCGTCCAGGAATCATCCAGAAGCCAACGTCTAAACAATATTAAATAATCACCAGCTGATTAGTTTCTGAGAAGAAGATTTTTAAAGATTTACTCTTAATATTCCTATGTAAAAATTCCACCCCCATTGTGGCCCCACTCTACCCCCAGGAATCATGATTTTTACAACTTTGAATCTACACTACCTGAGAATGCTTCCAAAGAAGTTTCAGCTTTCCTGGCTGATTAGTTTCTGAGGTGACGATTTTTAAAGATTTACTCTATATATTCCTATGTAGAAATTCGATCCCCAATTGTGGCCCCACTCTACCCTTGGGGGTAATGATTTTCACAACTTTAAATATACACTACCTGAGAATGCTTCCACACAAGTTTCAGCTTTCCTAGCTGATTAGTTTCTGAGAAGAAGATTTTTAAAGATTTACTCTATATATTCCTATGTAGAAAGTCGACCCCTCCCCCCATTGTGGCCCCACCCTACCCCCGGGGGTCATGATTTTTACAACTTTGAATCTTCACTACCTAAGGACGCTTTCACACAAGTTTCAGCTTTCCTGGACAAATGGTTTCTTAGAAGAAGATTTTAAAAGATTTACTCTATATATTCCTATGTAAAAAATCGACCGACCCATTGTGGCCATGCCCTACCCTCGGGAGTCATGATTTTCACAACTCTGAATTCACACTACCTGAGGATGCTCCCACATAAGTTTCGGCTCTCCTGGCCTACGGTTTCTGAGAAGAAGATTTTTAAAGATTTACTCTATATATTCCTATGTTAAAAGTCGACCCCCCATTGTGGCCCCATCCTACCCCCGGGGTCATGATTTTCACAACTTTGAATCAACACTACCTGAGGATGCTTTCACATAAGTTTCGGCTTTTCTGGCCAAATGGTTCTTGAGAAGAAGATTTTTAACGATCTACTCTATATATTCCTATGTAAAAAGTTGACCCCCCCATTGTGGCCCTATCCTACCCCTGGGAGTCATGATTTTCACAACTTTGAATCTATACTACTTAAGGATGCTTCCACATAAGTTTCAGTTTTCCTGGCCTAATTTTTGAGAAGAAGATTTTTAACGATCTACTGTATATATTCCTATGTAAAAAGTTGACCCCCCATTGTGGCCCTATCCTACCCTTGGGTTTAAGCTTTCCTGGCCAAATGGTTCTTGAGAAGAAGATTTTTGAAAATTTCTCAAAAATTTTCATTAACTCCTAATTATCTCCCCTTGTAAGAGGACTTGGTCCTTAATTTTCACAACTTTGAATCCCCTTAGGCTAAGGATGATTTGTGCCAAGTTTGGTTGAAATTGGCCCAGTGGTTATTGAGAAGATGTTGAAAATGTGAAAAGTTTACAGACGGACGGACGGACGGACAGACAGACGGACGACAGACAAAATGTGATCAGAATAGCTCACTTGAGCTCTCAGCTCAGGTGAGCTAAAAACTGTACCTTCTACTTAACCAGTAAAATGAATGTTTATATAACGTACCATATTGCAGAAATTGGAAGCAAATGTAAACAATTGACTGTCTACTGAAGCACTTTCACAAGCACCTAGCCAACTATAGCTGGGCTTATTTCAAACAAACCATTTCGATCCTTACAAATTAAAAATGTCTAATCAATATACAGATTGGAATCTAGTTTCCAATAAAGTGAATTCATCCATGTCTCTAACATGTCTCTAACATCTTAAATATTGATAACAATATCCATCATATTTTCATTTCATCGTTACACTTATAACCGTCCAACCACACGAACAGCAAGAAAAATTGGGACCCTTTAATTAAGCTTGAAGTATTTTCAACTAAGTAGCGCGTAAGATCGTCAGTTATCATTTTTGAGAATGGAGGTATACTGGATTCTGCCGCTGCTGCTATTGCTTGGTCTCTCCGATGCCGATACTTGTGCTGAGTACTCAGTCTCCAAGACTTCGAACTCTACTTTCCATGTGGGCTATTTGTACCAGACTCTCGTTCTGGGGACTCTCACGGAGTGCGCCTCCCACTGTGTGAGAGGGGCCAAGTGTAAGGCTTTGGCTTACACATCGACAAAACAGTGTAAACTGTTCACCAAGTCCAGAGAGGACGACCCCACCCTGGTCATTTCCGAGACGGGGACCTATTACGTCAGCCGATCGAACATCCCGACGGTAGCGCTCTCTCTCTCTCTCTCTCTCTCTCTCTCTCTCTCTCTCT
>WFKH01006014.1:9938643-9957118 GCA_016163765.1 Magallana hongkongensis | reverse complement strand
GGGGGGGGGGGGGGGGGGGGGAATTTACGCTTGTTACGCGGTAAGCTAAAACCGCGTAAAATACCCCCGCGCGCGTATGGTAAAAAAAATATCACGCGTAATGTTTAAACAAAGAAAACGCGTACTTAACCACCAGCGTAAATAACAACTTTTACAGTACAAGTATTTTACAAAAGTTTATTCGATTAATGTATCCTAGAGATTTAATTATTTATTTTTTTTTTTTGCTTACTTTCTTTAAAGATATATTAATATTTATGAAATCCATGGTTTCGATTTTAGGGACAATTTTTTGATTTATTATTTTTTATAAATTGTTCTAAACTAATTGCCACTTTATTGGACGAAAATAAATCTTAAAAAAAAAAATTAGAAAGATTTGTGGTTAATGGAATATAAAAAGTAAGTTTTCTTTTCTTCCATCTTAATTTGACAAAGATGTTCCCAGATCTGACCTCGCCGATGGCAGTAAGAAATCCACGGAGTGAAATCGTTTGTCTTTTGATTTTTTGTTTAATGTATTTTTAAACCAGCATTTACTATAAATATGTTTACATCAAAATACACACATTAGAATTTTGAACTTTTTTAGTATCCTTATTCAGACAATTTTGGAAATCGACCGTAATATATTAATTATAGTAGGATCACTGGAACTCAAATAAAAATTAATATGAATATAAAATTATATTGATAAAATAACGCACTACATTATGTATGATAAATTAAAAACATTGACATATAATATAAAATGGCACTGTTATTTACAAGCACTGCTTAATTACATGATAGTACATAAAATTTCGATTCCTACTTAGTGAAAGATGGAAAATGACACACTAGCTGTAATATTATATATACAGTGTTCTATATCACCCCTGCGAATGTGTTCGGAATGTTTTCTTTATCGTTGCTAAGTATGCAATAAATCCAGAGGTGTTCGAATGAAAGTTCACGAGACTTCCCCGAGATTTGTTCAGTTCCTGTGAAATTTCGAGCGGAAGTATAAGTGTTCGGATAATATTCTCAAAATACGTAAGTACTGGTCGTTTTTCATATCATATCCTACTTTGATTTACGTTAAAACACGAAAATCTATTAAGATGTATGTCTTATTTCATCATCTAGCGGTTATTAAAATTAAACGATGATATTCAGAACAGAGTTATCGTTCGTGTTCAACCACTCTACACGTGGTTGAAAATATAAACATTGGATTGCTTAATAAAATCATAACCATGTTTGATGCGTGTGGTGTGCAATACCATGCATTTAAAAAAAAGAATGGGTGTCTGTTTTGTATAAAAACTTAGTATATAGAGCCATTTTCAAGGAACAATCTGCATAAAATAGTATAGTCTGTTTCACTATTGATGCTATTACTAGGTCAGACGCGGATCGAAAATTAATCCTTAGGGGGGATCGCTACTAAACATGTTAATTGTTGCAACAGCAGAAAAAACCTATTTTTTCTATTGTCACATTTATTTCTAGAACTCATTTTATCCACCAATTAATGAAGATAAAGTTTAAAATCAATAAACGTCTAGATTTTATATTTGATTACAAGTACCTAGATTCTATAAAATAGACTATAAACACAAGGCACGATTTTTACTGCGAAACTGAAAGGGTCAAATAAAACCACGTGGTCTAAAATTTAAATGACAATAACATTCGCAGGGGTGTATATGCTTGTGTATAAATGTGACCATCACATTTAAACGTCATAGCCACGCGTAAATTGCGGAAATGTACATTAACTATATATTTTGCGAAAAAAGTATAACAATACTTTTTGCGGAACAGTAAAAATGAATATAAACTTATAAAATGCACGTATTTTTGGTGTTTGTGTGTGTTTGTGTGTGTGTGTTTGGGGGGAGGGAGGGGAGGATAAGATAGGATGTAGACACATACGCCTGCTTCATATACCTGTAAATAGCCAGTCGATAAAGATCGAAAAAAAAAATACACTGAATTAAGAAATCAGATTCTACCGATGCTATTATCATAATGATGACGTACATGTAGTTTTTAGTCTTGGCAATGTTATGACATTAATGGTGAAATAAATAGTTCATGCATGCATGTTTGATAAATACTAAGTACTTCTTAGACAGCAAGCGCAATAAATCATAATCTTGGTTGATTTAAACAACATTTTAAAACACATAAATGTGAATGAATATTATTGATTAGTTGGCCACATATCCTTTATGTCTTCGAGATACTGAATTATATATCATCATATTATTATTGTCAAAATCAGACGTCCAACACGGGTATAAAATCAATTGGAACATGAACAGCCACCATCAGTATTATCAAATGCCAAACCCTTCCTAACTGTGTACTGGTATTTATTGTAAACATTAAAATTGTAAAAATAAAATTTGAAGATTTTCAGCTCAAAATACGGGCGTAAGGAGGCACATGAGGTATGTAGATGACCAGAACAGGAAACCTACGAACAAAAATGTCTAAAAACGATTTTTAACACTTTGAAAGACGACCGCGTATTGTTTGATTGATAGAACCTTAATCTGATTTTTTTCACTATATATACAGGGGATTGCGGGGAAATGTAGCGGACACACTTGCGGGGAAAACGATCTTTGCATCGAGAAAGACACGGGCTATCAATGTATTCCGGTGTATGGAGGTAGGTCTAGATTCTGATGTTACTGTAGAACTATCGTTCATTCTATATTTTTTAAACAAGATTGAAGGAACTTGGTTTGAACATACTTTGTTGTCAGTGTGTAATAAATCAAAAAGAGCCTTTGGCAGAAGTTGGAACACCCAGCAGAAATCAGACTCAGTCTGGCAAGCAAAATTGCATATTAACACAGAATATTACGTTTTATAAAGAAGATGGGCAAGGAAACTGGGGGAAAAAAAGAAAAACAAACAAATCTAAGATTTTTTTCCTTTTGGATGTACTTTTGTATATTTAGCATATCGATATTTAGCGCCTAATAAGTGCAATAAATACTAGTACTTGAACCATATGGATACGAACTGGTGTATAGTACCAATTGCAATTACTTTGATAAACACATTTCAAAATGAACAAAATCAACAACAGATCTAATTTCAACGAAATATGAGATTTTATAAACAAGGAGGAAACATTTTTGAATTTTTTAATATGCAAAAATATGTCTCAAGGCTAATACGATGATATATAATTCAATATCACGACGATATAAAGGATGTGTGGCCAAATGATCAATTTTTTTTTTTGACAACAACACTGCATATTAAAATCAATATGTTATATATCAGCTCGAGTGACCCCATATCAGCTCTAAAGCCGATGCAATTTTGATAAAATTCAAAAGAATGATTGAAATGAGACAGGGATTAATTTAAAACAAGAGTCTATATGAGTTTTAGATCTCAGATAAAACTTCAGCGCAAGCATTAAAGAAAAATAAAGAAGATGGGCGAATTAGGCAGGAATAATGCATATAGTAGGATGAATAAGAAACTGAATCATGCGCGGATCCAGATAATTTTTCCAAGGGGGGGGGGTCCCGACGGTTATTTGAGTTTGCCAGGGGGGTCCGAGGCATATTTTTGGTAATTTTATAATGTAATTAGAAGAAATTTGAATTTTGCAGGGGGGGGGGGGGGGGGACCCCCCCCCCCGCTCCCCCCCCCCCCCCCCCCTCTAGACCCGCCGCACATGTGAATAATAAAAATACCAATATCTCAAATACCAATATCTCAAATATTACTTTCAAACCTCCGTTCAAATTTTAAAGCATAGTATTGATTTTTCGAGCAAAGACAAATTTAATACTTGAAATATATTAATACACTTTGATGCATTCATACGAAAATCTTTAAAATGTGTCAATTTTTAAAGATGTTTAATTGAGTAGTCAGTACGTGTTTACATTTTTGTTATGGCATAGTTATGTATAATGAAAAAAAAATCAATTTCAATAAAAAAATGAATACAATGTTCTTTAATAATCTTAAAGGTAATTTTATGTTCGAAGACAAGTTACGCATTTGTTTTATCATGTATATGTTGTCTACAATAAAAGAATAAAAAGTTGAATTATACGTAGATGGAATACACTGAGTCAAGATGCAGATGTAACAAACACAGTCAAGGTGTAGGCACCGATTATCCATGATGTGGGACTTTAAATATTTTTAAAATATTTTTTAATGCTTTTTTTCTCTAGATTATCATTGAAAACTGATTTTAATAGGTGTTTTTACGGACTACTTTGATTATTGATCGATATTTTGGACAATTTATCTTTTTCAGGCGAGCGTTGTTCTGGCCCGCCTAGTGTGACCAATGCCGTCGTGAACTTCGCTGACCCCGATTCCTACCCCTGGGGCACTGGGGACACGGTGCACTTCAACTGTAGTGCGCCCTCCACGTCCGCGCCGCGGGTGATGACATGCATGGACAGTGGAGTGTGGAGCTACTCATTCTCGTGTTAAGCAGCGCCTAAATTATGCGAATTTCGAACACTGTTCGTCAATTGAATAAGAAACATTGTTTTATTATGAGTTTGCATGTGTTTCAATGCATCGTTTTTGCAAAATAATTCAGCAACAAAGTTATATTAAAGACAACAAGCTGAACGGATTTGAAAAACTAAACATTTTTATTATTAAAGATAAACAAATGAATATTGAACTTTGTACACATCAATATTATCCGGTACTCAGAAATATTTTTTTCTGACATGAAACTGAATAAAATCGATCAACCAGCGGTAACTTATTGTGAAAATATAAAATAACATGCACACACAGAGGGTGTTTGTTCTGGTTTTGAAAAAAATCCAGAAAAGTCTACTGCAACAGCTCGATCATCATTAAATATTAAAAAAAAGTATTCCCTTGGTGCAGCAAACAATAGATTGCGGGAATTCCTATTGTTAATGAGTAAATGGGTTATTGATGAAGTCAAGTTTCGATTTGATGATTTTCAATAAAAAAATTTACCTACTTATGATGAGGCTTTAAAAAACCCAACTTGACTATAAGGATAAAAGCTCTTGATAAAAAAGCCTTTCACTTAGTCTAGTAAAATAACAAAACAAAACATGGATCCGTGCTGCATTTGATTAATTGTATTGGTTGATCAATAAGTTTTTATTTATATTGTAAAGTTGTTAATTCTTAACATAGGGTACATGTATGTGACATTTTTTCCAAACTAAATAAACTAAATAGGAAATAAAAATTGCCTTTATACAATGTACTTGCCGAGGAGCCCAAAAATGAGTGAAAATCAAAATTTTGATTACTTTCAAATTGTCTTGCATTGTCATTAACTCTAATGTTTTAAAATCCCTGATTTAATTACAAATAATGACATAGACTTAATAGATTGCTATTTTTCCAATTTGACAACCCCCCCCCCCCCAAAAAAAAAAACAAAACAAAACAAACAACCCCCTCAATAAAAAACAAAATACGAACAAGTGAAAAGCTGTCAATGTGACAGCAAGCCGGGTTTTATTTTATGTGATCTCAGGCACGTAGGATTGGGGGGGGGGGGGGGGGGGCAGCCCCCCCCCCCCTTTTTCTCGTAGCAAACATTTTTCTTAAATTTACATATAAACAAGAGGCCCATGGGCCACATCGCTCACCTGAGGAACAATAGGTATGATAAAATCAGCTTAATGAAGTCATAATACAAACTACATGTATCTGGACAATGTAGTAGAATACATGTAGATCCTGTATAAATAAAAATCAAATTTTTCCACTGTATATTCTTATGTTTATTATCATTAGTCCCTTTTTTAACAGGATGATTTTATAGTAATATCACATGTTGAGCATTGCAGCTCTCAAAAAGATCCTAAACAATTGTTTATATATGCGATATAAACCTACATCAAACTCTGAACCCCTTGTGAGACCCAATCATCCAGGAATCATCCAGAAGCCAAAGTCTAAACAATATTAAATAATCACCTGGCTGATTAGTTTCTGAGATGAAGATTTTTTAAAGATTTACTCTATATATTCCTATGTAAAAAAATCGACCCCCCCCCCATTGTGGTCCAACCCTACCTCCAGGGATCATGATTTTCACAACTTTGAATCTACACTATCTGAGGATGCTTCCACATAAGTTTCAACTTTCCTGGCCAAATGAATATTGAGAAGATTTTGAAAAGTTCTTAATTTTCACAACTTTGAATCCCCTTTGCCTAAGGGTGTTTGTGCCAAGTTTGGTTGAAATTGGCCCAGTAGTTCTGGAGAAGATGTTGAAAATGACGGACGACAGACAAAATGTGATCAGAAAAGCTCACTTGAGCTTTCAGCTCAGGTGAGCTAAAAATGATTTTTGAGGATTTACATGTACTTACGGTACATACCGGTATATCTCGACTGAACGTGTAAATTTGTATATATAAGCAAATTTTCGTCGTATGAATGGGGTATTAGTTACATATTTAAGACCAAAATAAAGAAATAACTTCACTACAGACAACTTTACGTTTAGAAGAAAATTGGAAGCTTTTGTATTATTATTGATAATTTCTATTTAATAAATAAATGGGTACATAGCTTTTGCATAAAATATTCACCAATGTATATGAAAAATTTATAATTGTGTAGGGTCTCGGAATATGAGCACTGTTGGCCATGCCAACAAAGCCCGTATTCTGATACCTACGATTATTAGTTTTTCACATACACTGAATATTGGTACTAAAGCTCTGTAATTTATTAATATAGCTGTTTCAGTCACAATGCTTCTTCTAAAAGTTGTCAGTTGTCGAGATCTTAAATCAAGGCACGTTGTGTGTCATATGACTAAATATTCGATACCAATGCTTCTATAACATTTTTAGCACATGCGCAAAAGCATTTCGACAGTAAGCAGCTGGCGGTTATGCAGTTGGCAGTAAGCAGTCATCAGCTGACAGTTGGCTGTCATATATAAAATTCCATAATAAGGTGTGTTTTGGGGACACTTAAAAAAAAATAACGGTTATAAATAATTAACAATAAACTTGTATTATATCAAAGGGACTGACTCTTAAATTTACAAAGGTTTAGGCAAAAAGTCAATGAAGAAAATAAAAGGCATGCCTTTGAACTTTGTTCACGTTTTCATATACATTTGTCATAAGTTTGAACATCTGAGAAACCAGGAAACTCTCCCATGAATAATTCAGGGTAATCGTGGGGCAAACTGAGTATCATTGAATCTTTTCCATTACTTTTGACGATAATGACTCATTACGTAAAGACTACCAAAATTTAAGTGAAGATATTAAATCGGAACAAAATAGCAAGCAATATCAAAAACTTTTACAAAAGCTTCCTTATACATGTATATTAATAAATATTTTTCAATTTCTTCTTTTATAAACTGATATGGAAAGGTCACAAGTGGGAGAATCCCAAAATTCTTCGATGGAAATCGAGACTAAATATTTTTTTCAAAGTACCAGGGTAATTAGATTTATGATACTTTAAAGAATGTGTAATGTTATTTCTGGGTCATTTTTGTGTTTTTTGATGGTGAGTGGGTATATGGAGGCTTTTTGGCTATTGATGATTGGAATGCTGGAGAAAACGTACCCAGGAGAAAACGTACCCAATTTCTAGGGTACGTATTCACCAGGAGAAAACGTACCCAGAGTTTATTTAATACAATATCATAATATATAATATACATAGGACACAATATAGTATTATATGATACAATATCATATCACATTATACATCACAATATTCTGACATATGTTATTATATTGTATAATATAGTATGATATTGTATTGTATGATATTGTATCATATGATACAATATAATTAGATACAATATTATATCATCATAATGATCATATAATACAATATCACATAATATAGTATTATATAATACAATATCATAGTATAAAATATCATATCATATGATACAATATTATATATTACAATATCATATAATACAATATCACGTGATATAATAATATATAAACTAATATCATATTATACAATATTGTATCATATGATACTATATTTTATATTATACAATATCGTATCATATGATACAATATTATATATATATCGCAATATCATATAAAACAATAGCATGTGATAAAATAATACATAATATAAAATCAAATTATACAATATTGTAGTATAATATACAATACTATACATAACAATATCATGATTCAATATCATATCATAATATACAAAGAATTTGATACAATACATATCGTTTCATATAACTTGTATGATATAAAACAATAGTGTATCATATCATACAATACTATATCATAGGAATCATGTTATATATAATATTATTTAACAACATACACATCTATCAAGCAGGTTTGAGTGAGGTAGGAGATTTTTTTAGCATCCTTGATAATGGAGATCAGGCTCTGCATCTGAAGCTACCTCTGCGATTCATTTATATTATAGTTAAATCAACTGTGCAAGTTTGAAATAGTACTAATATCTATAAAACATGTGACCTGTTCCAAAAAACTAACCCTCATCCAGCATCCGAAACCTATGGCTCAGATTCAGCATTCATGCCTGTCAGGTGCATCAGTATCATAAGACACACCATCCATGCAAGTTTTGTGAAGTAAGGACCAATAATGACTAAGATATAATCATCAGAGGGCACCTGCTCTATAAACTTTTACCAGCTCTTTAAACCTTAACCTCCTCCAGCATCCGAAACCTATGGCTCAGATTCAGCATCAATGCCTGTCTGGTACATCAGTATCATAAGACGCACCATCCATGCAAGTTTGGTGAAGTAAGGACCAGTAATAACTAAGATATATTTTTTAGCATCCTTGATAATGGAGATCAGGTTCTGCATCTGAAGCTACCTCTGTGATTCATTTATATTAAAGTTAAATCAACTATGCAAGTTTGAAATAGTATTATTATCTATTAAACATGTGACCTGTTCCAAAAAACTAAACCTCATTCAGCACTCGAAACCAATGGCTCAGATTCAGCATCAGGTGCATCAGTATCATAAGACCGACCATCCAGGCAAGTTTGGTGAAGTAAGGACCAGTAATAACTAAGATATAATCATCAGAGGGCACCTGCTCCAAAAACTGTAACCAGCTCCAAAAACCTTAACCTCCTCCAGCATCCGAAACCTATGGCTCAGATTCAGCATTCATGCCTGTCAGGTGCATCAGTATCATAAGATGCACCATCCATGCAAGTTTGGTGAAGTTAGGACCAGTAATAATTAAGATATAATCATCAGAGGGCACCTGCTCCAAAAACTTTAACCAGCTCCAAAAACCTTAACCTCCTCCAGCATCCGAAACCTATGGCTCAGATTCAGCATTCAACCCTGTCATGTGCATCAGTATCATAAGACGCACCATCCATGCAAGTTTGGTGAAGTAAGGACCAGTAATAACTAAGATATAATCATTAAAGGGCACCTGCTCCAAAAACTTTAACCAGCTCTAAAAACCTTAACCTCCTCCAGCATCTGAAACCTATGGCTCAGATTCAGCATTCAAGCCTGTCTGGTGCATCAGTATCATAAGATGCACCATCCATGCAAGTTTGGTGAAGTTAGGACCAGTAGTAACTTAGAAATTGCTATCAAAGGGCACCTGCACCAAAAACTTTAACCTGCTCCAAAAACCTTAACCTCCTCCAGCATCTGAAACTCATGGCCCAGATTCAGCATCCAAGTCTTTCAAGTCCATAAGTAGGTCCAGATGCATCATCCCTGCAAGTTTGGTGAAGATAGGACAAGTAATAACTTAGATACAGGACCTGCAACAAAAACTTTAACCAGGTCCGGACGCCGACGCTGACGCCGGGGGTATAGCATAAGCTCCCCCCGACTTCGTCTCGGTGAGCTAAAAACTAAACCTCATCCAGCATTCAAAACCTATGGCTCAGATTCAGCATTCAAGCCTGTCGGGTGCTTTAGTATCATAAGACACACCATCCATGCAAGTTTGATGAAGTTAGGACCAGTAATAACTAAGATATAGTCATCAGAGGGCACCTGCTCCAAAAACTTTAACCAGCTCTAAAAACCTTAACCTCATCCAGCATCCGAAACCTATGGCTCAGATTCAGCATTCAAGCCTGTCGGGTGCTTTAGTATCAAAAGATTCACCATTCATGCAAGTTTGGTGAGGTTAGGACCAGTAGTAACTTAGAAATTGCTATCAAAGGGCACCTGCACCAAAAACTTTAACCTGCTCCAAAAACCTTAACCTCCTCCAGCATCTGAAATTCATGGCCCAGATTCAGCATCCAAGTCTTTCAAGTCCATAAGTAGGTCCAGATGCATCATCCATGCAAGTTTGGTGAAGATAGGACAATTAATAACTTAGATACAGGACCTGCAACAAAAACTTTAACCAGGTCCGGACGCCGACGCCGACGCCGAGGGTATAGCATAAGCTCCCCCTGACTTTGTCTTGGTGAGCTAAAAAACCCAGCAGAATTATCTCCTTTTTTTCACACCTGACAATAATACAGAATTGACTCCATCACTCCATGTCTGTGATATAGTGAGCCAAAAGAAATATCTGTTAAAAAACAAACATTTCATAGTGTTTTCATTTGATGATCAGTTGTAACTTGTGAAATGAAATGCATCTTACTTTCTTTTTCAAACCACTTTATTTTTCTATATTTACAAAGATTTCTCCTCTCCCCTGTACAGTAGTCTCCTTTATCAAGTCACATTGTGTATTGTTCCCATAATGTCCTCAAGTAATTTGTCTCTGTTTTCCATGGTAACCTGTTGAGAGGAGAAATGATTATGAAAACATGAGAGTCAAATATCACTAAATACAACTTGATTGCAAGATAATTATCAATTAATTGATTTTTTAAGTCATATTCATTATGCTTCTTTCTATTCTAAAAATTTATCAAAGAAAAATTGAGAAGTTTTTCTTTGAAAAATGAAATTATCAGAGAGCTTAAAAAATAAAGAAATGAAATGGACTCTAAGAAAAAATTTATCTAACCAAAATAAATCCATAATAAGAAAGGTTTAAATTTGCAAATCTGTTAAAATCTACAGTAAACATGGTATAAATTGTAGAAATTCTCTCTTCATACATGGGAGATATTATGTTTTAATGTCCTGTACTAGAGATCGTATATTTATTTTTTGCTTTCTTACTGTAAAAACTTGAACTTGTGTATGGTTCCTGATTTCTTCCACAAAAGGTATTGGTCGGCCTTTGGGAACAGGTATTGTAGCAATGATGGTTGATTTTGGATTCTTTAGAATGTCCCTTACCATAGAAACAAATGTTTGACTAAAGAGTTCCATTTTCCCTATCTCATCGACGATAAACACTTGAGACTTGGAATCTGTCTAGATGATTAAAAACATCAGGTGTTATTTCATGCAGAACCAATTAATGCAGTGAATTGAAAAAACAAGTAAATAATTCATGGTACTTTATGCAAACTTCTAATTAATGGTTGCTTTGATAGTTATCTTGTTTTAAGATATTCGTAATATTGTTCTACTGTTTCAAATACAGGTACATTGTTCTCTACAAAATTACAGAGAGTAGAGAATTTTACAGTGAAACAGACATTAATTATTTTTTTTTTTTACTTCACAGCATAATGGTAATCACAGAAATTACTTAAATATCATGAACGCTTCGTATTAAACATGAATGTATTTCTTACATGATAATGTTATGGTGTTAGTAGTACAGTAGTCTCTAATTTCTTCTGCTAATGTGCCCAGTGATTAGTTAACTTCAACTTCTCTTTGTACTTATCTATTTATTTATTTATTTATTGACATTTACTTACTGTATGTAAATATATATTTGGATATACTGTAGTTTAATATGTTTTCTAATGTACCTTTAATATTGTTGTTATTAACCTTTTCATAATCTCTGTAAAGAGGAAATAAAGATTGAACGAAAGTTAAAAATACATGTACGTGTATGCCTAATGAATACCTGTTTATTCTTTGGAATCCTCAGGGTAGGAAGTGCTGTGTTTTCAAAAGAGTTGAGTTGTACTTCATACTTTCCAACCAAATAGCTCCGTTTATTTGAAACAGCCCCACTACAAATAATCACATGCCATTGGATAAAATGTGTTACCGTGCTTTATTCTAATAATCGATTTGGTACACCATAAACTATTAGTCAGGTATCATTAAGTTAAGTAAGTATATAATTTTAATGTTGAAATTGCAGAGGTGGTATATGCAATTAATAATAGTAATGTAAATGATTAGTGTTTCCTAAAAAAAAAAATAAAATACATGTTTTTATAATCTACTGTATAAATCAAAGACATGTCCTGCAATTTAAGTACCAGTAAGGCCTAGATAAATAAATAATGTGCTCCAGGTAGAGTTATTATCAACAGATTTTTCCAGAAGTACCATTATAATAATCATTTAAAATTTCACTTTTAAGAATTCTTTTTTGAGGGGAAAATTAAATTTAAAAAAACCCCAAAACATGTCACCCCTATTTGAGCAGGTTAAGGTAAGAAACATATTCTATATATTTATACCTCTTCACCTTATTTGGACGGTTTCATTTACCGGTACTTCTGAAATCATAATCACTAGGGAAAATGAAAATCTAATTAACTAATATTTTTTAGTTTCAGTACCAGTATAAAAAGCCGGTTTCAATGGTGGTAGCTTACATTTCATTTTTAATATTTACATTTGCAAATATGTTTCCTTATATGAACCTATAGAATAGCGAAAATGTTCAATTCTGTGTGAACTTTTTCATGACGTCACAATGATCATAGCACGCGCTTATCACTTGTCGGTTGGATTATTGCAAACATAAAATCTCAGTATTTTTCAAATGTAAATATAAGTAATAAATAGCAATGTTAAAAAGTTCACCGGGATATGAACTTGGTTGGTACATGATCAAATCTTCTGAGAAACCCTTCGGGCTTCACAGGATTTGATCATGTGACCAACCAAGTTCATATCCCGGTGAACTTTTTAACTTGCTGTTTATTTCTTAAATGAGGCACAGAGGATCTTTTTAACTTGCTGTTTATTTCTTAAATGAGGCACAGAGGATCTTGGTTACACCCACAAAGGGAAACAATTCATTATTCATACATTGTAGCTTTTGAAAATCTTCAAAGGACTTTTGCAAGCAATAACATTTTTCAAGCAAACCATTTCACAATATTTGGTAATTAAAATAGAATCTGTTCCTTTTGAGTTTACACTAATGTGGGTGAGTTTAATTAAGCAACATTAACAAACTGAGTTGAAATTCTGAAATTTTTCCACCAATTGAAAATAATATAAGGTTAATCAGTCCAAAACTAACGCAATTTTTTGTGCACCGTAAATTGAAAATTTTTAGTATGGGAGGAACTGTAGTTTTAGGGTCTGTCAACCTGAATTTTCCCCTAGAGCTATAGATCTGCAGCTATGCATGCCATTGCCTATTTCTGGTTTTTTAAAATGTCATTTAGTTACTTCTCATAGTTGTAAAGTTAACAATAATGACATTATATCATGATGTTATCATGATCATTTTGTTTAATATATGAACAATCCTATATATGTGTTAAAGATAAATTTTGGTAAAAAAGCAGCATCTTATTTTTTCATTTTGATTAGCTTGATGATTGCATGAAAATGTCTGATGTAGCCTAACCTCACCAGCATATGTAATAGACATGCCAAAAATTTTTGTTGTAAAAATCCCAACAGGTGTTTTTATATAATTGGAAAATCTAGACATTTTGCAATCTTCATTGGTATAGTGGGATTTACATTTTTGACTTTGTCGCAAACCATGGTCAATATGCACTACCTCCCATCTGGCTGTGGTTGCATGAGACGAAATTATCACATAGTTCATTAAAGTATTGACTAATGTGAGTAAAGCAGAGTCAGAGATTGACCTTTGATGCAACCTTTGATCATCCAATTGCAGTTTATGTAACATACTGTAATTTATCGCTGATGCAAAATGCCATCCATCAAACTTTCATTTGTTTAAAAACAATTATTTTAATTGGTTAAAAATAATGTCATGCATTAAGCGTAAATTTTCAAGATTTTAATGATTTAGGTGCGTGTTCAAGCAGCCACAGTTAGGAGAGAACTATGCAGACTCCAGACTGTGACTTGAGATGATGCATTTTTGACTACTTATGGAAGACTCCTGCCAAAATTAGGAAAGTTGGCAAGTAAGACAGCTCCAACCAATGAACTCTATTATGGCCTATGCATCAAAAGGTACCATAAAGGGGTAAAGAATTAAGAACTTATTTGCAAATAAAAATCAGAATGAAGTTAATGTCACATGACATTTTTCCCCAATAAAACACTCATATAAAATTGTATCAAAATCAAATATAAAAAGAGAATTGATAAAAGGAAACCTCTCACTATCTTGTATTCTGGCAAGTGGTCCTCTGTTACCATCTAAGGTTACAACATCAAATCCTATTCGCTGCCCACCTTCACGAAGCTCCTCTGTATAGAACCCTCTCACCTCCACCCCAGTTTTGCTAAGAGCATTGTAGATTTTCTTTATCAAAGTTGTTTTTCCTATCCCTAAAATGTACATCATTCCATTATAATGGTTCACAAACTCATGATAAATTTACATGTGACACTAATTATTCCAAAATTTGCGCCCCCCCCCCCCCCCCACACACACACAAGAAAAAATGGGGAGGTAACGGTATTTATGTCATGGTTCAAAAATATGTACAATCTAGTGCGACAGTCCAGACTATATATTTGTAGGAATGATTAACAACCAACCTATACCTGGTTTTGATATTTTTACATTTCTGGTGTCAGACAACCAGAGTTCAGTCTTTGGTGCCAGTGCATTGACCAATGCTTTTCCTGTTACACTTAATGAATCATAAGAAATAATTCTGTGGGCAAGACCAGATGAATCCTCTGCACCAGATAGCTCAGTTGATAGACCACCTGACAAGTGGTGCCATGACCAACCCCTGATACTGATGGTAACGGGACGTTTCGCTCCTATTTACGATTCACGCCAAGATCTTTCGCTCCTAAAGACCTTTCGCGCTGAGACATTTTGCGCCGATTTAAATCTATATTATTTATAACGATATATTTACATTTTTTAGTGTCTTTGCCTGTGATAACACTACGTATCGATTTTGTAATATACAGTCCAATAAATTCAAATGACGTATAATTGGGGTGCAAGTGGGGTTTGCTTATTTATATTCCAATATTTAATCGAACAATTTCTGAATATTATATAAATATAAGTAATGAGGAATCATTCTTTGAATATTATGAGGTGATAATTTTGGTTGGGGCGTGATCAAATCTATCATAAAGCCCTTTGGGCATTATTGGATTTGATCACGCCCCGACCGAAATTATCACCTCATAATACTCAAAGAATGATTCCTTATTCCTTAAATATATTGTGATGTTTTTATATATTAAGGTTAATATTGACTTTATTAAAACACTTTCTAAAAAATTATCATGCTTATTGTTGCAAATTGATTGAGCAATTGTGCAGATATAATTATCATGATTGTCCAATTCAGTTTTCTAATTACCGTAAGGTGTTCTAACTAATTCGGAGACTCTCCAGTCCATGTCAAGCTATAGAATAGAAATAGATTATGAGACGGGTGTTAATTAATTATGAAAACTAGTGGTTAAAAATTACAATTATGCGAAATCATCTTATATAAAAATATCGACCAGGTCATTTAGAAATATCGCCCCCCCCCAATATAATATTATATATTTTTTAATTCTCCAATCAAGGGCCCTCAGGGGGCATATACAATTATTTCAGTATGATCACATTTAAATAATATTTAAGTATCATAACATTATAGAATATTTTAAGTCGTTTCTATATACCATGGAAGTAAAATATCACTCGGTGTGTTATATCTATCAGGTCTTTTATAGTATTTCCCATATATAATTTGGTGATATTGATTGGAATAATACAAAACAGTACAAAAGACAAATCGTATATAGGTCCCTTTAAGAAGTTAATATTAATTTACTGTTAACATGTGATAATTACCACATAATTAAACGGCGCGAAACGTCTCTGGGCGAAACGTCTCAGTGCGAACGATCTTTCGGGGCGAACAGTCCCGCATTCGAACTGACAGGTTAACTCCTGCTGGGTAAAAGAAGAACCTGGGATATTGTCTGATAATAATCTTGAGGAGGAAAGGTCATTTGATTTCATAAAAAAATGTGACAAATATGCAATCAGACATACTGGTTTGATCGCTGAGGCCAGATACAGCAGATTAATTAGCTCAGTTGGTAGACACACAGACTAGATGTTCAGAGGTCTGAGTGCGAATTCAAGTCTGGTTTTTTATTATTTCTCGAATCCTGTTACATAATAACCTCAATAAACAAATACATGTATATTTCTATCTAAACAAAATAAGTAGGTAACTATCTTGCATATTCATTGAGCCTTGACTCAAGGACCTGTGTCCAAATTAAGCTCTAATGTACTAGATTTTCAAAAACAAGTACGCATCACGACAAAAGAAACAGCAAAACGGACATACATGTACAAATACACTGTAGTCTGCTCTCTGTTCACAATGTTTTCCAGACCAGTTTTAAGAATGTGACATACATGTTTCATAAAGAAATCTATACCGAAAATGATATCAACCTGGTCTTCCTGTTAATGCCACATGTCGGATACCACGATTTGAAGCACTTGTTGCCATTGCAACGGCACTAACGTAGCTTCTGATTATTCAAATCTTCACATTTTCGACATGTGGATTAAAATGAAAATGAGAGTAGATTATAAAAGACGAACGAGACGAAAGTTCAATTTCGTATTAAATATTTTTACATTTACTTCGCAACAGTAAATAATAAGTATAACTATTTCAATATTATACTGATCAATAACCATGGTTGATTAAGAAAGATATGAAATTCCCTATTTTCTCTCCTATGCTCTAAAACGAGTACTTTTTTAAATCGGAAATTTACGGTATATGGGTTTGGCTTTTAATTTAGTTCAACAGTTGCATTTCCGCTATTTGTGTGGCTGGAAAAAAAAATTAATGTGCATAATTTTAATTATGATGTGACACAGGCAAAATGGGAAATTCAAACGTAACACAGCACATTGAGACGGCCCAGAAAACTGGGGTCTGTCAGCTCTGCAAAGTTGGACTAAAAGAGGTGGGGGATAGATCTTTACTGTTTATTTTTAGGATGTTGACACAAAATTTGTCTGTAAAATATATGCAGGTCCAGTACAATCTCTTTATTTAGCTATATAGCTTGAATAAGCTATATAGCTTTATTAAGCTATTCAGAATAGCTTGATAAAGCTATTTGTATGCAGTTTTTCACTCAAATGTTTATTTTAAGAAATAGACAAAAATCGCAATTAACTATCTACTTATATTTGTACCATTGACCATTAAAAAAGTAACCCTATTTAAAGATAGTTTGAACATTGCAGCTTTTAAAAACTATTAAGCAAAAAATACATTTCCATTGTTTGGGTAACTGTATTGGGTTAGTATGATTTCTTCTCATTGTGCTGAATTATTACCTATCAATTATCTTGTTTACCAATTCGATTTCAATTTAATAATAAACAATACACACACAAGAGTATTTAGACAAGAATGGACGGTCATAACTGGCCTCCTTTATATTTCATTCAAGAAGTAACTGTGTGGTCATGAATCAATTGCCCCAAAACTTTTAGAACTTTTAAGTGCAAAGTCTCTTAAGGAGACACAATTTGATGAGTAATCTTTACATGCATTGTTTACAGAACAGTTCAAAGTTCAAAACTACGACTGCTCTAGAGTGCAATTTTTTATACATGCTGAAAAAATTATGAATTTAAGAAAAATGTATGACAAAATAGCTAAATCAAGCTACTCTGAATAGCTATATAAAGCTATATAGCTTATTCAAGCTATATAGCTAAATAAAGAGATTGTACTGGACCTGATATGGGAGAGTAAGGGGATATATATAGCCCTCAGGTTTAAGACTTTGCCACAGTTTCAAAACTATATCCATTTAACATAGAACAATCTCTTGGAGGATCTCTTGATGTGGCTATTTTTATAGAAAATCCGATGTAAATCAATTTCAGAGAATTGGGGTGGATAAAAGTTGCTGGTCATTGTTTGATCATATTTACTCATTGAATAATTCATAATTAAGAGACATAAAAATGTTACTGCTATCCAACATTTTTCATGAAAAAAAACCATACGCATCTCATCTTCTGTGGGTTGATTTTGTAAAAATTTACAAGTAATTATCTCATTGATCAGGTGAGATTTTGTATAGCATAAAAATATGTTTATTTCTGGTTATTTTTTGTTGATTATGGTGCACCATATGTACGCTCAAAATCTTGTCAAAATATAATGGTTAGTACATACATTTTTTAATGTATTTTAGTTTTGAAATTGGATTTTTTTTTTCAAT
>WFKH01006014.1:9916736-9933696 GCA_016163765.1 Magallana hongkongensis | reverse complement strand
GGGGGGGGGGGGGGCTACATCTACGCAGGCACTTAGGCCAATGTAAGTGTGTACTGTTGTGCGAGATCTATGTTTTGGGTTTTCAGCCACAGGCGGTTTGATAGAGGTAGGGGGTGTGGTTGTACTCGTTATGCTATACGGACTTATTATGAATTTCTATATCATTAAAATAACCATAAAGTTTTGTTTCATATTGTAAATTTTGAAATTACTATAGGCGAGCTTAAATTGAAAATTATCATATGATAACTGGACACAAATTTAATTCAAACAAAGAGTACAATTTATTTGTTCGATGTATGAATAAAATTTATGGATGAAGATAGGTACATGTATTGTATATGACGATGATGAATTGTATTGTACATGTACATATATACATGTGTGCGATGTAGACAATGTTCGTAAGAATAGTTCTGTATATATGCCGCCAACAGTTAAAAAAGACTAAATTGAACCCCCTTTAAGATTTTATTCGAATTTCTGTCCAGCATGTTAGACGTTACAAGTGTGAACACTATTACAGAAGAATAAAACAGTAATTCAGTTTAGTGCAACAATTATACAAAACAAAAATATTATGACTGTGGAATCAAATCATTGACCTTTTGTCACCCCCTCCCCCACCCACACACACACACACACACACACACAAACACGGCACTGATGAATCGGTCTTTGAACGCTGTTCGAAATCGCAAAACAAAAGTGAACTGTATTTTTATTATTGTTTGCATGTAATGATGATCATGCACGGTTATACACTGTACATGCAATAGACATATATTATTGGGAATAGGTGTTAGAGAGAAGAAATACTTCAACACAATTATTTTGAATAATTGTTTAATTGTAACAGATAAATATAATTTTTTTCGGCGTTCACACAAGCTTTAGTAATAATGATCATTGCAACAATTGTTCCAGAAAATAGTACACTACTGCGGGTCAAAATCATCTGTGTATTTACGGTTTCTAAAGTAGATATTTTATTTGATTCCTCATTAACCATAAATGATAGTCATCTTGAAGAAAAACACGTGTATAGCGAATTCACTAGACTTATCATTACGAAAATTCGTTAAACGAATGTAACGAAGTAAATCCACTGGTCCTGATACTTTGCTATAACCGAGTTATTCTGGTGTATTATTATGTAGGTATTATCGGCATGTATATTTTCATTTTAAAATCACCTGTATTTTTTTTTAAGGACGATGTCATTTAATGACACAATAAACAAATATTTTTCCTCTCATAACATCTTTGTATTCATACCTACTGATCCTGTTTATTCTTTTCATTAGATATGTCGTTTTGTTTACCAACTGTGGATCAAAATTCGGTAAATGTATTTAAGGTCTATAAAATAACTATATTAGATTAAATAGGAAGTTTTGAAATCTTGTTTGAAAAATGTGATACACACACTTTTAACTTGTCTAGCTTTCAGTGCGCTCAATATTTTGTTCAATTATATTTGTAGGTTGCACTGTGACTAAGCATTCAATTGCGTAATTGTTTTGGTTAAATGACATAAAGCGTTCAGCGTACATGTATATGCTAACTGCTTAAAAAGCGAGAGATTTATATTTCCGGTGATGCATAAACTGTAAACCAACGCGTGCAGGGTTTTGTTTGTTTTTTTTTTTTGTGTGGAAAAAAAATAAATATATTTTGATAGAGGATCATGATGTAAAGAATCAGAATGCGTCACGTTGCAAGGCAAAGATCATTACATCTGCACCTGGTAATTCCAAGTAATCCGTTACCGAAAATTAAAAAATAAATAATTAGTTTGATTTCGGTCATTAAAAAAGTGTTTGGTATTAAAAAAGAAAATGCCTCTTTTATATACATGATTATATTACGGCGGCATTGAAGGGCCAGATGAAAAAAAAATTATTTGTTCGGATCGGCCAGATGAATTAGTACGGCGGCGTGAATGGCAAAATAAAAACATAAATAATCTAATTTGTTCGGACGAATAACGATTTGTTTGGAAGAATTAAGATTTGTTCGACGAATTAGGATTTGTTCGGACGAACAAATTATTTGCTAATATATATGAGAAGTAATTTAGACATTGGCAATGATGTAGATGAAGAGAAGGGGGGGGGGTCTCTGATCAAGCAACTCCTTTTCTTCAAATAATAAATTGCTACTCGTAAATGTTATATTGAATGACATTTATACAATATCTGGCATATTTTGCTGCCATGCTCAATTCTCAAAATCTATCATAATTTTGCAATTTTTTTTTTATCGAAAGTAATATCATTATTACAGAGCTTGACGTGCAAAAACATTACAGATACATGTAGTAAATTAAGATATTTTTTCTATAAATATCAAAAATCGGTGGTTAAACATAGTCACCGATTTTCCTTATGTTCTTATTTTAATACCTAAGTATTGGTATAATTATATAAAGATGCAAGACAACCTTGAACTGTTGCCATGGAGACCGGTTGCCATGGTAACAGAGGCACAATTAAGATTGAAAATGGCCGTTTGAAGCTTTTTTGGAGACAAATAGCATTGATGATTTGAATGATTAAACATGTTCTCAACTTTCATGTAATATCAGTTGAAGCTGCATTTTAGCAAAATAAATGGCCGTTGCAATGACGTTTTGAATAATTAAATATTTCTGCATTATTTTTTTACTTTATACATATTTCCTTAGCAAGGTCAATTTAACGATGCTCAATGATGCTTGAATATATTTGATAAATAAGTAAACATGTTTCCCACAAATGGCAACAAAGAATGGTTAGTAACATGTTTTAATTTTTAAATGACGTGCACATTTTAATTACAGCTATTCATCTATGAGTTTGGTTCAATAATCACTTCTTTGGTATTTAAAAAATAGGAAAATAGATTTTCAAAATATTGGTAACATTCTTTAGAAGTTGATTTGCCCACCAATATTTTTCTATAATTTGAAAATTGATCAATAGTTAATTCAAAATTTTATATTTCATAACTTTGATAAGCTGAAATTACTTTCTATATTGCTTTAAAGTTGATAAGATTTGCTATTTCTGTATCTTTGGTCTCCGGTACCATGGCAACGGTAGTCCTTAGCAAAACAAATTTATGTTATCTAGCTACTGATTACATCAATATGTATCATTGTATGCAATATAAAGATAATTAGCTACTATGCGTGCTGGAACTCCTATATACAATTTTGATTTTTACATAGAATTGATCTTTAAAACTAAAATTAGGATTATGGAGCAAATTGAAAAAAAATGAAAAGATTTAATTCCATTCACTTTTACAATTTTGTATCATTAACAGTTGCGACTGCAACGCTTAATGAAATAAAGTTTGTATCATTAGCGGTTGAGGGTGTCGATATTTGCTTGTTTCATTAAGCGTTAAGACTGCTGTGCATTTGTGCCGCTTAATGATACAATTCTATCATTAAGCGGCGATTTATCATTAACAGTTGAACATGTCAACTGTTAATGCAAGAATTTATTGCATTAAGCGTTGCAATTGCAACGCTTAATGCTATTTATATCATTAAGCGGCGTTGTATCATTAACGGTTGTTACAATGCATTTGTTCTCTGACGTAGATAAACCACATTGCTGCTGGTCACTGGGTCCATGTTTATACAGAAATGCTAAAATATATATTTATATATAGTCTAGAAATATTTCTGTCTGATTTTTTTAGATCTTAGATTAGATCTTGATGATACATGTACGTATGCCGGCTCGGTTTATATGCTCTTAAAAGGAAAGCAACAACTAAATGACCCATCGGTTAGTGCATCTGTCCTTTATATACATAAGCACACTTACTGTGATTAATGAAATTACTGGAACATGAAAGTCGTCTTTCATTTTTAAGTAATGTAATAAGACAAATTGCGATGCAGAGCTTTGATTCCATTAATACTTTTTTAATACGTATGTCGCTGTAAAAATCTTCATCAAGAAATATTTTTAAGCTATGTGTCGTCACCCAATCATTGAATGCAGACTTCCAGCTGGTCTATAGCATGGGATGTATGGGTCGTCACGTAAGTTGTTGATTGGTCAGATTACATGTCACGTAAGTTGTTGATTAATCAGATTACAAGTCACGTAAGTTGTTGATTGGTGAGATTACAAGTCACGTAAGTTGTTGATTGGTCAGATTACAAGTCACGTAAGTTGTTGATTGGCCAGATTACCAGTCATGTAAGTTGTTGATTGGTCAGATTACAAGTCACCTAAGCTGTTGATTGGTCAGATTACAAGTCTCATAAACGTTCTAAATAAAGATTTCAACAAACATTTTTGCAAACATTACGTATGCCTTGTAATAGAACTTTGGTAAAACGGATTGCAAAACAGGTGTAGACATTTTAAATCTTACTTTGAAATGCACAATTAAATAAAGAGTAACGTGTGTGTTAATTACGATAATTATTGTGAAAATGCTTTTGAAAAATAAGAAATATTTATAACAAGAACACAAATTTCGACATTAGAAAACTTAAATCGAATTGATTTTCAAAAAAAACAAAAAACAAAAAACAAAACAAAACAACAACAAAACAACAACAAAAAACAAAAACGTAATATTTATAACAACCTCCCCCCCCCCCCCAAAAAAAAAGGTGAATAAATTAATTTGAAATATTGAATGGTCATATTTTAAATAAATACATTTTCAGCAATGTGATGCGTCCCGTCATGATGGCCTAGGAAGTCGCCGGGCGCTTGCTGCAAAAGGAGACTGTTGTGAACATGATAGATGTAACTCCCTGACACCTGATAAAATGACGTCACCAATACCCAGTATGTAAAAATTATCTGTGTTACCGTTACTGCGTGAACGTTATGATTGTGTATTGTACGGGGATTAAGATAGCTGGGTGGCCATAATTTTGTCCTTACAATTTATTAAACTTAATTGACACCTGATGAAATTACGTCACCATCAACCAGTTTTTCAGAAAAATCCCTAAAAGCAAATATGTTATAAGTAATGTATTGTGTATTAATAAAAATGAAGGTGTCAACATGTGGTATATAAAATTTTCTTTTTACATACATTTATTAAGTATAAAGTTTCTACTTCATGACTATTAATATTTTATATTCGTCAGAAATCTTTTGTATTCCGTAAAATGATTGATTCCACTATTATATTATATGATAGTTTTAATGCTTTTAAAAGGGGTATCCAGCCATCTTGTACATATTTTGACCAGAAATATAAAAATTTCTTGACTTTACTTGTTTGTTTTAAAGACTGAACACAACTGTTACAAAAGATAAAAAGCAATGAAACTTAGGCTTTCATGTGGTTTTGTATGTGAATAGAGCACACAGGTAAACACCAGTGCGTATTTTCAGCCGGGCTTTGCTGAAAGCAGAGTCCTGGCTGTAGGCAGGCAAATCGCCAATGTTACTATAAATAGCACAACTTCAAAAGTAAACAAGAAACCGAACAGCTTCAAAGTATAAGCTTTCGCTATACCAGATAGTTACACAGAGAGCCATGTTTTCTCAAATCTATTGGTTTTTTATTTGTTTGTTTGCGAATCACTTTAGCGGTAAATGTTTGATTTTTTTATTAAGTGTTTTTAAAACAAGAATATGCATTTTGGGCACATATACAATGCGCATGGATTTCAATGAACTACTTGACAAAGCATTGGTATTTGGCTGCACATCGAAAGAATGGGAGGGGGGTTGATTTTATAACGCTTGTTTCATAATTCAATGCACTGTTGATTTTTTACGCCTAGACAGATATTTTTTTTTAATAACCGCATACAAAATTCAGTCACTCTATGACGCTTTAAAAGCATGAGAGAGAGAGAGAGAGAGAGAGAGAGAGAGAGAGAGAGAGAGAGAGAGAGAGAGAGATTGCGAGTTTTTACTACACAACAGGCATAATGACACATCAAAAGACCCCGGCTTTAAGTACTTCAGTACTTTGATAATCATTTAGATCAGCTTTATAAAACTGCATAGCTGCAGACAAAATAGACGACGGTAGGTTATTGGTGTCAACTCTACGACCATTTGTTGAGAAAAGAGTTTAGCTTGCACGTTTAATTTGTAGGTTTGTCTTAAAATAAGGATTCCTATACTTAACAGTCGATATGAAATCCACGCTTAGAACAAGAAAAAAAAAACAACCATGTGATTAATATGACTGTACTTGTGTGTACAATTTGCATACGGCACACTATGTAAAACTTCGTAGTCATTGCTTTTTAGCTTTAAACAACAGTTTTTACCAGTTTTTGGCATACACAATTCCGTTCATGTATGATGTTTACATCTTAGGTCTAAATATGTACAAGAAGGCCAAGCATCTCCATTAATTGAGTCGTTTTCGTTAGTTAGATAGGTAGGTAAGAAGGCATGATAACACTAACAAATGCAATTTTAAATATACAAACCTTGTTTTAGATACCAAAGTTTGCAAAGACATTGAGACATTCAGGTCACCTGGATCGGTGTCAGGACCAGGAATTCGCAAACGTCTTTTGTCCAAAGACCTGCCAGAAATGTTGTATGTAAAGACAATAAATTATTTTTTGCTTGGCTCAAGACAGATAACTCTATCGATACATATTTTTGTGCCTGTTTTTGTTGTGATTTGCTATGCTTTATTATGAAAATTTAATTACTGAATGAAATAATAATAAATGAAATACTACTGTTTTGTATGTCTAGGTATGTAAGGGTTCTTCAACAACTAATTATTGTTAAATTTAAATATGTACCATAATGTGGATTCATTTTTTAGTCTTCTGCTACAACTGTTTCGTTCACTCCAAACCACAACAGATAGAACTGTGTTACTACAATATGACAGTGTGTCAATCCAACCATCAGGTTTGTATGCTTTTGACTTATTATCTTACAAAGTTAACTTTTTTTATTCCCACGTACTTAATAAAAGTGTTCTTTTGCGTCTACTTTGCCGAAATTAAGCCAGGGTCTGGTACATGGTGTACACGCCGAAAGCAATAACTACTACTTCGATTATGTACATGTTATTTAAGCATTGTGGGACGAATTTTAAACACTTACAGTAGAAACAAAATGCCAATCAATGACAGAAGATTTTAATGTTACATGTATAAGGTACTAGTACATGTAATAGATTCTTGATTTTATTTCCAACATTTAATGTAGTTTAAACCTTCATTCTTCAGTCCTGTGTTGTTAACATTACAGAAGAAAACGTAATGACTACCTGTGTCAACGACTCGGTAAGTAATCATTATAATGATTATTATTAGTTTTCAAAAATACTATATATATGTTATCAATAATTATAAAACGAACAAATCAGGAAATAATGTACAGTCATTTCATAAATATCTTTAACAGTTTTATGATAATTTGATGATATGCTATGAAATTCTCATGTAATGAGGTTTGAATATTATGCTATAAAAATTGAAATGAGATGTTTGATTATATTGCATGCTATATGGCATGTATAGAAAAGTTCAAACCATTACGAATTGAAGTATGATTTAGTAAAATAAATTATTTAAAATTTATATTTAAAACAACTGTTAATACTACTTAATTGGTGTTTGGTGCAATATTTTCTAAATTTTTTTTTATCAAATCATTGTAAATGTGATATTTTTTGTTTATAAATTTTAAGAAATACTTTATAGTATTTTAATTTATGTAAAATCGCTTTAGAAATTAAAAAGAACCATTAAAACTGAGTTGAAATTCTACTGCATGCTATGGCATGCTATGACGAATGAGAATCAAAGGATATGCTGTGAAGGATTTAGTGTTATGAGATCCAAAGGCTGTGAGATTTAAATCCTATAATATGCCACGGTTTATGTTGTAAAAGATATGCTCAAATTGACTGTGTATTTAAATGGCAAATTAATATACACGTAAATGAACGATTTGATACCTCTTTGTATGTGTAATGAATATGTAAAAGATCGACCATGTGTAAACGACCAGGTAAGTTCTAAATATTTGAGCATTATCGTACGAACTCTATAGTTAATCAACGTATTCTGTATGCAAAAGTTGATAATATACGAAGCCTATGATACGGTTTATTAAATTAAGAGAATTGTTACTTTCCTTATAAATTGTAGTTTTGTGCCGATGCTGACAATGTTTCAAAGACTTGCTGCAAGCATGATTTTTGTAACAGACTGGACACTCGGACCACGACAACAACAACAACCACGCCCACAACAACAACCACGCCCACAACCACGCATGCAAGCACGCCCACATCCACGGGAAAACCAAGTACAATAAATGGTAAATATTTGTTTAGTTATTTGCCTTGCATAAACAAAGCTCATAAAGTTACTATGTTGTTTGTTCTAGATAATAGCAGAATGATCTACATGTCTGGCATATCAAACAAACTAAGTATGACCATCTAAAATACTTACATGAAATCAAAATAAGACTTAAGTATTTGACGACTTCTAACAAAACGTAAGCATGATAACCACTTAAAATAAACAGATATTAGTACAAGTAATTACTGTAACCAATGATTCAAAAAAAAAAAAAATATACACAGAAATGGGTTCCTGGTGAATATCAAACGTTGTAACAGGAATTATAAAGACCAATATTATGTTCAAAACGATATTAAAACATTGATAATGGTAAAATCTTTTATTTCTACAGGGACCACGTTTAGTTTTATGACGATTCCACACAACAAGCCCTCGACGACCGCCTTTCACTGAACCACCATGGGGACGCCCCCTCCCAACTCTACCAAGTGGGTCACAATACCGTGGTCAGGTCATGGCCAATCACCTCCACGGAAATAAACTTCAAAATATGATATTTTAGTCGAATTACGTATGATATTCCAGAACCTATAGATATGTATAAACGTGATAGGGTCCATGCATATTTCAAACAGAAACAGTTTTCTGACAAAAAATCTTAGGATTCCTCTTAAGCTTGTCATTCAGAGGCTTATATAATGTATTTTTAATGGATAACGTATATATATGGCTTCTGGAACTCATGTTACATGTTACTCATGTTTGGAGATGGTAAATCCTTATTTGTAAAAGTAAATGATCAGTTTAAAAAATTCTAATGTTTTATCCACACCATAATACAAGTTAAACAAAATGTGACATAATTATATAGCAAAAAAGCTGTACACAGATAAACCCTAATACATTTAACCTAGAGTAGTAACTTCTGGGATTGTGCTTTCTGCAAATTGTTATTTGCATTTCATAAATAACAAACATAAATATGTAAAAAAAAAAATATTGCAGATATAAACATATTCGAATTATTTATATCTTCTTTGTTCTTTTGAATAGTTATGTAACTTTCTTGTCGTTTTTGAAAATTATTTTTATACATAAAAACGTTTAAGAAAATTATTTTACAATAATATTGATCTAATTTATCTCGACCCAGCTAGGTTTTTAAAAAAAATTGAATGATCATCCATGTTGAGATATCATATATTGAAAATGATGAAATAAGGGAAAAATAAATCAAATAGGGAATAAGACTCCAAACTATTCTCACAATACAAAAGTGACTTATTTATTTGCCCTATTTATATTCCCTAATCTCACAAAATAACAATATGTCAAACTATATTCAACACATTAAGTAACAGCAAATAGATGCCACCTCAAAAAATAACAAGAGGCCCATGGGCCACATCGCTCACCTGAACACTAGTTCTTGTATCATTCCATTTCGAAATGTTTAAATATGAACCTTTTTAAAAGTATTTAATATTCTCTTTTATTCCAAGATTTGACAATATATTAAACAACATATAAAAAGAAGCATACTTTTTTGGACATCATATTTAAGATGTTTAAGTGATATCTTAAGATCTAAGATGCATCAAATGGCCGATCATATTTTCTTAGGCCTCAACATAAGAAAATTGTAAAATGAACTAAACATAATTATAGAGGTGAAAGAAGGTCATTGTGACCTTGATACGAGGATATGAAGATATGAGGATATTAATACATAGTTAAAACCGTAACTAAACGTAGTATTTTATTTCTTGAGAAGATTTTCAAACATTAACTTCTATGTTAACTTTGAACCCATCGTGGGGATCCAGTTTTGGTTTGAGGGTCACGATTTTAATAATTTAGAATTTACTTGTACACTATCTTAGAATGTTTGCATAACAATCTCACAAATTGTATTCAAACAATTTCTATATATATATTTGAATTTTGAAACTTGAACACTATTGGGGTACCAGTATTGATCTGGAGGTCACGGTTTTAACAATTTAGAATCTACACTTTTTGAGGATGCTTGCATAGTAATTTCACAAATTGTGGCTTTGTAGTTTTTGAGAATTTTTTTTTTAAAACAATTTTCCTATATATTTCTATGTTAAACTCTGAACTCCTCCTGGGACCCAAGTATTGTCCTGGGGATCGCAATTTCAACAATTTAGAATCTTCACTATTTGAGGGTGCTTGCATAGTAATCTCACAAATTGTAGCATTGTAGTTCTTGAGAAGAAGATTTTTATACAGTTTCTATATATATTTCTATGTTAAAACTTTGAACCCCTCTTGAAGCCCAAGTATTGGTCCGGGTGTCACGAATTTAACAAGTTAGAATTTTCACTATATATACAAGCTAAGTTGTAAATATTGGCATTTCTGGTGCTGTGGTTCTTGAGAATAAGATTTTTAAAGACACAAACCCTATTTTAAATGTTTCATGATTATCTCCGTTTTAAAAAAGGTTACGCCCTTTATTTTTACAATTTAGAATTCCATTCCCATAAGGGTGCTTCGTACGAAGTTTGGTTAAATTTGGCCCAGTGGTTTTAGAGAAGAAGTCAAACATGTGAAAAGTTTACAGACCGAGGGACGTTCGGTTCAGGTGAGCTTAAAATGCCGAAAAATGCGAAATGCCAATCATAAATGGGCAATTGCATTGTGCCATCAAGGTTCACAATAATCTTAATCTTATTAACTTACATTACCTTGCATGCGTAATCATAGTATTTACATGTGCCCATAGAGACCATCTTGGCCATGAATTTCATTAAATAAATTTTTTAAAAATATTAATAAAGATACATGAAAGAATATAATATAATAATAAATAATATAATTAATGTTTTCAAAAACAAATTTCATCTCTGATGTATTGCAATGTCAGTTTGTTGACAGTCACGGTTATTAAAAACATTTCAGAAGGATTTCAAATCTAGTTGTGTAACTTGGTTATTGTTTACGCAAGCTTAATCATCACAGAGTAATCTCTTTAAAATGAGTGACATAAAAAGAAAGCATGTCATACAATAAAAACCTATAATACACTTCAGTATAATGTGTATAGAGTATATCAAATATAGCCATGTCAATCGAGTTGTACTTCGCTTAAATAAACACTAAATGCTTGCTTTGGACGCTCATGTTGTGTGAAGGTAGCGAATAATGCAGAAAGAAACAACTGCGTTAGAAAGATAAGGGAAGTGCTGAAATCATATAATTGGCATATGCACAAGATTCTGTTAACGATAAATGTGTAGCTAGGATGTCATCTTCTTCAGTCCAGCCGTCTTTCAAACATCCACAATGAAAACATATGGTATTCAAGTCAGTTCCTGTAACGAAACATTTTTTTTTAATTTAAACTCTCAATTAAAGATGTTCTATGGCATTTGTAAAATTAGTTTAAATGTAATCAGTTTTCAGGTATCCCGTTTATTTATTTCGGATTTTACGGATGTCAACGAATTAAAATCGACTATATGTTTAAGGACCGACATCCAACAGAATTACAATAACAAAAAACTTTAAACAAAAAAATTAAATCATGCATACTAAAAGTTTTCTAACAACCATTAAAACATACCAAAACCATTGTTTGGGCATAGACTATTTAGGCCCGTTAGCTATAGACTGAGGAATCATTTCAACAAAATATTTTTAGATAAAGAATTATCAAGCAACAGTTTTTGTTTTCTTTATTTGATTATTTGCAAAATCGACCCTATCAAGAAAATTTTTATGCATGATAAGGAAAATGCTATAATAGCTCATTACACGGATGCGACAATAAAAATTAATAATTTTTAAAACAACACATTTACATCGTATAGATTAGGACAAAACTATAATTATTTCTATAAAACCAGTATTTTATCTTATGCACGCTGTTAAAAATGCTTTAATAGCTCATAACACGGATGCGAGAATTAAAATTAATAAAATTTAATAACACATAACAGATTTACATCGTGTAATTTTGAAGAAAAAAAAAGAATTACTTTTATAAAATCTGTATTTTAAAAAGAAATTAAAACAAAAGAAGTTTCTTTGTTATCTGTTGTTTTTTTAATAAATACAATTTGTAATTGTGATCTGCGACTTACAACAAGAAAATGATTTTTTTTCTTAGCACCTGCTTTGAAAAAAAAGCTGCTTGGATTAAAATCACTTACATAAAAAAAAAAAAATGGATGGAACACATTTTTTAGTAGCTTGTTAGTGTCATAAAATACTCCTACCTTTATAGAAAAATCCAAATTTTGCAAATTCTTGTTTCCTTAATTTCATCCATATAGCGGCGGTGCTGAATGATAAGGCTCTGGTGTTGTAAACCTTATATCCAATATATTTGCTTTTTTGCGATGACCTGAATCTGTTTGCTACTGCTTCATCGTAGGCTTCTTTGTCTTTCGCTATTGTGTATATTGAAGATTATTTAATTGATATTTTAAATTGATGCATCATGAAATATCCTACAAAACTCCTCTTAAATAAGTAGTAATTAACGGTCTAGAAAGTTGTTGCAAAAACCAAGCACTACTTCTTTCCAATTGTGCAAACGTACTGTTTTTGAAGGTATAATGAAAGCTCTTCAATTTTTACATGAATTAATTAATACTTTTAGTGGTTAGCCTTGATGGACATTAATCAGAATCATTTACGATGCAAAAATCTAATACATGTTTCATGTAGTCCGCATGTCACCTTTTAAAAAATTTACTAGTAATAATGTTGATGCTTTTCCTTGCAAAATGCAAACGAATGGTATTGTTAACACAATCCTTTTTTTGCACAAATTGTACTCTGTCTTGATAGTTCAATTTTTCTAAGTTTTTTTAAAGTACACAAAAGGTAAAAGCGGCATATATTGTTTACATATACTGCGGCATATATACTGCAAGTTTTGCAAAAAACGTTTCATACTTCTTTTAACATAAAATTATCAATCAGCATGAGTCCTAACAATTTGTGCCTCTTTACATAATTCAATGGTTAATAAAAAAAATTACAAATATCATTTTCTATACTTTTCTCTTTAAGCTTATATTATTACCAAATAATTTATAACAATAAATATGTATCAGACTCTCAATAAATTTCATGTTTCAAATCTTATCATGTTATGTTTTTAGAGATACCTGTTATTTTCAGATGACTTTTTTTGAAGATATTCAAAATTAAATTTACGTCCTCTAAAATTGGTATTAAAGTACGATGCATATTTGCTCCATGTTGATGTAGTGCATTTTGGGTTTCTTCCTCCTCATATGCTGTAGCGAATTGTGTAAGCAAATCTATTCTTTTATTTTCGATGACCTCAGAAACAATTTCCTCAACTAAGGTTTTCAATTCCTTCCCTTGCATGTACTCTGGATTTTTCATACTTGATAGAACAGAGTCAAATTTCGATTCAAATTCTATTTTTTGACTATTTGGAAGGTCCTTCTTCAATTTAACATCTTCGATGTTACCTGTAATAAAATTATATTTATTCTTAAATTATACCATACTTAAAACTTGTTTTTGTGCATTAATGCTGTTTTTTCAAAACTCTTGTAATGACAAATAAGAAATACATTTGATGTACAATTCATTGTTTAGACATATTTGCTCGAGTTCAAAGGTGCGTATGGAATCAACAGCTGAGGAAAGATAGTCATGTAAAACCAAGGTTCTTACTTCAGGTGTATGTTCCACATTAAAAGCAGTTGGTCTCAGACTTAAATGTTTAATACGCAGCACTGTCAAGGCTTACTTTGTGGTCGCACCGACCAGAAAGTACGGGAAATGTAAACTATGACATCACACAAAACAACGTCATCTAAAATGCTTAAAAGTTTTTCACGTTTGTTATCTGTACAAACACATTCAACTTCATTAAAAATTACATCTGCGTGCGTTTTTGTAGTCAAATAAGTCCAACAACGTTAAATATCAACAACTGACTGATCGCGATGCGACGTCATACTGTAATTTTTGACGCATATTTTGTGTTACGAGAGGCGGATCAATCAATTTCATAACATGGGAAAAATGCATTTAATAAATAAACGGAGCGTAATCTAAACAATCATTACACCATTAATTCCTATTTATTATGATTGTTTTGATCTGGCATGTAATTTTTTAAAGCGTGTATTATTTTTTCTAGAGTGTTTATTGTTCAGGTTCGATGTGTTTGACATCGGGATGTCTATCTTATTCCGTTTTTTACAAGGGCATGCACTTAACAGATCATTATCATCTTTTAAAAATAAAATAAGGAAATATTTAATTTATTACAAAGTGCTGATGCTTTGTTAAATTTTATAGAATGAATTAATAAATACGTAAAATATTAAGCGAAGGTCATATAAAATTCAATCGGAGTTCATTTCTTTGATATTTAATCTAATAACACATGATCTCTTTACATAGCAGCAGCACTTTTCAGAATCTACTAGATAAGTAGAATTTAATTATCATTTAAATTTATAATTCAAGTAAGGGTATGCCCTTGTAATATTGAAATTGGTTTATGATCTCCATTCGGGAGAATCATCTCAGTAGAAATCAACTTTTTATAATTTTTTTGAATTCAAATAAGAGTATGTCAATTATTGTGATCACAGTAAGTATCATACAAAGTGGCATTTACTATGTTGTTTTTGATATCAAATTTATTTCATAATAAAATAACTTAACTTAGATATTATGTAATGATAGATGCATCGTTTTATGAACGTTTAAATCCGTTGATATGTTCATAGTAAGCCTTAGCAGTGCTGCGTAATTTATATTCGAGGACAGAAATGGATTCAGAGATTGAAATAATCTATTTCAAACCGCAGATAATACTAAGTTAGGAGGTAATGTAAATTTCATTATTTGAGTTGACTGCTATTAATAATCATGCAAAATACATAACATATCGAACAACCCTCATATACCATTGCATTGATGACAATTTTTTTGTTATGAACCCACGTGGTTTTCGGGACATACCTGAGTGGATGTCATTAAATATTTGGAATGATTAATTAATTTAAAAATGTCGTGAATTTACATGGCCGCTGTTGAGTTGTGTATTAGAGAAGTGTTGAAGTAGGTAAACCTGCATTGACGCTTGAATAGACAATACTTGACAAAACAGCTCATTATTATAAACTAATGTGTTTAAGTTTTATTGTCTTTTACTTTTAAAATTTACCTTCAGCTGTCATATCATCTTCTGCAGTCGTTGATTTTGAAAAGTCTTTTTGATAAACAAGTAGAGATCCTTTAAAATAAAATTGACATTTCATCATATTATATTCTAATTAAGCTTTATTCATTTAAAATCAACGCTCAATTTATGAAAAAAAATTACAAACCTTTATTTGCTGTAATTTTGGTGATGACTAAGTTAACATACATAGAATCGACATGAAAAACCTCCATCAGTGTTTTGTTCAGCAAGAAGTCTGAAATATCTTTTCGTAGCTCCTCTTGTCCTTCTTGCACTTTAACTAGAAAACTGTCCAAGTCATCGTCAGTATGAAAATAAAATGTAAAACAAACACATCCCTTTGAAACGTTGATGGTCTTGGTATGATATTTTTTTTCTAATGAATCAATTATTTCAATAATTTCCTTTTGACAGATCCGTAAAGTATTCTCTATATTTTGTTCCCCTCGTATTGCGTTGCAAAAATCTTGCAGAAGGTCAAAAGCATTTCTTTCATAGAGTTTGTTTAACGTTTCACCAACAGTTTTTACCAGAGAAGCCTTTGTCCAGGATTCAGTCGGATCTCTTAATGATTTAAGAAAATAGTTAATTTGTGTTTGTAAAAGAAAATTATTGTCATTCTTTGTGGTTGAGATTTGTGTCTTCAAAACAGCCATCCGCTCAATGTCTACAACACGTATAGATGTTCTGTTAAGTTTCTCCGAATGCATAAAAAAGATATACAATTCTAAAAACCAAAATCATATGCTGAAAATTCGTTTAAAAGACACGCGTGCGCACAAATCCACAAACGCACACACGGACCCATTCATTTGAAATAACAAAAAATGAAAATTGGTACAAATTTATCATTAAAGTGAAATCATTTATGAACAATAAAGTCAGTTTCGTGTGTTATAAAGTAATATTATGACTATGATTTCAGCTTATGCAACAACAGTTATACAAATCGAAAAAAAGGATCATGATGTGTTAAAAATTTGTCAAATTATGTTTTGTGTGTTATTTCATGCCTCTTTTCTTGTTTAAAACACACGCGCACACATATCCAAACAAGCACGCACGCACGCTTGCACGAACTTAATTAAGCAAATTTTAGTAAAATAAATTTTCTATCATTACCAAGTCCAGGAGTGATTTGTTTGATACTTTCCGGAAGTATAGGAGAGTCTGCATTTTCTGTTGATTGTTCTATTTAAATAACAAAGTTTATTATACCCATCCATTTTCATTTCTTGATACTGTCAATTTACAGAGTGTGATCCAATTTTTCGAATTCCACAATGTAGGTTTCTGACTCCGTATCACCACTCTCAGAAACTGATGATGTAAGATAACGTCTATATTTTATGGCGTTTTAAAAAAGGCCGCTTAAAAATAGCTTTCTTATATAAGTAAACGTCATACAATTGATTTTTTAAGATAGTTTTGTAAATGAAACGTTTAATTGGACATGGGTATATAAT
>WFKH01006014.1:9900794-9910969 GCA_016163765.1 Magallana hongkongensis | reverse complement strand
ACCAATTTTCGATTTCAGTTTCTCAATACAGCCAATTAATAAAATTCATATTTGTATATGATTATTAATTACTATTCGGAAATTAATTATAATTACATCATATTAAGATCAAATGCAGAATTGTGACATTATTCAATTAAATTTCAATTGTAGTATAACGTAATATTATTTTATATTATTTTACGCAATGTGTTACAATGTTATATAACAATTAAAGTCACGCTGGTGGCAAAGAGCAACATATACCATGTCTTGTTTTGTTTATATATTATGTATCGAAAGATGGAGGTGATGGTCATACGTCAAGTCAACTACATAGGTTATAGCCCCTTCATACGGAAATCAATTATAGATAAACATAAAAAAAATTCACGTCAAAAAATTGAAAGATTGAAGTTTCTCATTTTCCTTCCGGTGACGACCGGAAGTGACAGCGGACGTTCGGATATGCGAAGGACACTGCGGATGAAGACTCTCTACCATCCCTGAAAATTTGTATGTTCCATCTTCTATTTTTTTATTTTTTTTTTTTTTTTTTTTTTTTTTTTTTGAGAAAAATTGTGAACAAGTAAAATCATAAAATCTTTAATATATCAAAACCGGAAGTGACGACCAAAAACATGACGTGTAATTTTCTTTAAAATTTTGTCATGAGTAAGATGTCAAAATTTCATTAAAATGGACAGAAGCGTTTTTGAAAAAAAGGCGACAGAAAAAACCGATTTATAACTAGGCTATACACTTTATATTTAATATCGACATCTTTCTCGGTTGACCCCTGAATCCAACATAGATTAGAGAACTATGCACAAGCAAGGCTACAACTGCAGAAAAGTTTCAACAAATTGCTTGGATCCGTGCTTACTCTAATCTTGCTTATTTTATTTTATTTGGACTTTTAATTTTAACCTCTCTTCATTATCACCACATGTCATCGTAGAGGCGGAGTTCAGACATTCACCGCTCCTTACGAGAGAGAGAGAGAGAGAGAGAGAGAGAGAGAGAGAGAGAGAGAGAGATGAGGAAGTAAATGAACAATTCAAACATATTAGTAGTCTCTAAACAAAATTTGTCAATAAACGCATGTAAACATGCATGCCTGTATCTACGTATGTGGATGAACATTAAACAACACTCCGTTTAAAGTCATGTAGAATAATTGAAACATGGGCATTTTGTTGAAGAACGGTTATTTCCTACCCGCAGTCGCTAAATGTTGTGTGCATACAGCCATTGAGATGGCGGCATTTCTTTGGTGCCGGCAAAGCGAGCTCTAATGTGGTCGTATTGCAGGGATGCTTCGACGGCATGACTTTGATGCCGGCAATGTTACGAGCGTCTGAATTGAGATAGCTGCTTACAGAATCAAGACTTTCAGAAAGAAAGAACGGTATTTTCAAACGAGCTCTAAATTTGTACTAAAAAAGGCGCTATTATTTTGATTTATGAAAAAATTACAACTAAAAACATTAAAATCTATTATTTTAAAGATAACATCGTTAATTAAAACTCAATCAGGAAAGAAAAAACATTCGGCAATCGGGGACTGAACCCGGGTCGCCTGGGCACAAGTCCACCACTATATCGACTGAGCTACGCGGACCCTCGCCTCAATACTTTGGAGCCCAAAATCCCGAGTATGCGTGAATCGATTTTAAAACGGATTTCATATTCTGAAGTATTGAACGCGTCTCTATCGGATAAAAACATTTAAAAAATTCAAAACAAAAAAATTGAAAAATGACTTATATTTGTTTCCTTCCGGTGACGACCGGAAGTGACGGCGGACGTTCAGATATAGGAAGGGCACTGCGGGTAAAGACTCTCTACCATCCCTAAAAATTTGGAAGTTCTATCTTAAATACTTTTTGAGAAAAATTGTGAACAAGCAGAAAAATAAAATCTTTAATATTTCGGGACCAGACGACCAAAAAAATTTCGTGTAATTTTCTTACAAATTTTGTTATGAATAAGATCTGAAAGTTACATCAAAATCGGCTGAAGCGTTTTTGAGAAAACGTGGGAGAAAAAAAAATTAATAATAATAATAGAGGAAAAGAAACAAAGCATAAACAATAAGGTCTTCCGTTGGAAACGGAAGACCTGAATAATAATAGAGGAAAAGAAACAAAGTAAAAACAATAAGGTCTTCCGTTGGAAACGGAAGACTTTAACTAGACGCTCGTTGCGAGCAACGAGAGGTCTTCCGTTTAAATACACCTAACGCTATTTGAATATTTGTTCTTTTCTATCATTTCTAAATACTTCTTCAAATTCCAATTAACCCTCTCTAAGGATTTAAAAAGACATATTTATGCGAATTTCGAACTCACATGTTGATTTCTTTTGATTGAAATACTTAAGACCGCAGAATATTAACTGGCAAGATTGGAAATATACAGCTTACGTCAATTTAACTTAATACAGTCAAAACATTTGATATGGACGGGAACAAATTGACGCGGACATCTGAGAAAACATTGAGATGAATTAATCAGAAATCAATTTGATAAAGAAATTGATTATCGTTTTATCTGCTTCTTTTGCATATCGTTTATTTTTCTTTTTGTCTCAAGTTTATCTTTGCCGACTAACACTGTGTGATAACAAATTCTGCTAAGTTGGCAAATAAAATAACCTACATCTTACAAATGTAGTATGGTTAATTATTCCCCCTTTCCCGAATTCACTCGATACCCAAATGTTTAAACGACCAGTCGGTTAATAGAATACGAAATTTATGAATGTTGACCTCGATGCTTAATCACTAAACAGATATTTTAATAATAAATCCCGCTTTTGGGCAAACATTAATGTATGTAGACCTTTGAAAATAATTATAAACTTAAGACAAATTTTAAATGATTATATTCCAGATGCACCCTGCCGTAATTATTTTTTTTTTATCAAAAGTGAAAAATCAGACTTTTTTGTTTTAACAGTGTATTTCTTCGATCGGTGTTTACACCTGTTAATTCCTAGGCTCAAACACACATACACGGGTTGTCAGTTTTCACACATTGTCGCAGTCACCCTTTCGTTTGTATAGTTCCGTGTGTAAACTTCGGAGGATTTTCTTAATCCCAGACAGACAACAGATGCATCAGTAGACATACACAAAAAAAGAAAAGTACACCGTCTATAATAACAATGACTTTTAAGCGTTGACTTCAAATCCGTAAAAAGACAATCATTAAGCAATGAATTTCAAATCATTTAAATCCATAGACAATATCCCGTGACTAGAAATAAATACATAATTATATAATTTTTGGACGCCAAATGTACACTTAGCCTCTAGCCACATTACTGCATGTTACCTGTAGTAGTTTTGATTCAAATACTTAAATATCCGTATGTTATATAAGCAACATATGTCAGTAAACCCATGTATACATGCATGCATGTATCTATATATGTGAATAAATACTAAACAGACCTCCTTTTAAAGTCATGTAGAATACTAATGTCTTGAAACGTTGGCGCATTGCTAAATGTTGTGTGCATACAGTCAATAAGATGGCGGCATTTCTTTGATGCCGGCAAAGCGACCCGGCGAGCTTTAATGCGGTCGTACTGCATGGGTGCTTCGTCGGCATGTCTTTAATGCCGGCGATGCGACGAGCGTCTGAATTTAGATAGCTGCTGTCAGGAAACGTTGGAAACGGAAGATCTTAATGATAATAATAATAATAATAATAGAGGAAAAGAAACAAAGCAACTAGACGCTCGTTGCGAGCAACAAGAGGTCTTCCGTTTGAGTGCACCATAAAGTAGAATATAGGAGTAGTTGTCCTTTTCTATCATTTCTTAACACTTCATCAAATTCCATTTAACTCTGTACACGAATTTCAATAGACATATAATTGTACTTTAATTATACTTAAAAAGTCGCTATTATTGTGATTTTTGATAACATTAAATTGGAAATAAGTAAAATCTATCATTTCAAACATAAAATCATAAATCATAACACAGTTAAAAAAGAAAAATTATTCGGCACTCGGGGACCGAACCGGGGTCGCATGGGCACAAGTCCACCACTCTAACGACTGAGCTACGCGGACTCTCGCTTCAAGATTTTGGAGCCCAAAATCTCGAGAATGCGAGAATGGATCGATTTTTAAACGGATTTCACATTCTTGAGTTTTGAAAGCGTCTCTATCGAATAAAAAAATATAAAAATTCAAATTAAAAAAAAATGAAAAATGACTATTATTTGCTTCCTTCCGGTGACGACCGGAAGTGACGGCGGACGTTCTGATATGCGAAGGGCACTGCTGCAAACGACTCTCTACCATGTCTGAAAATTTTTAATATCTCGGGACCGGAAGTGAGGATCAAAAATAAACTCGTGTAATTTTCTTACAAATTTTGTCATGAATAAGATTTTAAAGAGAAAACGTGACAGAAAAAAATAATAATAATAAGGAAAAGAAACAAAGCAATAACAATAAGGTCTCTCGTTGGAATCGGAAGACCTTAATAACAATAAGGTCTTCCGTTGGAAACGGAAGACCTTGATACTGATCATATGCGCATTGAAATCAAAACTTGAGGAGTGAGATACCTTAGGGAACAGGATTACATGATTGTTGTTTCCTATGATTCGTAATATGTAAATGCATATAGTTTGTACACATTTGCTTGTAGAGTCAGAAATAGCAATCAAGGTACTCAAATTACAGATATCCAGGCTCGTTTACTATATGTTTAAAACGTTTTCATGAATTGGCATCATGACAGATAGACAAAAAAATTAAGTAATAATTAATGAATTACTGAGTTTAAAAGCGTATTAATTAATATTCATATTGATATATGATAGGGTGAGTTAACCATGCATCGGACACATACCTTGAATCGTAAAATTTTAGTTAAAAATATACAAATATATGTCCATGCGCTCATGTGTTGTTTGGTAAATCCCTGAACTAGAACTAATGAACTTTTTTAAAACCAGAAAATTTTGTTATTTTTAATCTCTACAGTGTAGTTGCCCGGCGCTTGGTAAATATTGTCCGATCCATGATCCAACACTTCATTAATTTGCTTTATTTTCTACGTTTTTAACAATTTCACTATTCTTTTCTCCAATAATTTAACAAGGTTAACCTGCAAGTTTTATTTATATTTAGACTATAATTGATGCGTGATCAAAGAGAAAAATCACCCTATGTATTACATTGCTGGATGGTCATATATTTAAAACTACGATTAACTGTTGTGTTCGCTAAAAACAATTAATACAACAATTTGATAACATGATTATAGAATGGCTAGGTTATAGTGATTACAATGTATTCTGCCGCTAAGCAACTTTACACTGCAAAATCGTAGTATTTAGATTGTTACAAAAAAAATAAGATTTCCAAGTTGTGTTCAAATATATCAGACGGAAACTTACACTGGCCAACCGTTTTTCAGTCAACGTCCAGTACACCGTGCACCGTAAATATATATAACATAGACATAGCTTACATAATGAACCCGGCTAAGCATGTTTGCAGTGTAAACATGATTGTGTTTTTATCATATTAGGATTAATATTTTTTAATTATGAATTTCGTATATTCTCTGGCAATAGTCCAATCCACACTTTGCAAAAGTTGTTCTCCTTTGCGGGGTCAACCCAAAGGTCAAAATTGAAAAAACAACTTTCCCCATCTTTATGCAACCAAATATTTGGGCGTCCTGTGAAGAAATCTATTGGAATTTAATTTTTTCCTTCAATGTGTGGGTTGCCCCAACTTGGGGCAATCAGAATTCACAGCGGAAAACGGATTTCTAATGTCAAATGACAAAGTTACAACCCTCTAAACTACAAAGGCTACTGTGAGAAATATATGGGTTTTTCCCCAAAGATGGCGGCCAAGGGACATAACTTTTGTAAAGTGTGGATTGGTCTATATTTCGGATATATTTTGACTCTGATTCAAAACGGAAATATTAGATGTGCAAACAATGTATGTCATAGTGCTGTGCAACTGCATGTTATTTTTAAAGAAGAGTATGTTCAGATGATCAAGAGTAAAGAAGAAAAAATCATTGAATTGATTTTGTGTTACCGTTAATTTGTGTAGTTTGTTCTGATGACAATGAGTATGATGTCCGTTCACCACTCATTGAAATACCTGTTAAAAAATCAACGTAGAAATAACTGGAAAAAAATGTTGAGTGATTTATGTAAATAAGAAAAACCTGTTGGAATGATAAAATGTGTTACCCGACTTTGGAGCATTTTGTTCCTCTGGTATTGATTGGTCTGATGTCTGTCCTCCGCTTATTGGTATACCTATTAAGAAAAAAAAAAGTAAATAAACCTGAAGAAAAATGAATCTGAATTTTGTCTTTGATTAAGGTCTTACGCAAGGCCTAGGAAATAGCCAATCAAACTAAACTTAGGCAATTGTAGTTCCATATATATATAGGCAATTTCTTTTCTGTCTTCCTTTTTTGCATTTTAACTTCGGCCAACAGTATTAAATTTGGACTCATTCGCTAGGAAAATTATCATTTTAGTGAAATTGTCACACTGAATCAAACGGAACTGTTGACGGAAATTATGAAGAGAAGGAGACATATTTTGTTAAATAATGTAGTAGAGAAAATGTTTGTATTGATGATTGTAATCGATGAGTGTAAGAACAAAAAATGTTAGTATTCGTGAGACCTATATAAAATCAGGAAAAAAGGGCTGGCCCCTTTAATAAAGGGGCCAAGAGACTTGTAAAGTCTATTATAAATGACTTAAAAAAGATAAAGCTTTTGTGATGCATAAAAGAAGCAAAGATATTGGTCGTAACAATATCTGTTTGCAAGATATATAAATAAATTTTCAGTAAGGGTACACTGTTAAATTCCAATTTCCTTTCATTTTAGTCTCCCCCCCCCCCCCTCATTTCAAAGCTATCAAAATATATGGGAAGCATATTGGTACATTTTCTCCCTCAACTTATTACTAGTTATTGTATTTTATTAAAATCACCTTTATGTGAAAGACGAAAATCGTATTGCAATGCGCTTAATTCCTCAAATTAAATAAAAATAATTAGTCTTCCCCATTATAAACTATTGTTGTTTACCTGGCGTGAACTCCTGTGACGTTTTAAAACCTTATTCACTTGATCGACAAATACAATCGACTGAAAAATGTTGTCACGTGATATGTTAAAGAGCTATTCAATGTATTGACAGGCATATCACTCTGTTGTACTAAGGCCCACCCATTATTTTCATCTTTATTTAAAAAACAACTAATGGCTACAGACCAAGATGATTCTTCGCTGCAATATTTTCTTAAAGCTGAACACCATTCATAAATAGCCACTGCAACTTAGGCATATTAACCCTACCATTTTTTTTATACCCGATTACATACCTGAAACTCAAGCTTTATGGCCTTTGAATGTTTTGCATTTGTTTCTTAATTCATGTGCATATTATGTAAATAATACATTGACCTGTTTATTATTTGATGTTAGTATTTTACTGGCTTGAAAAAAAAAATGCGTAAAATTTGATAAATTCATCGCGATCGAGTAACACGGCGAAGCGAGATGTACACCAACACAGGTCAGACCTCTACAGTGAAATACTTTAAACTTTTAAGAGGTCTGCAGATTATTTAGGGGTTGTAGGGAGAGCGGTAATGAAACAGAAATACGGCGGACAGTGGCTAGTAACGAGCGGTGTTCAGTTTAGAGAACAACGACAATGCATTTATCCTTATAAAAAATGTGTCAGAACTATGGAACCTGTTTAGAAGACGTCGTTTTTATTTACTCGTTTGAAAACTATCAAAACTGGTGTGGATTTCATATAATTCATCGTATAAGAGAGTCCCTAAAAAGTAGTTATAGTACATCATCCTTTTAATTTTTCTGTACAAGGATTTTTTGTTTAGTAAAACATTTTTAATGATCAACCAAAATGTCAATGTCAATCCTAGAATTATAAGCAAGATACAGAGTTCACAATCATGCTACGTGTGAGTCATGTTTTTGTTCACGTGATTTTATTACATTCAATTTTAAGATCCTTAAACTTCGTATTCAGGATTTTAGATGTAAACGAACAAATGCATGACCTCAGCTCTGTGTACAAACATAGAATTGTAAGCAAAGCTCTGTATCTTGCTTATAATTCGAAGCTTGACACTCAAATATGGTAAGCAAATAGAAAATTATAAACAATTAAAAAGGGAAAAAATGCACCAAAACAAAGAAATAGCACAATATATTTTTTCAAATTGAATCTTACATATACACTGTACCTACACATTTCCACCAGCAAATATAATTTCTGTTTCGACTGAATAGACTCAAGAAAATGCTAAACATCTTAACAAAAGACATTGTATTAATCAACCATTACATAGAGATCATTCCGAATTACCAAAAGCAGCTGAATAGAATAAATTCTATTTTAGTATGTTGTTAATGCATCAGATTTTGCTCATTTTGCGCAGGTAAACAGTAAGCTGCCTGATTTACCGAAGCCTATGTTTAAATTGATATGTAAAAATTCCAAAATACAGGCGATAATCTAAAGGTTAAAAAGCATAATTAATAAAAATAAAACGAAAATCAAAACAAGCTAAAACCACGGTCGCAATTGAAAATATCAAGGCATTGAAATATTGAACCTCAATTTAGTTTTTAAAAAATCGGCACCGATAAACATTGCATGTTTCAAAGAAAAATTAAAAAAAATGTTTGTATTCTTGTGACCTTTTGTATGAAATCAAGAAAAAGGGGCTGACCCCTTTCGTTAGGGACCAAGAGACTCGTAAAGACCTGTACAAATAATTTAAAAACGATAAAGATTTTGTAATGCATTATAGAAGCAAAGTTGTTTATCGTAACAATATTTCTTTGCAAAAAAAATCATTGCCACGCCCATTTTTAACGTAATTAGGGATTTTTATTCATTATCTGAAAGTTTGGGAGGGGGGGTATTTCTGAAACTGTATCGATATTTCATGGTATCATTTTTGAAAAAAAAATCGGACGGAAGACCTACTCGTTACTTGTAACGAGATAGTATCTAGTTTCACTAATATTTTTTTGTATAAAAACTTTAAAGATTATTTTCTCTTTCTACTGGAAATTCTTTTTTAACGAGAACGAGTAGAGTTCAAGTATGCATGACTGTGCATCTTTTTATTCTCATACAATCGTAAGTGCGAAGTTAAAACCTTCATTTGTACTGTAATTTCATACAAAATTAATATTGTATGCTATGTTGATTAGTTGAGAAATACTGATTAAATGAGTTTGGTACGGTAAAATAGTAAACTCTCGGTTCCGCATCATTGTTACCCGGTACTATAAATTATGCATAAAACCGTAGATAAAAGTATGATTTTTTTTTTTATGATTTTTATGATTTTTTTAAAAAGGGAAATCGTATTTAATATTATCACTGACCGAACCACGAGGTAAACATTTTTAAAATACATTGATTGGCGACGTTCTACAATCGTTTCGATATATTTGAAATAATAAGAAGTCCTTAAGGCAGAATGGCAAATAATATGTAAAAATGTTGCGTTTTATTTCAGCAATGTCCATTTTGGTCCCATAGTAAAAATTGATAACTAGCAAAACTACATGTAAGAAATCTCATCAAACTATCTAGGGTAGATATTATTAGACTCGGCCTCGTTAAATTTAACATCTCAAAAAATGGCCTTTATCTGAAATCAAGATAATTTGGTATAACTTGATCTCAAAAAGTTTTTAATTGGCTTTACACAAAAAGCCTCTATTGTCCTTAAAAAGATGAAGTCCTATGTAAAGATTCCCGCCATCTGATTTAGGTTACTTCTCTCTCTGGCTCTCTTTGCCTCTGTCTCTCTCTGTGCGTCTGTGTATGTCTGTCTGACTGTTGTCTATGCCCCCTCTTTCTCTTTCCCTCTATCTCCTTCTCTCTCACACAGGTTACCAAATAAGGAATAAAAATGTATCATGAGCCATTGTAAATAAAACATTGCAAAATTTTCATTGGTCAGTGTTACTCAGGTTGAACACAAACAATAACTTTTAAGTCTAGTAAAAATGATAAGTAAGTTACTGTGACTTTTTTCAAGAAGAATCCACTTGAAAATCAAGTCAGAGAAATAAGAAAAATGGCTAATCTTAGCTGAAATAGTTCAGTCATTGTATATATAT
>WFKH01006014.1:9889215-9900694 GCA_016163765.1 Magallana hongkongensis | reverse complement strand
TTTAAAGCAACTTTGGCGCAAGTGAAAGATTAAGATAGAAACTAAGTACTTATGTGAATCTTGCTTGGGGAAACCTACCAAATGACCAAATATTGTTCAAATCGCGCTTTAATAGTAAAAATGTACTTAAATGCAAGGATGGGTTGATGTGTGCTGAAAATATTTGAAATAAACGGAAAAATTATATGAAACCTCAGCAAGAACTACAAATTACATGACTTATCGAATGATATTACATAAAAGTATTTTTAATTAAATCTCATTAATCATCTGCACCGATGCGATTTTTTCACGTGAATAGGACGTCCCAAAAATACATCAAACGTAGTGTTTTATATTTGTGTTAGTTAATGCAATAGAGATGTAAAGAAAATCGATGTTTTAAAGAATTATTTCTTTAATACAATACATTCGTCGGATAAAGTTAAAGCTTTTGACAGCCTTAACATAGCTCTGTGTGTGATGATTCAATATATCTGATGTACACTCGCACTGATCAACTGGCATGTTATACAGCTGCGTTCCTTAAATTTGGAACTACGGAGAACGATTTCAGCTGTTGTTTAGTCAACGTCCGGTAACCCGTGCATCGTAACCATAGCATGACCATTATTTTCCCAATGAGCCCGGCTTAAATTGTTTGCAGTGAAATTTAAATGTGTTTCTAACATGTTTGGTTTTTACTATTTAATTTATGTATTTACATATATTTCCTGCAGTACTTTGGATGAATTTTGACTCTGATTGAACACAAATATGTTAGACGCGCAAACAATGTAAGTCATAGTGCTCTGCAACTGCACATTGTCTTTTAATTAAATTATGTCCAGATTATTAAGAGTAAAGAAGATAAGAATCCATTAAATTGATAAAATGTGTTACCGTTATTTTGGGAAATTTGTTTTGGTAATAATAGGGCTGACGTCCGTTCTCTGCTCATTGAAATACAGGTGACACTCGATGGCTCGAACTTCGATCTCTCGAAGTTCTTGATCTCTCGAAGTGAAATGACGGTCCCGATTTTTTTCTTTATATAACTAAGCAAATTTACTCTTGTTCTCTCGAACTCCGATCTCTCGAAGTTCTTGATCTCTCGAAGTAAACAGGACGTTTTCATAACCAAAAATGCAGGAAACAATTATATACAAAAATACGGATTAACATTTATTTTCATCACAATAAAAACAATATTTAAAAAGAACGTGTCAAAGAAAAAATCTAAACGTGTGGCTTTCTGAAGTTTGCTTAAAAGAAGATATCTACTATTTTTTTTCAGATCAAAGTAATAGTGTAAATAAAAAATTAAAGTAAACTGAGTTAATTTTTTTTAAAGAGGGATGGGGAGAAACAAAACGATTTTAAAAGATTTGCAAATGAATAGTTCATCTCTATATCCGGTTGTCCAAGTCAATGTGGTAGCTTGATTTATTAAGATATGCATAAATACCGATTTTAAACAATAATGTTAACTTAATATAAATAATAATAGTAATAATAATAATAATAATAATAGATATCATTTTTCCCAGTAGTATTTATTGATATATTTCAACCGCTAAAACGAGATTTACCTTATCCTAAATACCTAAAAAACAAAAAACAAAAAAAAAAACCCTAAATACCTAAAAAACGAAAATAAAAACCCGATTTTCTTTTGTTACATCTGTTTGTCAATCACTTTTAAGGCATTTTTGATAGAACAAAATAAATTATAAACATTATTAGTTACTCATTTTAATTCTCACAAAACACAATTACTTATTACATTTGTTACTGAGTGACTTCAGAAACATATCGGGTTGATCGATTTTATAGACGCCAAGGCGAATGTAATCAGTCATTAACCAACATATATTGTTTTTTTCTTTTCCCGAGGACAATCAAGTGAGACATTTATTATCAACAAGAGGCCCATGGGCCACATCTCTCACCTGAACAACAGTTTCCCGTAAAATTCTATTTGGTAGCATAATATGCTATTTCTATTTCAAACTTTGAACCCCTTTCTTGGGCCCCAGTATTGGTCCGTGGTTTATGGTTGGCCTTAACAATTTAGAATCTACACTATTTGAGAATCCTAGCATAGTAATCTCACAAACTGTTGCGTTTTAGTTCTCGAGAAGAACAGTTTTAAACACTTTCCATACATACATCTATGTTAAACTTTGAACCCCTTCTGGGGCCCCAGTGTTGGTCCTGGGTCATGGCTTTTACAGTTTAGAATTTTCACTATTTGAGGATCCTTGCGTAGTAATCTCACAAACTGTAACATTGTAGTTCTCAAGAAAAACGATTTTTAAACATGTTTCTTATATATATCTATGTTAACATTGAACCCCTCTTGGTGCCCCAATATTAGTTCGTGGTCACGATTTTAACAATTCAGAATCTACAACTATTATAGAAAAGGATGTATGCATAGTAATATCCCAAACTGTTGCATTGTCGTTCTTGAGAAGGAGATTTTAAAACATTTTTTTTCTATATATGTTAAACTTTGAACCACTTCTGGGGCGCCAGTTTTATTCCGGGGGTCACGATTTTTACAATTTAGAATTTTCACTATATATACAATCTTTTGTGTAAATATTGACATGTCTGGTGTAGTTCTTGAGAAGGAGATTTTTAAACATTTTTTCTTATGTATTGTTATGTTAAACTTTGAACCCCAGTTTTGGTCAGGAGGTCACGATTTTAACAATTTAAAATTTTCACTATATATACAAGCTTTTGTGTAAATATTGACATTTCTGGTGCAGTGGTTCTTGAGAAGAAGATTTTTAAAAATGCACCCCCTTTTTTACAATTTCGAGGTTTTCTCCGCTTTGAATATTATCTTTTATTTCTGCAATTTATATTCACGTGTCCATAAGGATGCTCTGTGCCAAATTTGGTTGAAATTGGCCAAGTGGTTTTAGAGAATTTCAAAATGTAAAAAGTTTACAGACAATCCCAAAAGTGAACTCAATTTGAAATTCAGATGTCTTTGATATGACTAAATTTCAAAATTTAAAATAATGGATTTACACAATATAGTATCCATTTTACTTAAAATGTAAAGATTCCCCGCCTTCTGATTGATCTTACATGTACTTTTCTCTCTGAGCCCCTCTCCCCGTCTGTCTGACTGTCTGTATATCTATCTCTCTCTTTCTCCTCTCTCTCTCTTTTTCTCTCTCTCCCGCCGAGCAGTTGATATCAAATAATAGAACATAAAACTAATGTATCTTTCTTTTAAAATACTTTCTGTTTTCCGAAAAAAAAAACTTATGTTTGCTTTAATTTTTGTCTGCCTGTATAATTATGATATTAAAAAAACGATAAGATTTTATTCATGCTACGATTGATTTTAAAAGTTTTATATTTTATAAAGGTAACTTTTGATTATTTTCAATAAACTATAAAAATTAGAATATATACATAGGAAGGTTTTAAAACTGTTTACATTATTGATTTTTCTTACCTCTATTATCCATTACAATTTCATCTGTATGATCTGCTAAATAAACAAAAAAAATTAAAAATTAAAAAAATTTCAAGATTTATTTACTATTGGTTTGCTATCTGAGATCACTGCAAATCTCTTTTTCCGTTCAAAATTTTCAACGTTTTACAAAATCGGCAAGTAGTCAACTTATGAAAATATTATGAACCCAGTCAGTAAAAGCGGATCGACAACACAATGAATCGTTCATTGGGATGGTATTATTGGTCATGTTAGACATTATTCCGTCTTCAGTAACACAAGTAAATACCTTATTTACAACTACATTTATTTTGTTGAATCATTGTGATCCAATTTGCAGAAAATGGTTGGATAAGAAAGATACAAGAAAAATGTATAAATCATACTGGACCAGATGATAACCAGCATGAACTCATTGGAAAGTTTTTTTTTAGAGTGGTTGTGCCAATGATCCGATTTCTCGAAATAAACGTTTTACTTTTTACTTTATCCTTAGAATCAACTCAGTTGAGATCTTTCTCAAATTGCGTTTCTCGAATCAAAGTTAGTCTATCCTTAGCTATGTTGGATTTTTTACTTGGCTTAGTCAAGAATTTTCATTGCCACAAGTGACCCTCTATATTTTTTATATGTTTTTTTTTCATTTATTTTCAGTGAAAGCAGTCGTCTGATTATGTTTTTAACAGAGGAAATTTGGATTTAATAAGCAAGAGTCATAAAATGATGATCATTCATGAAATTTAAAATAAAAAATCGAGAGCCCAATTTTTTGTTATTATTTCTCATAGTTCAAATCTGTCTTAAAATCAAAAGCAAGAATTTTAATTCTGCGAGGATTGCTTCTCGCAAATTTACGCGGATATTAATTCCTTGCGTTTAATTATGAATTTACAGTATTGCATGTACGCTGATTATTGAGTGAAATAGATCTAAGAAATATTACAGACGACATAATACTGAAAAGGATATGGCGACGCAAAACCCCATGGTTTAGGAAATATCGAACTTTTACGCGATTTTTACACATTTGTATATGACATGTGGTGAAAACGAACAGTGTTCAAATTCAAGTGCAAAGGAAAATTACAAAACAGGAGCAGAGCAAACACGGACCTTTTAAAAAAAATAGAGGTAGGATCAGGTGCCATGGAGGAGTAAGCATCCTCTGCCGACCGGTCACACTCTCCGTGTGCCCCATGTCATATCGGTAAAAATGTCATTGTCGGGAAAATTGTTGTAATTAGGGGAAAATATAATTATCGGGAAAAACTGAGAAATATCCGTGGACAATTTGGTATTCAATCAATAGTCCGAAGTAGAGCAATTACGGATCTCTGGAAAACCCCAGAGGCAGGATCAGGTGCCATGGAAAAGTGGGCATCCTCTGATGGCCGGTATAATTTATATATAATATTAAAAGATGAGCTTTTGAAAAATTACGGTGTTCAAAAGTAAATAAATTAAATTAAAAAGAGAAAAATATAATAAAGTGTTGGGCCAACACAAACATGTTGAGTTTCCCTTCTGCTTCACAACCAAGCAAGCGCAGGGGAATGTAAATACTGCAGCGTGGCATAAACCATAAGCCAGCGGCCTCTCATTGAAACCTGATGTCTTCAAGAACTATATAGTTATTAACATGCACTCTCTATGAATGCGTATTTTTTACCACATACATCGAATATCTTCAAATTCAAATTCTTTTTTTAGGTGTGTCAATTCCACTGTAACTATTTTTAGATAGCATTCGCAATCACGTGACACGTGAAACAACTCGGTTTGTTTACATTTGCCTTTTCCGTACAAGTTTAAACGACTTGTAAACTAATAGGTGATGACTTATGATGCGTGAAACCTTCCGTATGATGAAATTTCGTATCCGTTATCATAATCAAAAAGTAATCAAAAAGTAAAACTGTCTATTTTGAGTCACCGTGTCACTTAAATTAATGATGTCATATTTGAGATTTGACTTAAGTCTGCTATGGAGGTAACTTCATTTTTTTCTTAAATTGAGAAAAAATGACTACCAAGATTTTTTGAGAAATGCAGAGATTTGAGTCTATGATACTTAATCCACTAAGCTATGAACGATATTTAATCTAAACGATCAATATAAACGAATTCATAAAATCGACATAAAGCTTGTTACGTTGTGTCATAAAAGTATAGGCCATGATGTATTCTGATTTTGTAAAAGAAGCCTAGTTTAATCCCAGTATTAAGTAAAGGAAAATTACCACGTCAAGAACAAAAATGAAAATCCAGAATCCAGATTTCTTCGTAGAAATATCAAGCTCCCTCTGATTCTTTCCACATCAGAGGTGTGTCAACTTTTATGGGAGGAACGTGAATGTAGGTGAAATGAACTATCATCATCATGTAGTAAAAAAAAATTACAAACGATGAAATTAATTAAAACAAGAATCATGATAGTAAATGTTCGCTAGTAATACATCTGCTCTTATAATATGAAGAAAAAAAAACGATCTCAATGTGAGAAATATTTGCTTTGATTTTTATTTCAGTTACGATTCATCTTTTTTTATCCTTATGAAAGTTAATTAAGTCATTTTAAATAGTAACAAAACGATTTAAAGCATCTGTCTGGAGTAGTTGCAGCGAAAAATTTTATGATATGGGCAAGATACACAAGAAGTTAATATCATCTTTGTATAATGTATAGAAATGAATCCCGCGATGTGGCCTGCCACAACAAAGAGTGTAATTAAATTTCAAACATCTGCGAGGAGTAGTTGCTGAAATTTGGCACGGAAAGATTCACAGATCACCTGGAAGCTGACGTAAGATCAGATCGGTAGAAAAGTAAGTCCTACCATATCGCATGCTGAGGAGAAAAGTGCTAAATGATAAAATTTCAATCGTGTGCAAATAGTAGTTGCTGAAATCTCTGAAGAAAATTTGTTACGGAGAGACAGACAGACATACAGACATGCAAAGGAAAAACAGAGTGGGAGTGTTATAAAGACAGTTAATTCATATTCGTATGTACCTTAATAGATAATTAAGTGTATCTCTGGGAGAATAGTATATTTTCAATTTAGTTCAGCGACTGTTATATATGGTTTAAATCTAGGTGATAATTAGCCCTATAAAACTTTTATTCTGTTTAATATTTCTATGTCAAGATAATGATATTATTTATGTTCTAATTCAAAATAGTATTTCAAACACATACCTAGAGTTAATATAGTGCTTACAGAATAAGTGTTATTCTTTCATTTGTAATACTCCAAATATATAGCAATATCTTGTGTATTTTGATATTTTGAGATGACCTCCACAAGAAACCAGACGGTAGAATTTAGTATTTGTTACATAAAAGGTAGAAAATGTTATTACTAATCACATATTACTATTTAAGGCAAATAGCTATTGTAGTATTTGTAGTGTTCATTTCATTTTTGATTTCAATGTATCAGTTGAAATCAATTACCCGTGGTGAACCTTAAAACAAAATTTTTTTTCCAGCACGTGCTTCATATTAACCGATTATATTTGCAATTGATTATCCTATCTAATGAAAAGCACTCAAAATGGACAGAATGACCATTCTTTGGGTTTTGATTATTTTTACGACAGGATTATATAGGCGGCGGAAAAGGTAAAAAAAAAAAACGTTATTGCAAAACGAACAACCATTTTTTACAAACATGTTAAAATGCGAAACAGGCCAGCTTAAAAACAAAACCAGCAGCCTCTTTTGCAAAATCAACAGACACCGATGCAAATCAAACGATCGCCGATGCAAAACCAACAGTCATGCACTGAATTAACGCTAGATGGCGCGCAAAGAGATATCAGGAGAAATCGTACCCTGGAGAAAACGTAACCCGGAGAAAACATACCCTTGACTTATAGGGGACGCTTTCATGCGCGGATTCAGAACTTTTTCTCCGGGGAGAGAGAGATGGGGGGTATTCAGGTTGTTGATTTTGTTTTAAGGTGGCCTGTTTCGTATTTAAACATGTTTTTAAAAATTAGTTGTTCGATTTGCTTTAACGTCTTTTTTTTTTACCCTTTCCGCCGCCCATAGAGGTATTCACTTTTAATTGCTCGTTCTGTCCCCGATATTGTCCTAAATATTAAGCAATGTCTATAAACACTTATTTTACGATAATTTTCCTCTGTAGTTAGTGGCACGTATTTGTTTTTAGGAACCCAGAAAATTCCAAAAGATCTGGGAAAATGAAATAATACCGAAAGTGATATCCGGTTAAGGACCAGGTCTCGTTTCGCAATCGGTCATTATCGCTACATTGATCTTAACCACTCAACGGCAAAACACCAATTATTTTCTTGGCCAGAGATGTTAGACCTATCTTACTAATTTTCTGCTGTTTTTTATCAATAGAGTGTTTTATGTAAAGGGATGTTTGCATTAAAGCCATACCATTTTTTCACACACTCCAATAGAAACATGCTTCGTTATTAATGATGCTTATTATGAGCTTTTCCAGTTGTTCATATTTTCACGAACAAAATATCTTTGTCTGGAACGCTTAAACTTTAGTTCAGTTCAGTATAGTTATGTAAGTTTTTATAAAAAAAAATGTTCTTCTCTTCAATGTTTCATTTATGTACAATTTAGCCATATTGTAATAAACCAACTAGATATTATGTCGTTTGATTTTGCACATATAAACTTGAAAATCAAGTGTCGCTATTCCCATGGTAAGAAAACAACCAAAATAAAAGCTTATTATCATTATAACCACCCCCCCCCCCCCCCACGTTAGTTGAGCCTCTTATCCTGCGCCTTTATACAAAGCCTATTTAAATATGAAATAGTCGTCAATAAATAGCAATTTGCAGGGTTTTACTAAAGCCTCCCTTTTAGAGGAAGTTTTGCGACTTGTTTTTTTTTTTATTAGGAATTGTGTTCAAAGACTAAAGTATTTTCTTATAAAATGAAATTGGTTTTGCCCGACCTGTTTTATAACTACAAAAGGCCAACGTTCATGATTTAAAACTGTCGTTTTGATGTGTTACCAATCTCACTTGTGTATGACTGTCAGTCAACATAGCAGGTCTCAATAGCTCAGTTGTTATAACGCAGGCACGGTATGCAAGAATTGAGAGTCCCTTTTTAAACTTTTCACCATTTGGCGCCCAATATTAAAATCCCACGGTCACTCCTTAGGAAAATGTTTCACAACATTCCTTCAACTCATATAATTCTGCTCGGAACCTCGAGGACGAATTTCTACCATTAGAGGAAATGTACCACCAAGTTAACAGGTGTGTAACTGTCAGTTTCAATAGCTCAGTGATTAGAGCGCGGACACGGTACGACAGAGGCCCTTGGTACGAGTCCCGATTGAGACTTGACTTTTCACCACATGTTACAGATAAAATGAAAACAATTTCGTGGAAAAGAGTACATTTTATATGCGACTAGTTTGAGGATTATTTTCGCTTAACATGTTTGAAAATAATGTAAGTTACTATTTATATATGGTTCGTTTCTGTTAATCTTTAATGAAATATTTAAAAAAGAATGAAAATGCAACAAAGTTAAAATGTTGGACTACTTCCATGTAAAGAAAAACAACTTTATTGAAATACACTTATTTCAGAAAACCATTTCATAGTATACATGGTGTTTCAGAAAGCACTAATCAATTAAAACGTTATACGAATCCTGACGTCATATCTGAAACAAGGGTTATAAAGAACATCTAAGTTATATCCTTGTAGACGCAAACCCCACCTTCAGATATTCTTTTTTGTTACTTTATCATGTCGATCTAATCAACCTTTTCGGAATTCTTTTCACAAACGACTTCAAATCTAAAACACTTCCTTGAATCAGCGTCCCTGGTTAACTCTTTAAATGATTTTTTTGACTTCCTTAAGACGTTAACTTTCTTACGTTAATTGTTGCAAAATATCCAAGAGTTGATGGACAACTAAAATGCATTCAGTCATTTGATGAAGCATAACTGGATTATCTATAAATGCAATTCATTGAGTTCATGTAAGAAGAGGTATATTTACATACCTTTTAAACATTTAAAATGTTTCCAGAGTGTATGTCGTTTTACAACTGCAACAATACCAGTAACCACTAATATGGCAGATAATACAATAACAATCACTATATCACTATCCACGTCATTTCTGAAATTGAATACCAATACCCAATATTTTTTTTCCAACTCGGGTTTACAAGTGAAATGACAATTATTATTTATGCAAATTGTAAATATAAAGATAAAAATAAATATGCTACTCCCTATTTTTTGGAAATAATTTTTTTTTAAAAATTCAATACAAGAATTATCATTTTGATATTATATATAATCATTAGTCCAAGAATGAAGCTAACTTCTGGTTTATACATGTAATGCCAAAACATACAGAATATATGTTATGTTAGACTATTATAATAAAATGATAAAAATGATAATGAATAAAACTTTTATATGAACGAGTTCTTGCAAATGATCTTATTCGTTTGCGTAACTAAAATGTTGCTTTTAAACACAGGTTATCAATTACCGTACATCCGGTTTTACCCGTGTGTCAACAATTTACGAAGATGGGGATAATTGTGTAACCTTTTTATTTGCGCCAGTCAGTTTTGAAATTTAAAAAAATTGAATAGCATGCAATACTAGATAAATTTTCTGTGAATTGTATGTTTGTTTTGTTTAATCAGATCATTGCAAAAATAAACATATATACGGACTGTTTTTCTAATGATATGTAGCATCTAAATGTACGAGGAGTTATCAAAATGGTATGTGACTAACATCCTAAAGCAAATAACTATGTACAATTTTTTTCAAATGAAGTTAAATAAAATTGGAAAGTTTCAATTATATGCTAATCTTAAAATTAAATGCACTCACTTTTAAATAGCCTGATTAGTGACCCCGGTGCAAACTCCTATCATTTATTAACATGACATGACGATACAGCTTAAGGCATTGTACACAAGGTAATTACCTTGGGCATTTTTGTAAGAAACCCACATATGATGAGGCTGAAGATAATAAAGAAATACTATTGACCCCCACTACAATATTTTGTATATTAAGTTGTAATACTTACGATTCTTTGTCATCATTAATGCCACCGGGAGTTATATTTTCTGCTGTTATGCTATAAATATAAACAGATATTTTGAACCATGTTTAATTTATGATCTAAAAAAAGTGTCATAAGAATAACAATCAAAATTAGACATTATATATAAATGAATACTGCCAAATAAATGTACGTTTTAAAAATTACGCTCATTCATTTTTTGACATTGCGTTCAATTTAGAATCTATCATAGCATTAAAAACCAAATTACTCTTAATTTGAAATATGGTCAACAGATAAAAAAAAATGCGCCTTATGATTGTGCATCCGTATTTTTATTTATCATGGCAGCCATTTCCGCAACTTAAGAAAACTATACAGATTTTCCTTCTTTTGCAAGCAGTGAGTATAAAGTTCTGATTCTGTTAATATTTGATATTAAACATTTATAATTATAGGAGTTACATGTATTTACATGTATATTTAAACATGTATTCATGTTTCATGTTTCCAAATGTTTTGAAATTGTCTAAATTTAATCTTACTTAAGAGACATATGATGATACAGTATCCACCAATGATTTGAATCTGCTTTACTGGTCCGTATTCTGACCATTCATGATATAATTGTATCAAAAACGAACTACTAAGTCATTCATCAATAATGCAATTTTAAAACTATGTCATTGAGGTTCAATTTTCATATCAACTAATGATATGAGAAAAATGCAAGTAAGTACATTGTCGACAAACTGATATCATATAGATTATTACACCTGTTTCTCCTTTGCTTTTTTGTGTAATAAGGTTTAATGTTTAAAGCACATGCTATTAAGGATTTTATCTCTTGAGACGTCTGTATAAGAGCTTCCTTTGTAAATAGTTTTCTTACATGAACATATAGAAGAGCAAAAAGCAAATGATTTAATGATAAATACCGTATGCGCTTATCGTTTG